>WEIT01031751.1:0-27843 GCA_013389985.1 Dryoscopus gambensis | reverse complement strand
AAAAAGGAGCTTCTGGTACTTGGCAAAGCATTGTTGAATCCCGGGAGCAGTTTCGGTCCATGGATGGTGGTGAGAGCACCAGACATGGAAGGACACTATGGTTTACAAGAGAGACTCCTCTCTTCTTTGATGGACTGAGAATTGATTATTTGAGTATTGTTAACTGATCAGGAACTCCAAGGTTTTGTCTAATTGTGTGAAGGGTGGAAGTTGGGAGGAGGAGGAATGTTTTGGAGAGTTTTCATTCTGTTTCCTGTGTGTTTCTTTCCCTGTAGTGTAGATTAATAAAGCTTTTTTTTCTTCTATTTCTAAGTTTGAGCCTGCTCTGCTCTGTGCCTGATCACATCTCACAGCAGTTATTGGTAAAAATATTTTTTCATGGGGCACTGGCATTGCGCCCAGTGTCAAACCACGACACACAGAGACAGGCCAGCCTTGGAACCAGACAGGCTGCTGCCCACTCTTGGGGTGGGCAGTGGTCACCCACTTGCACTTCAATGAGAAAATATAAATCAGATTTTTACACAAACCAGATCAAACCTTTACATTATTGAATTACTTTGCTCTTGGTTTTGAGTGCTATAGATTGAAAGCCCACTTGTATTATATCCACAGCTCCTCAGCCTTGTTGTTCAGCATATAAATAAATATATACATGTATGAATGCTGGGAGCTGTTGTTTCGTTCCGTCCCTCAAGGCACTCAGTCCCTGCATGACAAACGTAGAAGAAAAATCAAACATTATCCTTCCTGCTGGAGATGGCATCATTGGGATTCGCAGCAATGAAAAGAACTTTGTTTTCCATTACCTAGTCATGGCTGCTGCTATTTCAAATGAACCAGAAATGCTTTTAAATTTCACCCTTCTAAGTTATCACACTTTCCCTGCTGAGCTGAATGTAGTAAAAACGCTGTTTGTCAAGAGACTGCAGAAACTTTGACATGAAGGTTTCAAAGAGAACACTTAAGGAGACGAAGATCACGAGCGCACACACCAGAGGCCCCTGGGGCTTTCTCCTCCTCCTGGCTGTATTCCGTAGGTGATTTATCTGCACTTTCTGAACAGGTTTCCAGTCTTGCTTTCAAGAAGTGACCAGGATATTCAAGCTTCTCATTTTATGCCTGAGTGCAGACAGTTGTTTTAGTAGGGGGAATGTTTGTCACCTTCTGAAAACCGGAGCGCATCCCAGCTGTTTGAATTAGACACTAGACTGGGCTCTTGCAAAAATTTGCTGGTTTGGGGAAAAAAATTACATTCTTAATATATCAGGTGAGTATCACTTTCTGCCAAGTGTGTCTTCTGTATGGAATCATGTAATTTCTCAGTTTTAAGATTATTTTTCTTGAGTCCAAATTACCTTCTCACAGCTTAAGAAAATGTGTTTCAAAATCAGATTTTCCACTTGGACTTCACTTAAGACCTGCCTGCTTTTGCTAGCAATGTATTTCACCTCTTGCCCTTAATTTAAGGATATTTTGCTTACAGAGACATTTATCTAACAGGGACCTGTAAAGGAAGAAAAAATTTGGTTTACAGATGACTTGATTCCCTCAAGGTACGTGAATCAATCATGTAAATGGCAGTGCGTCCTGCACTTTAGCTTCAATCAATAGGGGATTAAAGTTCTTCTTTCAGTGTGGGGAAAATAAATGCCCATAGTGATGCTATTAATAACACCTGGGATTACTCAAAGTGTACTGATACTTTAAAAATCTCACTTTTTATCGTTTATGTGTGTTGTTTGGTATTTCCACTGTTCATGTCTGCTGGGAAGCTGAGCAGAATGAGGAACTTTGATGTATCCTAACTTGCTGCCAGGCATTGCTAAAAAAGTTTATTTCCTTCTAGTTCTTTCCCCATCTGCAGTGATTAACCTCTCTTAGAATAGTTTGTTTGAAATCCATTAAAATCTCGATCGCCAGGGACAGAGATAGCTCTGGTGCCCCCACAGAATACCAGCTCCGGAAGCAGGCTGTCTCTCTGGGAGTGGAGTAGTTCTGGTAGGAGATGAAGGATGCTTCTCATGCTGACTGGGAGCAGCCCAGAAAAAGGAAATAGAAGTGCTGATGCAGTGTTGCATTTTATGCTTGTTGGTTGCTGTGTTGTCAGAGCAATTAGTCTTCTTGAACAGACAATACCTCTGTTGTCTCATCTCTGCTGAGATAAGTCAGTGTTTGACATTGACTACCTCTTCCATAGTGCCATAGTGTGCCCAGAGTCTGGCAGAGCTGCATTCCATTCCTTCCCCAAAATGAGAAGACTCAAACTTGCATGCCCATCACCTGGATGTGGCATTTTCTGTAAAAGTCACATGGGAGAGAAAACGGTGTAAGGCCTTGGTGTGTGGAGTGGGTAGATCACTGGGCTCTGGTCCCTGCTACAGAGACCTCTTCAGAGTCTGGTATCAGACAGGATGCTTCAGACAATTTCACAGGCACTCCATGACAACATTTAATGGTCTGTCTGACCTTTTACAACCTTTTGGTTTTTATACAGGATAGAGTGTCCTTTCCACAAATTGGAGCCTGAGCACCTTGTAAGGAAATCATGAACTGAGGCTGTATGGAACAGTCTGTGTGTTGCCTACCCCACTATTGATATTTTGCTACTTCTGTTTCTCAAGCTGCATCTGTATCTTTCACGTAAGGCTGGTACTGAACAAAAAAGAGACAGTAGTAGTGTCTATTTCTTAAACGTGTAATATACTTGCAAAAAATACTCTGCACTCTTTGTTGGGTTTAGCATCTGCTGCCCTAGCATTTACTTCATTTTCTGATAGTCCCCTTCAGTCCTAGGCAAAAAGCCAAATTTTCTTATATGCATCTTTTTTCTGGCCCAGATCTATTATCACATAATTTGTTCCACTGTGTTTAGGAATTTAAGATAAATAATGTATTTCTTCAGCAATGAAATTGACAGAATATATTATGCAACATGAAACATTATTTCCATATCAGTGTGCTTTTGAGCCAATAAATCCATTGCAGTTGTTAGTGAGTTTTAGAAAGATCTCCCGCTTGCTTTAGATGGTTGTCATTGATTTTGAAAAGTGCTTGATGTACATGAAATATGATTTTCTAGATTGTGTTGTTTGAACTTTGGAGACTTCTGCTTTAATTTACTGCAGCTCTCAAATGCTTTTGGCAAAGAAGGCAGCCTGCCCCATGTAGGTCTGAAACCAGATGTAATTAGGAATGTTTCCCATCAGAACGAGTCTGTCCTGGCTCTTTATGTGACTGTTTTTGTATCATCATTCTCTGTGAAAGCTGTTGCAGGGAATTGGTGTCTGTCTTCACTGCAGTCTGTCAGTGACTGGGAATCTTATCAACTTTTTAGCATGTTTTGACTCACCAAAGACAAGATCAGCTTTAGCTAAGCCATCCTGGCAGATGATGATCTAACCTGCTTGTAGACATCTCTGAGCAATATGGGCTTGACAATTCTCACAGGCAGTGTTCTTGCCAGAACAGCTCGTGCTGAAATTAAAAGTCCAGCATTCTTTTTCCTTCCCCCATTTGACCTATTTCTTTTCTAAATTACCCAAAGCAGTCACTAGCTGAGATCCTACAAGGGCTGCATGAGGAAAGATGTCCTCTTGTTGCTGTTGTCATCTTCTGTCAGTGTGCTGTGTCCATTGACCTACGGTCTCACTTTTCACAGCATGGCCACAGGCTTGGTGCAAAAATGTCGGTGTACAAACTAAATGGGATGGGGTGCCCAGGCAGACGTTCCAGGAGCCTTTTTATTATTTTATTCAGGCATCAGTCTCATTGACAAAGATGAGACACAAGAGATGGTACATGGCTCACGCCTGCCGCAGGCAACCAAGGATCTCTTTGTTACAGAACATTCTTAAAGTTTTTTAGCCAATAGCATGCTTCTAAAGTTTATAGACAACTGTTTTAACCAGTCATTAAAAGTGCACGTACGTCGGCTACAAACAATGCTTGCTTGTGTGCCTTGTAATAACAATGCACAATATTCCATTATTAAGATAAACTATCTTGCTAAACATATTTTCTGCAGCCTCAAGACCTGTCAGAGCCAAGCCCAGAAACTCCAACCATTGTTTAATGTCCTTGCTTACTATACAATTGAATCTTCCTCTATCTTCAGGCTTTTGCAGTTGCAGCTGAACCTAACTTCTTTGCTTTATTTCTGAAACCTGTTTTTCTCACTCCACCTGAGAACCTTCTCACCTTTTGTGTTTCCCACACAAAAAATTCATGGTTTATGGGTCTGGTGGGTTGACTCTGGCTGGACTCCAGGTGCCCACCAAAGGTTCTCTGTCTCTGCCCTCCTATGCTGGATGAGGGGAGAAAATACAACAATAGGCTCAAGGGTTGAGATAAGGGCAGGGAGTGAGGAACACTCTCCAAATACCATCATGGGCAAAACAATTTGTCTTGGGGAAATTAATTTATTACCAATCCATTCAGAGTAGGATAATGAGAAATAAAAGCTAAATTTGAAAACACCTTCCCCCCAACTCCTCCTTTCTTCATAGGCTCAACTTCACTCCCAAATTCTCTACCTCCTCCCCTGCATGGTACAGGGGGACAGGGAATGGGGGCTGTGGTCAGTTCATCATATGTTGTGCAGCTCATGGCTCTGACTGCAGTACTGGGGTTCTCCCAGTGCCCTTGTGCCCCTGGGCTCCTCTCTGCATGTGCAGAAAAGCCTTTTATCGTATAACCTAATATAATATACCAGTCAAAACAATCCCTTGTTATTTTGTATAATCTAGAAAAGTACACGTTCCATTCCTGGCAAAGGATGCTGCACACGCTGTGTTTAATAAATCTGTCTCCCTTACCCTGATTTTACAGGACTGTTCACCCTGTGACATCCTCCTGATCTCCATGGCATTATCTTAGGCAAACAGTTCATCTGTGATCACATCCTCTGCAAGATCTGTGCTCACTACCTGTCAGCCAACACTTATATGATTACAAATACTAATCAATATCTTCAGCAGGGTCTGCAGCCTCACATCCTCTGTAGGCTGCATGCTGCTTTTCACAAAGCCCAGATCATTTTTGTTTTTTTACACACCAGGACATTGTTGACTCATCTCCAGCTTGTGACTCACCACATCCCCATCCCCTTTTCTGAATAGCTGCTGCCTGGGGCCTTGGTCCGTGTGGTGTGTTTGTACAGTCAATTCTTCCTGCCTTGCATGTGTTCATATTGAATTACACCCTGCATATTTCAAATGCTAAGATCATCTGCAAATTTGGCCTTGTTCTGTAAGGACTTAAACAAATCACAGTTGCCTGTCTCAAACATTGTTAAGGCCACAGAAGGACTTTGCAGAATGGAGCAGGAGGGTGGTGCTGGCCCTGGGCCTGGCGAGGTCTGGCTGGCACACCCCAGGTGATGCATCCAGGCAAGGGTTCCCACCGCGGAAAATTGTGTGTGCGCATATCGCTGGTAGCACCCCCAGCTCTGGATGGATGGCACCTGTGACCATAGAAGTCCTCCCTGCTCCTGCCCTTTCCCCTCATATATGCCTCCATGGATTCCTGGAACTTGGACAGTAAATTAAGCCACCTGATGGGAACTAAGATGGTGGTGCTATTGTCCCAGTGTTACCTCAGGCCTAGGTGAGTATTGATGATGGACACACAGAATCCACAAGGGAAGCCAACTCAGCAGCTGTGCTGAAATCAGTCCTGATGAGGTAAAAGGTAACTCCAGCAGGAGGGGATTGCCCACAACCCACCAACTCAAAGAAACCCACTCAAGAGAAGAGAAAGATTGAGCATGGGACTAATTAGCATTAGAAGCAAGGGAATCATTTAACCAATAGAAGTGTGTAGCCAATAAACATTAATTCCTTTGTTTGCCAAAATATATAAAATGTGAAA
Source organism: Dryoscopus gambensis (assembly GCA_013389985.1). Taxonomy (NCBI): domain Eukaryota; kingdom Metazoa; phylum Chordata; class Aves; order Passeriformes; family Malaconotidae; genus Dryoscopus; species Dryoscopus gambensis. The sequence continues at coordinate 21,972 of WEIT01031751.1, read as the reverse complement.
AGTTTTGAACAACATCAGGACCCTCACTGCTGAGAAGCCCAGGGTGAAGAAGGACCAACAGGATGCTGCTGGATCCACAGGCTGTGATATCTGTCTAGTTTTGAGCACACATATACCGAAATATATGTGTTTCTTTTCCGGGTTAAGTGACGGTGGCCCGTCCACCGATAGTCACGTCCAGTGATGCGCAATTACACTTGGGGCCCCGCCTCGTCACGGGTGCGGTACCAAGCTCAACCAGTGTCATGACCCNGTTACCTCAGGCCTAGGTGAGTATTGATGATGGACACACAGAATCCACAAGGGAAGCCAACTCAGCAACTGTGCTGAAATCAGTCCTGATGAGGTAAAAGGTAACTCCAGCAGGAGGGGATTGCCCACAACCCACCAACTCAAAGAAACCCACTCAAGAGAAGAGAAAGATTGAGCATGGGACTAATTAGCATTAGAAGCAAGGGAATCATTTAACCAATAGAAGTGTGTAGCCAATAAACATTAATTCCTTTGTTTGCTAAAATATATAAAATGTGAAAAGTTTTGAACAACATCAGGACCCTCACTGCTGAGAAGCCCAGGGTGAAGAAGGACCAACAGGATGCTGCTGGATCCACAGGCTGTGATATCTGTCTAGTTTTGAGCACACATATACCGAAATATATGTGTTTCTCTTCCGGGTTAAGTAACGGTGGCCCGTCCACCGATAGTCACGTCCAGTGATGCGCAATTACACTTGGGGCCCCGCCTCGTCACGGGTGCGGTACCAAGCTCAACCAGTGTCATGACCCTGTAACGACATGAATGCTACGTCAAGGAGGTGCGCACAGGAGCGCACCCGGGGACACCCGAAACGGTTGTGTCCCCTGCAGTTGCCGGGCCGCCCCTCCCCGGCAACCCCACCACTTTCGGGCCTTTACCTCCCATGGGTGGGTCCTTGAGGGAGCCTACACGGTTCCCCTGGAGCGCATAGCCCTGTCGTACAGTTGCCCGCAAGCTGGTCCTGGGAGCGAGGTACCCATGCCCCACAGTGCAATGGAATGACAGCGGTACTCGACCTTCCCGCCACCACGAAGAGAGTTATACTCCCGCCGTTTACCCGCGCTTCATTGAATTTCTTTACTTTGACATTCAGAGCACTGGGCAGAAATCACTTAATCTGTCTCTTTCTCACTCTCTTTCTCTCCCTCCACCCTTTTTCAATTTCTTTCGGTCTTTCTCTACCACCTCTAAAATTTACTGTTAAAATAAAACCTGTACTATTGGGTTCAACATATGGTCTTGTTTGCACCTTAATTCTGATAGAGACATCTCTCAATAATGGGATCATAACAGCTCTCAAAGAGGCTCAGCAGTGCTGTAGCGGGTTCTGTTCGTAACCAGGCAGAAACACCAATTAAGTGTAGTGGCTTTGTTCACATTTTTTACCTTCTGTGAGATAAGAATTAGGAGGAATGCAAAGCAGGCTCTAAACTTTAAAGAATATAAAGAAGTTTATTAACAGAACTAAAAGAAAACAGGAATAATAAGGGTCAGAATAAACCTTCAGAACACTTCTCTTTCCCCCATCCTCCTCCCTCCATTTACTTACAACATAAAGACACAAACTTGGGATTATTTCAGTCAGTTTGCCACTTCTGTAATAGTCTTCCATCAGTTCACTTAGGGAGAAGAGTTTCTTTTGCCCATGCTGTGGGGCTTCTCCATAAGAAACAGTCTTCTCGGGGCTTCAGTGTCACAGCACAACAGCCGCCCGGGGTGGTTTTCTGTTGGCCATGTGTGAGTCGCTTCCCTGGACTTACAGCTCTCCCCACAACTGTGTTCGAGGGTTCAATCTTAGCTAATGGGGAACTATTTTAAGGATGAGCTATTCAAGAGCAAAGGTTCTCTTCATCTATCTCTGGGATCATCTTCATCACTAGGAACAGAGGTCTTCTTCCCTGGGAGCAGGGGTCTTTACTTCATCACTATCTCTGTCTGTCCAAGCTTCTCATTAGATCATAGCTACTTCAACATTTACTTATTTCAGCACAGGCATCTTTGCTCATGACTGCAGTTTGAATGTTCCACCTCCCCCCATGCTTTCATGAAATTACAAAAGGGTTCTCTGATGTATCATAGTTCCTCACCATAGCTTTATAAAAGAATTTCAGCTTCTAGGTTTGAAGCATCTCCTCTATCTCCTTTCTCTGGGCTTCAGCTCTTCCTTCACTGACTTTAGTGTCTCTATCACGGTGTCTTTTCACGTGCCTTTGCCTTTCTCTTTCCTCTGACCTGGGAGAGGATTGATGTCTGCAGGTTTCATCTCTTCTGGGGAACTTACAGCGCTGGATGGGTTAATCTTACCCGGGCCTGGGCCTTGCAGCTGGAACTTATCTTTGCTGGTGGGCACATGATCTTTGCCAAACAGCGGCCGGACCAGACTGGGGGCCATCCACGCCGCAGGACCGGTTTGCACAGAGCATGGCCACGATCTTGCCAAGCCATGCGGGGAGGGGCCGGCCTGCATGGAGCCGTGGGCCGTGGCCCGGCCCCCACCAGGCCCAGTGGCTGGGCCCAGACCAGCCCGCCAGGCCGAGTGGGCACTCAGTTACCTGTCCAAGGGCCGGAAGCAAGAGAGCGATTCCCAGGCTTGTTTGTATTTAAACATGTCTTTTACAGAGGCATGTCCAGCTTCTTAAGTGGCTTAACAGAGTTGTCACTATTCAAATTAGCCAATTGATTAGTTCTATCAGGTCTGGAGGAAGTTACAACAGCCCCTTGCAAAAACATCACTTCTGTGGCTGGTGGAATTTTTTTCTTAACTAAAACCCCAAGCTGTGCTAACCCATGACAAGTGCCTTCACATCATTTGAAAATTCAATAAATCTCACTGTTAAACACTGAGCAGAAGGATGAGACCACACCAATGCATTTTTCACAAATTGGCAAAGAACTACTGATCGAAGGCCTGATCTATGAACTCTACTAGGTGAAATGCAGGCGTCCCATTATTTCGGCACCTGCTATATATGATTTTGTTTAGACTGTACTTGTTCTTATTTAGAGTATAGTTGTGTCAATTAAACTGTATGAAATCCAAAACTTCTTTGCTGACATGTGAACTTCCTATCTACTTTTGGAAGGTAATTAGCAGGTTCTGTCATGATTTAATTCTTGACACATAGGTATTTTTTCTTACCTGACTCCTTATTTTCCAGATTCTTACACATGGCTGTTCTGATGATTTGATCCAGAAACCTATCGTGTGTTTAAGCCAAGCTGAAAGGTCTGCATTCCCCCCAGGTCCTCTCTGTTTCCCCTTATCAAGACTGAGAATGCTTTTGACCCTCACAGTCTGTTGGTAGTTCATCTACTCTTTACAAATTCTCACAGCCTATAACCAACAGACACCAAGGTTAACCTCACAGGCCAAATTGTGCTGAGAATATCAAAGGCTCAAATGATTTTTTGAACCCAGAATGGCATTTGGGATGTCTGAGCATATCTGAGCATCTCCGTTGTCTGTGGAGTGTCCTGCATCTTTCTGTACCAGCAGCTGGAGGTGGGGTGGACATCTCAAGTAACACTAGGGTCACTGAATATCCTGAATTGGAAGTGACCCACAAAGATCAAGTCCAACATTATGATTGAGCAGTGCAGCCAAAAGCCAGCTGAATATACCCATCTTCTTCCTTCTTTTTTTGTCATTGGCATAAAATGCTCCTCCTCTTCAGTAAAAAGGGCAAGTCCTCTTCTAAGTCTCTCACTGTCATTTGTCAGCAGTGTCCCTTGTCAGCAATTTCCATGGTCTTCCTTGTTCTGATAATGTAAATGTGGTTTCCTCTTCCTCTTCTTCTGTATGGAGACCTCTGTTGCTGCCTGCCAGGGCAGCCCGGGGGTCGCCCTGGGCTGTGCAGAGCTGGGGCCATCCGGACTGGATAGACACCCAGGGCGACCCCGGGACGGCGCAGGGCCGCGGGGCCACATGGCCACAGCCGCATGGGACCACGCAGAACTGCGTGGGACATGCAGGACTGCGCAGGGCCATGTGAAATGAGGACGTGCGGGGTGGAGCCACGCGGCCTCGGCGGCACCGGGCGGGATGGAGCTGCATGGCCAGGGGACACATGTGACGCCACAGGGCCGTGTGGTACGGCTCGAGGCTGTGCGTCCACGGCTNNGGACTGGCACGTGGGCGGTGACGTCACGTGTGGACTGGCACGTGGGCGGTGACGTCACAGTGCGGCCAAAGAGCCCGCCATTTCTCGCCGGTGCAGCCAAAAAACCCGCCGTTTTACCCATCCTTTGCCCTCCTTCACACGCAAGAGACTCTGCTACTTTTGGACTATTTGAAACGTAAGCACGGTCCCCGGAATCACCCCGTTGGCTGTCCCTGGGAAATCCAACCCCCGCGTTTGTCCAGCCCCTGAACCGATAAAACAGGGCAGCACTGGCTCGCCCGGCCTTTTGTCCATGTGTTCCCTTTTGGAATAGGTTCTCTCTGAATCCTATCCCAGGAATAAACACTTGGAAAAAGGACATTTCTACCTCCTTTATTTTCTGCTAAAGACTAAAATCCAGCTGTAGGTAATCCATGCCAGATCGGGACACATGCCGTCTGCCGGAGCTCTGTCACTGCTTCTCTCAGCAGCACGAAATCTCCGAAGCAGGAACAGCCGGTCCCACAGCCGGGCAGTGGCGGGATTCTAACAGATCTCTTTCTACTTTCCTTTTCCATGGACATATTTTACGCTTTTGCTTTACTTGTATTTTCTCTGAGGAACTGCAAACCATCTTTTGTTGTTCTCTCCTTCACTCACCTCCTGTGAGATACTACTGGCTCTGTCCCTGAGATTTGTTCAAGACCAAATGTGAAACGTGTCTATGGAGTGAGTGAAAATTCTAGATCTGAAATTACACTGAATTTTTCAGGAGCCACTCTTTGGAAAACAGATATTAGAAGTTAGAGGATTCCCACCACACACACAATCACAGAATCATTTAGGTTGGAAAGGACCCTTAAGATCATTGAATCCAACTGCAAACCAAGTCCATCACTAAACCATGTCCCTAAGGACCACATCGTGTGTCCTTTAAATACCTCCATCGATGATGACTCAACCACCTCCTTTGGCATCCTGTTCCAATGCTTGACAACACTTTCCATGGAGCGACTTTTCCTAATATCTGATCTAAACCTCCTTGGCTGCAACTTGAGGACATTTCCTCTAGTGCCATCACTTGTTACTCAGGAAAAGAGACCAACACACACATGACTATCCCCTCCTTTCAGGGAGTTGTAGAGAGCAACGAAGTCCCCATGGGCCTCCTTTTCTCCAGGCTAAACACCCCCAGCTTGCTCAGCCGCTCCTTATCAGACTTGTGCTCCAGACTCTTCCTCAGCTCCATTGTCCTGCTCTGAACTCACTCCAGCATCTCAAATTTTCTTGTTGTGAGGGGCCCAAAACTGAACTCAGGATTTGAGGAGTGACCTCACCAGTACCCAGCACAGAGGGACAATCACTGCCCTGGTCCACGCTATTGCTGACACAGAAGGCCAGGAGGCCACTGGCCTTCTTGCCCATGCCAGCTCAGGTTTGGCTGCTGTTGGCCAGCAGGCCCAGGGCCTTTCCCGCTTGGAGCTTCCCAGCCACTCTGCCCCCAGCCTGGAGCACTGCAGGGGCTTGTTGTGACACAAGGGTAGGAGCTGGATAACAGTTGTGAGATTTCTCCCAGATGTTTATTGAATATTTCATGTGCCTCTTTGTCCTGGATGAACAGTCTACAACAGACTCCCACCAGGATATCTGCCTTATTGGACTTCCCTGTGATTCTTACCCATAAACATTCGACCCTTTCATCACCATCATCAAGCTTTAGGTAGTCAAAACATTCCCAAACACACAGGGCTACCCCACTGTCTCACCTTCCTTGCCTGTCCCTTACAGCCATCCACTGCAGCACTCCAGCTGTGTGACTCATCCAACCATATTTCTGTGGTTGCAACTATATTGTAGTTTTCCAGCTGCACAATGGTTTTCAGCTTCTCCTGCTCTTTGCCCATGCTGCCTGCATTGCTGAAGATGCACTTCAGCTGGGCTGCTGTTCCTGTCACCTTTGCTGGGGAAGAGGCCATGATTGCTATGGGATTGTTCTCAGGTTCTTCCATGGTTTCCAGTGTATGAACAGCCTTTATGTGTTTTCTGCTGCATGGATCTCCATCCCCTGCCCCACGGAGATGGCTGTAGGGGCTGTGCACCTTCCTACAGGGACATTTCAGATGTGCTCCAGTGTGCTCAGCACAGCCTGGAGCAGCCTGAAGAATTTCATTAGCACACTCCCTCAAATACTGGCATTCTGCCACCAGGCTTACCTCTAGTGAGCCTGGTTTTATCTATTTCCCCTTTCAAACCTAGTTTAAAGCTCTTTCCATGAGCCCTGGTAACTCAACAGTGGATGCCCTTGCTCCCTGGTCAAGCTGGGTGAGTTACAGCCTCCCCCTGCACACCATTCCATGCAAACTCCCACAAAAACTGCCACACCTGTTCTCTTGTACTCTTTGTGTGTTCCCTGAGTTTCTTTGATCCATGGCAGGGTTTGGCCACTGTTGCCCTGGTCCTGCCCAGGTCCCCTCAGATGCTCTGATGTGTGCTGTGGTTTTCTGCCAGGTCCCTGTGTTTCCCTGAGATTGCCTCAGCTGAGGAATTCTCTGGAGTGCTGCACTGCCAATCATGCTGTCACTGGAGCTGCTTGCCTTGGCGACTGAGTTTTCATTTGCTTCTTTCATTTTCTCCTTTCATTTACTTCATTTTCTGTCAAAACATAAAGTTTCTGCCAATTCTTTCCATCTCTACCTCTTCTAGGAGTTCTCTGATGAAAAATGGCAGCATTAAGACAATTTCCCTATTCAATCCAGTACACCCAATAGACGACACAGTGCCATGGGGCAGTTATAAATCAGACTTTTTAAAGTAAATCATGGAAATGGAATGTTGAAGAATATTGGCATGCAGCTGTTTACTTAAATGACTTCATCATAAAAGAATATCTAGTAGTTCCAACAATAAAACGGAACCACGTTCTCTGCTCCCGCTTGTTAAGTAATACCAAATGCAAACTGGTTTTTGTTATATTTCCAAAATTGAAAGCACATTCTCCATAAAAAATTTATTACTTTAACCTGGCTTTGCAGTTACTCATAACTGTATTGGCTCTAGGCCTGCAGCCGTGAAAACAGCACAGTATTGAAAATCTTTATTTCTTGCAAGCTTCTCTTTTGATCATCATCGTGCTGTCTCCATTAATAACTCTTTAGGTTACTGGAATCTGTGCTTTGAGAATGGAATCGATGACCTTCCTCTTTAATTACATCTGAACTTTTCGCTTTTCTGTTTTGGTGCCTTCTGGTAGAAGGTAATGATGATATCAGTTCCACCAAAATCCTTGTCAAGTAGATATTCATGGACCTTTAAAAAGACTCCTTTCTTTCTGTTAATAACACAGCACTTCAGCAGTATGGAACTGGCCCACAGCTTTAATAGCAGGCACTTAAAGCAGAGGATAGCACAAAATCAATCTAATGTTCAACCAGAATAAACACATGGAACATGATATACTCTGCCCATTTTTAACTTTCATATTTGGATTAAATAAAACCTCTTTTTCCTGTTGCTTAAGAGAAACCATCACCAACTCTCTGCTATGAAAAATAAAATGAGTACTGCAATGTTTATACTATTATTTTAATCTTAAATTTGGTTTATTTTATGCTGTATTTTCTGTTTGCTTTATGATGCATTTTTTTCTATTAACAACACAATGTTGCATCAAGGAATTTAGTTCTTGTTATCAAAATACATTAGCCTGCAGTGCTTGGTAAAGCTCTAATTCAGTCCCATAATTAAATAGATGCAAAATTCTCATGTGTTTTTTAAGTCAGTCACAAATAAGGACAATTTTCTGAGTCAGGAGTAATTGATCAGGCTGCTCTATTTTACTTTACCAGGAGTGTTAGAGCAGAAGGGTCATCAGATTTTTGCTTCCTGCTATTACAGGTACACAGTTTCTTAATCACATGAAGTGCTGATCATGATCTGTCTCAAAACTTCCTTCTTGTTATTGGTGTTTACTGGTTGTGATCCAGAGAGTTGGAAACTTTCTCCTGGTTTCTATCTAAATGTATTCATGCCCAGTTTATTTGTCCTGCATTAACCTGGATCACCCCTTCTGGAACTGAAAAAAATGGAGGAAAGGAGCCACTTTTTTATTAAAATCTCTTCTCCTTCTGTCATTATGGCTTGAGCAAGCTTAGTGTGCCCAGATTCCTTCTGCACAGCAGCCCAGCCACTTTACTGTTGATTTCTTCAGCATGCCCAGTTTGGGTTCTTGAATGTAGGACCTCACTGTCTCAAAGTACTGCAGGTGAGGGTTCTCCAGGAATAAGGACACTGAGGTGCTGTGAGATTCAGTGACATTTGTATTTCACTGTCTGTTCTGAAAAGGTCTCATCTGTCCTAGAAACCACTTTGCTTTTCTCACAGATGCGATGGTGGTGACTCTCAGTTGCCTGTGATGGTCAAATTCAAAGCAGCTTTCCTTCTCAGTTGTTCCAAGTTATTATTGCCCTGTATATGTTATTCCACCAGCCACTTGACCTGACAGCTAAATGTCACTGATCATTTCCAAATATCATGCTTAAATTTCCACTCCTTCTGACATTATTTTACACGTTCTTTAAATACTGTTTTTCGTTCTATCTCTAAGGTAGTTGTCCTTTACACTGTATGCTGTAAACCCCTTTAGCTGTTCTTCCTGTGTCACACCTTTAAATTATTCTGCTGGACTTTCAGCCCTTCTCTGGCATTATTCCAATGTATCTCAGACTTTTGGATGCCAGTGTAGATTATATTTCTGCATGGCAAAACATTTGCAAGGGACAGCAGGAAATGTGCTGCTGTACAGAATCCTATTCTCTAGACAGAACATCCATTCAGCAAAAGAAACAGGAGAAATTGCTACTATTTTACTTAATATCCAAATAACAACAACAAAAAAGAGCTACATCATGTAATATGAACTCATTGAGACAGCCTGTGGAAGCAACAAGATTTAGCAGAAGGTTTAGAAACCATTGTGTCATTTAAGTAAATTGGGGTTCATCTGCAGTGCTCCAAGCTAATTTGTTGTTTTCGGAAGCCTAATATTTTGATGTTTAAATATATATCTGAGAGGGAAGCATGTACAACAGTGAAAATGTATGTATGAAGTAGAAACAAGCAAATATTAAACCAGCCACTATTGAGAATTAAATTTTTAAAGACTATAAGAATTTGCTATGTAGGTAAGTAGGTGCTGTACTCACTCCTGTGTCTGTGAAATATTGTAGTCATTCAAATCAATTATCCTTTTACAGATGTGACTTCATAAAAGGATAATTAGTTCATGTCTGGAATTGCATCAGGTAAAACAATCTATTTTAATTGTTTCTGTATCAGTGAACTGCAGCACTTTCTTTTTTCTATCCACAAAACAAATTTAATCAACTCTGCCAAATAAGAACCCATTTGTCACTTGAAAGATGAAATTGCTTATTTTCAGTGTCAGCCTAAAAAAACCCAAACCCAAACCATATATCTGCATGCGTATGTTCCTTGCATCTGCAAATGTACCGATTTTGGCCTTTTGTAAAAATTCCCCTGCACTGGGGAACCATGTAGGTGATTCTACTTTTCTTCCATTACCTTTCATAGACGTTTGTCCTGGGTACACAAGGACAGAGCCTGGCAGAGGTCCTGCTGACTGCTATTTAAAGGCCTCTTTAACCAGGTGAAATGAAAAATCTCTGCCCACAAGGTTGTTTTTGAAAGTCACATATGACACACGAATGATGAAAGATTGCCTTTCATTTTTCTCTGGAGAAATTTATTAAACTGACCAAAGTTATACAAAAGTGAGGGAACTTAGTGGATAAACAGCACAGTTGGAGAGAATTTTAGTCAAAACACAGTAGATGTTTTCCCATACAAGTGAATATGGGAGGTGCACCCTAAGGGCTTTGCTCCAGCTGAGCAGAGGGGCTGGATGTGGATCCGCAGACACACACAGGGCGCCCTTTGCAAACCTCAGGCTCCAAGGACAGTGAATTTGCCTTGTCCCCTGCAGCCACAAGCCCCAGCCATGCCTTGCAACCAGCACTGGACCTGTGGTCTGCTCATCCAGCCTCAATGTGCTGGCACTGAGGAGGGAGAAAAACACCTCACCAGTCCATGCTTTCCACTCTTCTCTGTGCCCTGACTGCTCTGTTACACGATGGACAAGGTGCTCTAATTTGTGTGTCTAGAGCAGCCATCCCTACTGGTGACTTCCTTAACCATACCATAAGATTTGGATGCTAACAAACCTTTCCCTACCGGTGAAGTGCCAGTTCTGCATCCCTTTGCATACCAAAGCTGCCTCTGTATTTCCAGCATAATCCTGGGCACAGGAACGTGGTTCCACATGGCAGTAAATCCTTAGATTGTGCTCTGTCAAGAATTTGTCCTCTTCCAACTTGTGAACTCCTCAGCAGTTCCTGGATACAACTCAACAGCTTGCACAGTCCAGGGATCATTCCCCAAAGTGTTTTTTTGTGCATCCACCTTGTTCTGAGGGCTGTCATGATTTACTAGTGTGGATGCAGGTGGATGTGTACCACCTGATTCAAGGTCCAGGAACATTTATTTCCACACAGGCAGCCAGCATGTCTCACCATGTCCCTTCCTCTGTGCCTGTCACCTCCCTAGTGGCACCTGCCATTTCAAATCTCAGCTGCTGCAGTGACCCTTATTCCCTCTCAGCCCAAGCCATTTTCAAAAGCCTCCTGCATGACGAGATCACGTCTGTGCTGAGATGTGAGCTAACCCCATCACTCAGCGGCAGGCACAAAGCTCTCTGCTCTGAGAGGCTCATTCCACGAGGCTCAGTCTAATAGTAGAACAACAGCTCTCGCCTCTCCCTGCCTGAAACTGATGTAGCTGCCAACCGAGACAGGAACCACAGCAACAAGCAGTCAGCATTTCCCCCACAAGAAGAAAAGTAGGGATCTATCTCCTGGTGCATTTATTTCCTAGGCTTTGGAATACAATATTCTGATAAAATCTTATTAATATTAATAATAATATATAGCCACTGCTTGATGAGGGAAGTGGAATAGCTGAAATGTACGAATGGGATTTTGAATCATGTCTTTTCTGATAAGACTTAGATCTCTGGAGCAGAAGGCAGAGCTCTGCAGCATGTCTCTCGTGATTCTCTGTACATTGATAGCTGGGTAATTGAGAAAACAAGGGCAATTCAGACTGATCCACACTGGGTTTACCTGTGCTGGCTGAAGATATTACCCGCCTGGACGATAAACTCTTCAGCTCTTGCAGCTAAATCAGAGATGAGTGCAAATCTGAGTTGTCAGCCTGCACAGTTTGCAACCTGATGTTTTAATGTAAACTGAGATTGATAGTGGTTTACATTTCCTGGCAGTAACAAAATCAGCACCTCACCTAATCAGTGATCTGGCAGGGACATTTTGGGATGGCAGGCTTTTAAATCACCCTGAAGTGCCAAATCTTGTGAAAAGGGTGGTTTTAAGGACAGGACTGTTACATCTGATTGGTTTTACAAGCTCATGTTCATCAGCCCTTTGGATTTCAGTGGACTAAAAAAAAAATAGCTGACCTGTGGTATTATGAAAAGTATTTTCCCTTGGCACAGTTTCTTTACATATATCTCTTGATCTCATCAGAGATCTTGTCAAAAGAATTCACTGGAGAAGACTTACCAAGCAGGTAAAAAAATCCCATGAATAATTAAAACCCAATTAGTTTGATGCCAGTTGTATCTAAGACTTTAGAAGAAATTATTAAGGAAAACATAGAAATAGAGAGAAATGAATTAATATGCTACAAGTCTTTGTTAAAAACAGAATCCTCAGAATCATCTGTAGTCTTCTTTGATAAGATAGGAAATTTTCTAAATTAGTCAACAGTGCATTTTTCTCTTGACATGTAAGAAATTATTACTTAAGATAACTAAACTGGATATTTGTAGAGCTGTGAGATAACTGGAGATAAGGAAATACAAGACTGTCATGACACTTTATTTGGAACAGCATGGGAATTCTGGTTTTCCATGCCTGAGAAAAACAAATACAAAATGAAGCAGGCGGAGCAAAGGATAAGCCAGAAATTTATTTTACTGGGGGAAAGCAAAAGAACCTAATTTATTTCACATGAACAAATGATACCAGAATGCATCCACGATAGTGTGCCTCTAGCCAGGGAATGTGGATCCTGGTGGAGAAGACTGGCAGATCCCCTTCACTTGTGCATGCCTGCTAGGGAGATCCAGTTTGATGCCAAAAATGTTCGAAAGAAATCATTGCAAGCCATTCTGAAAAAAAATATTTCAGCTGTGTAAAGGCCAGAATATTTCACTGCCCTTTGAAAGTTCCTGAACAAGCACCTTGACATACGGAAATTTTTCCACTGGAGGAGGTGACAGAGATCAAATGGAAGGTGGGACCTCAGCTCCTTGGTCTCTCACTGCATGGGGATGCAGAGGGATGTGTCTGCCATCACTTACTTTGGCTGGAAGTTTTCTTATACATCCTCTGGGCTGTGCCACGTTCTGTAGATTGTCCCAGGCACAGGCTGAGTGCCAGCAGCATCCAGGAAACCTTCCCAGCAGCAATTTCCTGACAACCCCATGGCAGCATGGGCAGGTCAGAGGAAGAGCCCAGTGCTCTGCACTCAGCTCCAGTGTGCTGAACTAAAACTCTTCAGCTACTGAGCCCATAACCAGGCTTGTGAGGGAAAGATGAAGTTTCCTATCAGAGTCTGGAGTGAAGAAGGGATTTAATAAAAATACCTACGCTCGTACGTCATTCAAGCTCTATGGCTTGTTTATCCATTGGTTAAACAGCTGTAACAGACCGTACCCGCTTCAAAAAGGATTCACAAGAGACAGCAATCAATAAATACTTGTGATGACCTTTGATGCTTGAAAATGGAAAATGCTATTTTCACTAGACTTATACAACAATTCAATTACTGTTTTGGAGAAACAGAGGGGGAAGAGCAAACAGATTTGATCAAGACTGAGGTTCTTTGCCAAGATTACACAGAGACCTAACTAAAAATAACAATAGGCTAAGAAAGAACTGATTCAAACTGTTATCTTTCAAACTTATTCTAAGTACACGATCTAGAAATTATAAAAAAAAGTATGGAAAAAGATAAATAAGATAGGCAAGGGTCCTTCTGTCAGATCAGCTGTTTCTGTGTCTGGATTAATGGAAGCAGTGTATCAGGTTAGAAAGGCACAGTCACAAAACTAATGAAAATATAGGAGGATGATAAATGTGTTTTGATACCAAACTAAGACTGAGGTGTCCCTGAAGAGCTTACTGCACAGATAAGTGCAGGACAAAATTCAATTCCATGTAATTGCAGTGAAGGCGAGATTGAAGTCACCTAAATTAAGACTGAATTTAGACTAATGTTCTGCAAAATTTGGATGCCAACAGCTCAGACAACTGCTTCAAAGCAGCCATTCTCTTGATACTCTCCTTACTGTCCATTGTCTGTGTGTGCCTTTGGTCAGCCCCAGAGCTCCACACAAACATTGTACATCTCTGCTGTCGCCCATTCAGATCAGGTTGGTGTCCCATGTCACCCTCAAGATCTCTTGACACTCAGATTTGGGCACCAATGTCTAATTCCACCCAAAAGCCTGGAGAACTTGGCCTGTGGTGCTGTATTTGCAGGAGCCCACTGCCATGTACAGATCCATAGGGTTGGCAGACTACAGATATTTAAACCCATGACAGGGAAGAAGTCAGTACATAAAAAGCAGGAATTTAACCTTCCCCGATTTGGGGGGTTTTGAGTCTCTGTCACTCCTGTCCCCAGCCACTGCGCTCCAAGAACACGCACTCCATCCTTCTGGATCCACAACTCACAGTTCATGACTCGTGAGACCAGGAGAAGAACAGAAAAACAACAGCCTGACTCTACTCTGAAGAAAGCAGGTGAGGGTTCTCACTGGGCTAATAAACCTAGCTGTAGGAGAGAGAAAAGGCAGGTTTTGTTTGGTCCTGAGCACTACTATAGTGCCAGTTTAGTATTTGGAAAGTGCATGGTGCCCTTGAGCATAAAAAGGATCTGCCAGCCTGACCTTTCTTGCCATTAAAGTCTGCTTCCATTGTGCAGATCTGCTTAAAGATGGTTCTCTCCATGAATTTGTTATGTGCTATTCCATAAGTCTCCTAAAAAAGGAAAAAATGAATATAATTGAACACCTACTCCCATGATTAAATGCGATGAAGAAACCATTGAATACAAAGATTTGCTAGCAGGAGACTCGTACATCTTTGAATCAATAGAGTTGCATTTGCTTGCTGTGATGAGCCCACAGCCCACCTATGGCTGGCAGAGACTGGATCAGCTGGCTGCTGGAAGAATTATGAAGAATATATTACAAAAACATCAAAAAGAGCAAATCTCTTTTTTCAGGCATTTTGAGAATAAATCCTGTGCTGGGCAGTACACGAAGACTACACCACAATCAGTCTCCTACCCAACATCTCAGTCTGTCTCCTGTATCTCTTTTGGGCATGTGTAGTCTCACCAGGACCCTGAATCTGGCCCTGATTCTGCCCTCTTGCCTGCCCCATCTCTTGGCTTTGTCACTGTGGTGACACCATTAACTTGCTGCTTTGTCATAATGTGGGCATCTTCCCTTCCCCTTTCCTGCCCTCCTCTGTGCCTTCTCTGGATTTCCCTGGCATTAGTCAGGGAAATCCCCCACGCCAGTCTGAAATGACTGTTGTGATTCTCCTTGAAACCCCTCCCTCAAACACCTGTTTGCTCTGTTATCAGGGCTCCTGTCCTTCCTCTCCTGAAACTGCTGGATTTATCACTTTCACCAATGGTGTGTGCTGGTTTCCTTGTGCTTTCCTGGCCTGTCTGTTGTATCCCACCTTACATTTAACCTGTGAGTTCTGCAAGGGAGACAGCTCCCCTATGCCATGTTCACAGAGTGTTTAACTCCAGGGGGAGGATGGGACAGAGCTGCTGTCCAACTAAATTAATACCCTACAGGCAGCTGTTTGGTCTTTTTATTAAGGCAGGATCCATCTTCTTCCATGACTTCTCCATGTTACTTGCCAATATGGCAATATTCCACCCTGCTATCCTGAATGACATCAAGGCCACTGGGCTGTTGGGAAACACACTCAGATTGGTTTGAAAAGCCCAGAGAGAGAGAGAGAGAGAGAGAGAGAGTTATAAACTATTACTCTTGGCTCCAGCAGAAATTTCTGCAGCTGTTGTTTAAAAAAATATCTTTCCAGGCTGGATTTTTTAAGTTTCAGCTTTTGGCCCTCTTATCTTAATTATGTCTTCATTAGGCACATAAAAGAACTCTTTAAAACCCAGTATATTCTACAACTACGGTCAGGTCACTTTTCAACCATATCCTGAACTTTCAAGAGTGTAAGTACCAAAAGTACCACACCAATGAAAGTAATACCTAAAAATAATGATAGAATCTGTTATTCAAAAAAGAGAAAAACACACAAAGTGCAAAATATAGACTCAAAAGGGCCAGCTTGAGCAGAGCCCAAGACATTTCATAAGCTGAAAAATGAAGGCTTGAGCATAGCTGAAGACATTTCATAGGCGAGGACATAATTGCTCTTGATTCCTTTATATTGGCTTTTTATCTCAAAGAAGGCAGATGACAAATCGCCAAGTGATTTTTCATAAGCCATTAGTACATGGTTTCCCTCCCTTTCTCCTCCTCCTCCTTTGCACATTCGGATCCTTTCCTTTTAATATTTGTAAGTTTACAGTTTGGAAAGGTCAAAAAATGCAAAGCACAAAGCTTTTGCTCTCTGCAGCCCACTGGCCTCCTTCTTACTATTTATACATTGCAGTTGAACTTGGGGACATCAGTCACCTTTGATGTTAGACAAACCCATTTCAGAAGGTGGTCCTGTCCTTAAAGATTTGCACTGAATAGATGAAGCTTCTAAGAGAAATAAACCATAGGGACTCACCCCAAGCCAGTGGGCAGTCAAAGGGCAGGCCTTAGTCACTAATGATGCCTTAGTCACTGTTTTTCCCTTGCGCTAGTGTCCTTTTCGTAGGACAAAGAATGTTGTGACTGAGAAACTGGGTGTTTCTCTAACCTGTCAAAGGCCAGCCAGCACATAAAGGACCACTGGGGTGATCCAATGCAGCTTAATAATGTCTTAAAGTACCTGAACCCCTGGAGAGCACAACTGTATTTTTAAGCTGATGGTCAGATCTAGGTTTCCTGGAAAAAAAGCAAGACTGAAATTTCTGTGCCCCTTCTTCTCCCCACCTCAATAGACTCCACTGCTATTCCCTCATCACAGCACTCAAACCTGAGCACTGTGGGGCCCTGGCACCCCCTGTCCTTTGATCCTGACTGGTGGTGGGCAGCTGTGGACAGCTTGCAGTGCTGGCAGCATCAGGGTGTTCGTTTTTCATCCTCCCTGTGACAGGAACAGAGGTGAGGAGTTCAGCACTCTCCCTTACCTCCCCTGACATCAGTGCTGTGTCAGCCCTGATGGTATTAGAACAATCTTTTAAAAGCAGTTCATCTTATTACTGAGCTGTGCACTCCCTGAAGGCCATGGACAAATGTTAAAGTCTGGAAGTGCGTGTGATGTCACAGAAGAAATATGAAACAGCAGCTGAACTGCTGGCTGCTGCAAGGGCAAATTTTGGTTAATGTTTCCTATTAACTCCTAGCTCCTTCTGTCATCCCGCTATCGTGGTAGGGAGAATCTAAAGGAAATAGCTCTCTCATCTTCTGCTCAAAATTGCCATTTGCGAAGGATTTGCTAGAGGTCTAATTAAAGCAGAATAAATGTATTTTGCATTTCTCCCCCAAGAGGGTAGTTTAGATCAGAATCAGTGGAATGAATACAACATGTTTCTGACAGAGTTTTGAGTGTAAATGAATGGGATACTGTGAATGATGAAGACAAATGTACTTCAAATGAAAAATTAATACTGCTCATAACGGTAGAAATATAAAAATCCATGTTATTAGAACAAATACTTTGGTAACATTAGGCACTTCTGTGTCTAAATCTCTGTTAGAATATACAGATGGAACAGACAAATATTTATGCTGATATTTAGTATTTAGTACTGCTGTGGCTGTAATTTGTATTCCCCCATAACCATGTCAGAATGCCATTCTGTGATTTGTGTTGTGCCATTTTCGCTTGTGATTTTAATGTCCCTGAAGCAGCTCTTCATGGGGAAACCCCTTTTTCCAGGCAAGAAAACAACTTTTCTCAAATCTCTGTGGTGCTCCCTGAAATAAAAATAACAACACTAATAAGGCTCAGAAGCTCCTTTATTGAACAACGCACAACTAGCTTGTGAGAAATGTTTTCTTCACAGGGGACCTTATGTTCTTAAACAAGACTTAACACGTGATTTTTGCAAACAAGCAGAGGGAAGCCGTACTCAACTGAGACTGTATATAAATGTGAGTTGCAAACATGTCATGTGTTTACAGACAGAAGAAAGCCAAAAAATGTTCATGAGATCGATCACAAGCCTTACTAAGCAGCAGCATCCATGCTCCTGCTCCAGGATCACTCAGAGCTCTATGTCCTGCTGACAGCCTCTGCATTGGATTAGCTCCCCAAACAGCTGCAGGGTGACATCTGCAGAGGTTCTTGAAGATGGATGAGATGTTTAACCAGGTCACTCTCTCTCCCATACACTTTCTTGGAGCTCCCACAGTGCTCTCTTGATTATGCGCTTGGAAGCACACCCTTGACACTCTCAGGGGACTCTCTCTCCCTGCTTCTATCAGCCAAAAGGGCAAGTGAAGCACTTGTTTGTTACCTCTGGTAACAATTATAGAATGGGTTGAGTTGGAAAATACCCTAAAGATCATTTAGTTCCAACGCCTCTTCCATGGATAGGGACACCTTCCACTAGACCAGGTTGCTGATTGTTTTGGTGGCATAAGAGACTTGAACAGGACACAGTTATGGAAAGAGGCTGAGACACTTGCTGTTGTTCAGCCTGGAGAAGATGCGGAAGTTTTTAATTAGCCTTTTGGCTCACAGCTGCATTTCATGATAATTCACCATGATGACCATCATTTGTCTTAATCTCACAGATTAGAAGCAAAGATAAGACCCATCTTTGCACTACTGTTATGTCATCCTACAGAAGACAGTGTTTTAACCATTGCTATTAATACCTTAAATGTATTATTCAGGGCTTGCCCCATCCTTGCCCTACAAACTATAGCTGTCTGCCAGACTAACTCCATTTTATTCCTTTTAATAAGGTGTTCTAAGAGTTTCCCCAAGCACCTTTTTTGGCAGATTTTCAATGTACTATTGCTGTTTACTCATGAGCAGGGTCATTGGTATCTTGGCTCCTTGTGATAATGAAGAAATCACCTTACACAGTGAATAGCTTTTCCTTTGCCATCAAGTTTATGTTAACATTCACAGTATCAATTAAACCAAAATTGAGGATCAAATATGTGACAATAACTGGAGGGGCTGAAATAATTGCAAGGGTGAGGTCATGGTGATCAAGCTTCCAAATGCTTTTCACAGAGTGCTGATGTGAAGTCTGCAGGTTATTTCTCCTTCCTTCAGGTGTCAGAACTCATTTAGGCTTTAGACACTGCCTAAGAGCAATCAGCTCTTCCCTTCCAATCTCCAAAATCATTTTAGCACAGGTAATATCAATGGCGTCACATCATTTAGAGCCTTCTCCTGCTGCCGTGCAGCTGCTCAGGCAGTTAATTACAATATGTTCCCGGGATGAGAGGATGAACAGGCAGCCGCATTTCCGCGCTCCATTAAAATGAGATTAGCCAAATTAGGCTGATAGGATAATGGGGATACCTCGTGCAGTTCCTTCGATTCCCAGCAGCAAGGATTGTGCCAGATATTGCTCTCTTTGTGTAAATTGTATACCTGGTGTTTGTTTACTAGGAATAAGTAATGGCCATTATCTTTCACCTAATACCAAGTTGCTAACAGCATTATTCTAAAGACTTATAAATTAATGCATCATCTACTCATGCAAAATAACAATATATCTACTGTCAAACTTTGATTTCGTACTGAGGAGAGGTAGGAGCTTGAAATATATTTCTTAGGAATGTACAGGAAACAAACCACTCCATGAGAACATGTGCCTTACATGATACATCTCATTTGCTCACCTTCATCATTTCAAGTAGAAAAGTTCTAAGTTTGTACAACTCTTCTCTATCACCTTCAAGAGTTGTTAAGGCTGGAAATTCAAATTATTTTAATAGCATTGATTTGTCCATTGTTGATTCATTTGCAGTGGGTCAGGGCCTCAAAAATGGGATTTACCTCATCTTTCTCTCTGAAAAACTGTCATCTATGTTCAGTGTAAAATAATTAGGGGAACAAAATACCCGTCAGGGAAGTCTGGCTTAGGAGAAGAAATATCTTTAAATATCAAAAGAGCTCCCAAACCACCTTGAGACAGATGAGCTAAATGTGAGACACTCATTCAGAAAGGATGGATTCAGGCCAAACATGCCTTTTTTGAACCCATCCATTAATAAGCATTACTTGATTAACAGAAGAATGTAAAATTCAGATAAAAATAATTTTATTTATTGGGGGGGGGGCATGTTTGGTGGTTTTGTTTTGTTCTGTTTTTCAGGCTGTACATCCTAATTTCTGTTTTTCCTTTTCATAGTAACAAATGGGGACTTTGGCACTCCCTGTCACCATCCTTTTGGCTGAGAACAGAGCAGACTACATAGAGGAGTGTGGGTTATGCTTTAGTGTGTCCCTTTAGGCATCTCTTTGACAGGATAACAAGTGGTCAGTGTGGATTGCTCTCATGTGTGGTGTTAAGGAAAGAAAAGTGCTGTGTCCTCTTCCACGAGCTGGTTTTGAGCCTCATCTCTGAGACATCTGCAACGAGTTTAGTAGAATCTAAACTAAAGGCTTCCAAGACCCAAACAATGAACAAGGTAATTAAGTCTCACTTCTGGTGACTTATCCCTCCATGGGAGTAACCCCCTGGACAGAGCAGTCCAGGCCCTTTTGCAGAGGGAGCACAGGAGGCATATTATGCTGTAGACTTCAGATATTACACCTGCAATTTCAGAGTTTCATGGTCAAATTCCAAGCCAGAAATAAGCCTTCAGTGTCTGTTCCTTTATCAACCACATTGCAAAGAAGATGACAGATAGTGTGGGAGTATTCCTTTTAAATGGCCATGGACGGAAGTACACCCTTCCTTTGGTGTTAGCAGGAGCTGTGTTCTAAAGATAAGTGAGTGAAGCAGTTGCTGAGAAAAGTTAGACATTAATCCATATATCATCCATTTCATATACACATATTATCTATGATATATGGATAAACCAAGAGGGATTTACATTTTTTAAAAATACCTAGTGTTCTGTAGCAGTGTGTGTGTGGGGGTATTTTTATGAACAGACATACATGTGATTCCAATGTGTGCAGTTTTATTGTATTCAGAACTGCTGAAAATAATTACCCACAATATCAATTTCCCTTCTGGAGCTTAAGAAGCAGGTTGAGACCAATGGTGTTATTAAGAATAATTTCAGAGCAGTAAATATAGCTATCTAATCATCTATAATGGCACGCTAGACATCTAAATTTGACTGAAATGAAGAAATATATCACTGCACATTCTACTTCAGTGAAAATATACATACATCTATCTTGCCTGCAGCAAATGTGATGTATAGAAAACATTCTTCAAAGCACATTGTTCCTTTGGTGATCAGTTTCTAACCCGCATTCTTTAGTTCAAAGTA
Source organism: Dryoscopus gambensis (assembly GCA_013389985.1). NCBI lineage: Eukaryota > Metazoa > Chordata > Aves > Passeriformes > Malaconotidae > Dryoscopus > Dryoscopus gambensis. Next base: position 1,110 of record WEIT01031751.1, on the reverse strand, counting down.
TTAAAACCAAAACACTACATAAAAGATTGCATCTATTCTGTTATGTATTGTGATCGACTAAAGAGTTTGAATACTTTAAATATATTTTATAGAAATATAAAAGCTATTCTGAATCAAAGTCTAGGATCTGGAATACAATGAGATTCTCACTGATGGTTCAGTTGTTAAATGGATAAGGTCCTAGAGATTTTGTCAGCACTTAATAACGGGTCCACATCAAAACTAGACAGTATTCATCTGTCTATAACAACAGTAGTTGTGGAGCTGCATTAACAGATGGGACTGCTGCTCTCAGCTCTGGAGCATGAAAGGCTCACATCGCCCTGGCAGCAAAGCATATGGTCAAATAAATATGAACAGGGTCAACCCTCAACTCTGTGCTCTTAGCATATTTAGTATTGACCTAATGCCCTTCTGACAGAAAGCCTTAAGGGACATGTGGCCAAGATATATAGAAATATAACCATTCATATTCTACTTGGCACATACTATTATGCTGCATATTTTTAGTATATGAAGTCTGCAGATTTTAACACCTTTATGATGCTACATTTAGAGAGGAGACCAGTAATAGGAATGAGAGACTGATCATGACACAGCAATGTGCGCTTGCAGCCCAAAAAGCCAAACGTGTCCTGGGCTGCATCCAAAGCCCTGTGGGCAGCAGGTGAGGGAGGGGATTCTGCCCCTTCACTCTGCTCTGGTGAGATTCCATCTGCAGTGCTGCATCCAGCTCCGGGGTCCCAGCCCAGGAAGGACCTCAGCCTGTGGACGCAAGTCTAGAGGAGGCCACAAAGATGATTAGAAAACTGGAGCACCTCTCCAGTGAGGAGAGGAAAGGCTGAGAAAATTGGGATTGTTCAGTCTGGAGAAGTCCCCAGGGTCATCTAATTGCAGCCTTCCAGTACTTAAAGGAGCCTACAGGAAATATGGAGAGGGACTTTTTACAAGAGCCTGGAGGGACAGAACAAAGGGGAAAGCTGCAGGCTGAAAGAGGGTAGGTTTAGGTTAAATATTAGCAGGAAATTATTGTGAGGGTGCCGAGGCACTGGAACAGGTTGCCCAGAGAGTTTTTGGCTGCCCCATACCTGGAAGGTTTCAAGGCCAGGT
>WEIT01031749.1:0-18922 GCA_013389985.1 Dryoscopus gambensis | reverse complement strand
GATGACCAAGGATTGAGGAGTCCGGACTGGGTCATACTTAACCCGCTGATGTGGCAGAGACTCATCCGACTTGGGCCACAAGAATATGCTTCTGCTTTAGCAATAATGAAACCGAATTACGATGCGAGTAAGACTGTGCAGGATATGGCAAAGAAGCTTCGAGCATATGCAGATACCGTGCATGGCCCAATGCATGCAAGAATTGCAGCTGTGGAAACATGTATGCAGAAATTGGAAGATAAGGTGGAGAAGAATCACCAGAACTCAAGAAGGAGATTAAGCAGGTCTTTCTCCGAATCTCGGCAGTACAGATCAGAGATCCTGTCACTAGACGTAGACATCCCCGAGAGAGAGAGAAGGTACATCCCACGAAGTGGGATATGGTTCTTCCTGAGTGATAGTGGAGAAAACATGAGGAGATGGCATAGACAACCCACTTCTGCTCTGGCAGCACAAGTGCATGAACTGAAGGAGCGCAAGACTCAGAGAAGAAGGTCCACCAAAAAGGAAGTAGCTCCAGTTGCCCATAGCCAAACTGCCAGATATGATGGAAGAGATGATGACATGTCTGATCCCCTTGAAGTAACCTCCAAGATGAATACCCAGGGAAAGAAGGATAACCAGGACTAGAGGGGCCCTGCCTCTAGCCAGGTAGAGGCTAGGGAGAACCATGTTTTTTGGACTGTGTGGATTCATTGGCCCGGTACATCAGAACCACAAAAATATGATGCCTTGGTTGACACTGGTGTGCAGTGCACAATAATCCCATTGCAACATGTGGGGGCAGAATCTGTTTCTATTGCTGGCGTGACAGGTGGATCACAGGACTTGACCGTGGTGGAAGCTGAGGTGAGCCTGACTGGAAATGAGTGGAAGAAACACCTCATTGTGACTGGTCCAGAGGCGCTGTGCATTTTGGGCATAGACTTCCTCCGAAGCCGGTATTTCAGAGACCCAAAGGGACTCAGGTGGGCTTTTGGAATAGCTGCTGTGGAGACAGAGGGTATTAAGCAATTGAACACCTTGCTTGGACTATCAGAGAACCCCTCTGCAGTAGGCCTTCTGAAGGGGGAAGAGAAACGAGTGCCAATTGCCACCTCGACAGTGCATGGCCAGCAGTACCGGACAACTCAAGACGCTGTGATTCCCATCCACAAGATGATCCAAGAGTGATCCGTGAGTTGGAGAGCCAAGGGGTGATCAGCAAAACCCACTCACCCTTCAACAGTCCCATCTGGCCTGTGCGCAAGTTCTTGTTGCATTGTAGGAATGAAACGGAAGTGGAAAGCAGCTGTATGGAGTCCCATATGACAGGTTGCAGAAGCTACTGAAGGAGAAGGTGGATCAAGCCAATTTGCTGAACTCAAAAGCAGTTCAACTGGCCCTGGACATTGCTGAAAGAGAGAAGTGGCCAAAGCTCTACCTCTACACTGATTCGCGGATGGTAGCCAGTGCTCTGTAGGGATGGCTGGAAAAATGGGAAAAGGCTAATTGGCAGTGTAAGGGAAAACCAATCTGGGCTGCTGAAGAGTGGAAAGACATCACTGCCTGAGCAAAAAAGTTACTTGTGAAAGTCCGTCATGTAGATGCCCATGTCCCCAAGAGTCGGGCTAATGAGGAGCACCAAAACAATGCACAGGTAGATCAGGCTGCAAAGATAGAGGTGTCCAACATAGACTTAGATTGAAAACACAAGGGAGAGTTGTTCCTAGGTTGATAGGCCCATGATGCCTCAGGACATCAAGGCAGAGATGCCACCTGTAAGTGGGCACGAGACCGAGGGGTGGATTTAATCATGTACAGTATCTCCCAGGTTATCCATGACTGTGAGACATGCACTGCGATCAAGCAGGCAAAGCGAGTGAAACCCCTATGGTATGGTGGGTGGTGGTCCAAATACAAGTATGGAGAGGCCTGGCAGGTTGTTTACATCACACTGCCTCAAACACATCAAGGCAAGCGTTATGTGCTGACAATGGTAGAAGCCACCACAGGATGGTTAGAGACCTACCCTGTGCCTCATGCTACTGCCCGTAACGCCATCCTGGGCCTTGAAAAGCAAGTTCTTTGGAGGCATGGTACCCCCGAGAGAATTGAATCTGATAATGGGACTCATTTCAAAAACAGCCTTATAAACACCTGGGCTAGAGAACATGGCATAGAGTGGGTGTACCATATCCCTTACCATGCACCAGCTGCAGGCAAAGTGGAATGGTGCAATGGATTGTTGAAAACCACCTTGAAGGCACTTGGTGGGGGAATTTTCAAGAATTGGGAACAGCATCTAACCAAGGCTACCCGGTTAGTTAACATCTGAGGTTCCATCAATACAAGTCTGCATTTGCCTCCAAAGTTCTTGTCACTGATCTGTGTTAGCTAGGTTAGTTAATCATATATGGAATGCCTTCCTCAGTTTCCAACTGAGATTATATGACTCATAGCAGTTAGGTTTGTTTTGATTCTGTCCCTCTCAAGATATTAGGTTTTGTCTTCCTGAAAGATTTTTCCTTTCTCATGCAAATGAATAACCTAACTTCAGCACACGGTACTCTTTTTGCTTTTATAACCTTGTCTTCCTCTACAAATCATTATCTCCGTCATGAAAAATGTTCTCAGGAAAATATGTTGTTGTTAACACTGAAGGTTGACATCCTTTGGAGGTGTTCTGTTTCTAGATATTTCTGGGGAGAAAAGTGTTAAAAACAGAAGATTGGCAAGTAGTTTTTATAATTATTTACACTAAAGACCGACCTTGTACCTGGGGTAAGCTAAGAATATTCAGTCTGGGAAATTTCACATTGCTGAGAAGAAATATTTTTGTAGCAGATAACAGAATGCTGGAAAATACTTAAAAAGCATTCTTCACAGGACCAGGCCTAGGCCTTTGAAGAAAGGGCAAAAGAGAGATAAGAGGCTTGGAGATCATAAAAAAAAAGCTTTTGATGTGTGAGCTGGGAATGGCCTGCATGCTTTTTTCCCTTGCTACGGTAGAATAAGCTAAGCAGTGTATATTTCCCCATTTTGCCAGTGAAATAATGGAATAATTTTTTCTTAACACTTCAGCTGATGATCATGGCCAGCTTGGTGTTACCTGTGTGTACTCATTTCACAGAAAATGTTTACCTTTTTCTCTCATTCTGTGGTAGTGGTAAATGACTCAGGGTCCTCAACAACATCAGTGATAAATGCTGTCCCTCATGGGTCTGTACTGCCCCTCCTCTGCCTTGCCTTGTGTCATGGGGTGATTTGTGCTATATCCATCATTATTCAGCCCCTACTTAGCCAGGATTCCTCTGCTTTTCTGTGCTTTTAAATTGTACATAAATTAAGTTATGCTTGAAAGGAGAACTATACTGGACACAAGGCAGACTTGACCTTGATCAACTACAGCTGTGTCAAACCAGGTGTTTCCACTAAGGGTCAGAGACCAGCTGACCCGCGGGGAGGTAACACATAAGAGAGAGGAGAAGAGCCCAGGGGGGACTACTACTGAGAGGACTACTACTGAGAAGGCATGCTGGCAGCTTGAGAAATGCCATCCTGCTATAATCCTTGAAGAAGACCAGCTTGCTGACGTACAGAATCCTGTCGCCAAAAATATCAGGAGTATCAGAGACCCATCGAGCTCCACCATCTTCAGGGGGCCCCCACACCCCATGCCAGCCAGCTCCGATTCCAGCTTCACGGGAGAGAAGGGGAAACCGCACCCACAGAAGGACTTCTAAATCTTTCAGCTTTTCTCCCCTCAGCGGGAGGTTTTGTTACTCTTAACCTGTCTGTTTGTTAAATAAACAGTTTCATTTTCTCTTTCACCTTCCTCTGAGGAGAATTTTCTTTTTTCTTCCTGAACCTGATAAGGAGGGGTGGCATCTCCTTTGTAGGAGACGTTCCCCTCAGACATTTCCCCTAAATTTGGCCAAAACCATCACACCTTGCTTTTCCCACCTGAACCTTGCATTTCCTTACTGACTCCTCCAAGTCCTTCTCTTGCCCTTCCTACCAATCCATTACTTTGCACTGGCTTGCTCACATATCCCCCACCTTCACTTTCTTATCCACTTTATTCTGGCCTTGCCTTGCCTTACCTGATCCTCCTATGACTTGCCTGCTCCTCTCTGGTGTTTTCATGCCTTTCCTACCCGGTCCTGGGGATCATTACCATTCTTGACCATACCTTCTTTGCTTTACTGATCCTTGCCTTTCCTAACCCTCCATTGTCTTGCAATGACTTTCTCACCCATCCCCCACACTGACTTCCCTGCCTCTTTTTTCCTGGCCTCACCTTGCCTCCTCCCTTGCCTTTCCTATCCTACCTATCTTGCCATTCCTGACCATTTCTTCCCTGGTCTTACTGAGCCCTCTGTGTCCTTCCATTGCCCATTCTACAACTCCATTGACTTGCATTGCCTTGTTCACTCATCCCCCAGCTTGACTTTCTTACCCCTATTTTCCCCTAGCATTGCCTTGCCTTGCCTTGCCTTGCCTGCTCCTGCTATGATTCCCATTATCTTGCTTACTTGTCACTTGCCTTGTGATGTAAACCCAACCCTTTACTTCCTTTGCCCCTCCCTTGCCTTGCATTACCTTGCACACCCTTCCCGTCACCTTCATCTCCTTCTTGCTTTCTACCCCTCCCTTGCCTTGCCACTCACATGTGGCGATTCGGAGAAAGGACTCACAAACTCCAATATGGATTATCAGTGTAAGCCGTTTATTACGAGAAGCTGCTCGTCTTTTATAGTTCCTTATACAATCATGGCAGCAATAAGCAGTAGAGTCATTGGTTCGGCCTTAAGCAGTTGCCATTATGATTAGTTATGATTGGCTAGCATTTTAGTAATTCCCTAGGCATTTCTGTACTTCTATTATTGGGTTTGCAATCTGCAGATGTCCAAAGCCTTTGTTCTTTGTCCACATCGCTTGTCAGATTTATTGCCTTGTTTACTTCCTTTTCGTTCTGGAAGGTCATGCATGCTATAGTTCATCTGGAGGCCAATCGGTCATACCGACTGAAAGTGGGTTGCAGAGGCAGAGCTGCTGCAAGCCTTGCTACACTCACATCCCTCCTTTAATTTCCTTTCCTTTCCATCCAGAACCTTGCATTGCTTTACCAAGTACTCTGTGTCCTTCTCTTGTCCTTCCTACAATGCCATTGCCTTGCACTGACTTTCTTACCCATCCCCCACCTTGACTTCCCTACTCCTATTTTCTTGGCCTTACCTGGCCTTGCCTGTTCTTTCTATGACTGTCATTGACTTGCCCAGCTCTCCCCTGCCTTGCCTTTTCTTGCCACCCTACTACTACGTATCCTGACCATTCCTTTCGATCCATTCCCTTGCCCTACTGAGCCTTCCCTGTCCTACTATTGCCTGTCCCACACCTCCTTGCTCATTCATTCCCCATCCTTCAGTTTCCCGTCCCTGTTTTCCTCACCTTGCCCTGCCTTGCCTTCTCCTCCACTTCTCCTTGCCTACCTCACACTTGCCTTTCCATACAAAGCCAGCTCTCGACTTGCCATGTCCTCTTACCCCTCCCTTGCACTTCACTGCCTTGCATGCCCATCTTCTGCCTTGACCTGCCTACAACCTTTGTCCCTGGCCTTGCTTAGCTTTGTCTGCCCCTCCTTTGCCTTGCCTTGCCTTTCCCACCTGAAACTTGCAGTTCTTTACTGACACCTCCATGTCCTTCCCTTGCCCTTCCTACCACTCCATTTCTCTGCATTGCCCTTCTCACCCATCCCCCACCTTGATTTCCCTACCCCACTTTTCCTCGCTTTTCCTTGCCTTCTTCTCCGGCAACTCTCATTGCCTTGCCTACCCTTACCTTGCCATGTCTTGCCTTAGCAAACTATAACTTGCAACTGAAACACTGAAGAGAAGTGCTTTCCCTTCCAAAGAATGGAACTGACGTTCCCTCGCAGGAGCCTACCACCAACATTTAGATACCCCTAGAAATAAAAGTCACACAAATAAATAGACCCCACATGAAAAGTGGTAGGACAGAAAGTCCCCATATCAAACTCCCCGGGCAGTCTATAACCTCCACCTAAAACACTGGGGTTACATGCTTTCCTTCCCATGTGTCTTGGTTTAGAAGACAGGTGACTGCCAGGGGAAACCAGAGCCTCCCTTGGAACAGAGAATGTAAACCCCCCACCTCTGAATTGATATAATTTTGAAATTATGGGGCTTTCAGGCAAAGATATGGGGATAGGAATACCAATTCTTTACTAAGAATAATTACAAACTACAAAGGTAGTGGTACAGAGGAAAGAACAACAACAAACAAATAATCCCAGAAACTCTGACAGAGTCAGAATATGACCTGACACCCTGTTGGTTAGGGTGTGGGGAGCAGTCCAAAGTAAGTCCTCCTGGAGTGGAAGATGTGGCTCTGTTGGAGTAGAGGTGGTCCGGTGGTGACAGGATGGGTCCAGTTTTCCTCGGGGAATCCGGAAAAAAACCAGGTGCCCTGGTGTCCTGAGTTGCAGGTTTTATGCAGGTAGAGAGGCTTCGGCTCCTCCCACTGAGTGGATCATTTTCCAATGGGATGATATGATGTTATCAGTCACAACGAGAGCCTTAATGGCTCATTCACAGGTGATATCCCCTTGGAGGAGGATGGGTGGAGGACGAGATAAGGAAGCACTGCCCCATCTGGTTTTAACAATTGACCCATTAACAGAAGGCACCCGCCCTCTTTCCCCCTGGAGTTACAAGAGATGAATATATCTTTCAACCAGTTTCAACAGATGAAAATAGAATAAAATTTTTGGTTACATATTGCAACCCAAGACACCATGGAAAAGAACTTCCTTAAACTTTCAAAAGCCAGCATCAAAGCAAGGATAAAACCTTCAACAATGAACACATTCCAGACTTGCTCTCACACAAAAGAGGGAAGGACAGAAGTAACTTACTGCATTTACTCCTCATGGGCAGCTTACAACCTGCAAATTAAACACTGAGGCTCCATGCTTACTTTTCCAGGAAAAATGCCTTTCCGACACTTCTGCAGGCAAGGCTCAAAATGGGGATACAACCTCTGATAAGTAATACATCCAAGGATTGCTCCCACACAACAGAGGACAGAAGAAAAGTGATTGATGGCATTTACCTCCCATGGACAGTCTATTACTGTTGTGGTGCACAAATGTGGTTATCTTATTGATACGTTACTGATGGGTTTTGCACGGGGATTTGTTGTATTGTACTATCTGGGCTTGTCCCTCGCACATGTAGATGTTGTAACCCCTGAAACCAAACACCTGTACCTGGACCCTGCCCCTTTTCCCAAGTAGATTGTACCCTATTGGTGGTGGGTTTTGCCCCCTCCCCTTCCTCCCTCGGGGGTCAAAAGGGGTCTTCAGGAGGCCCCCGCCCTCTTCGCCTCCAGGATTTGATGCAGTAAAGATCTAAGAACATTATCCCAAGGAGAAGAGCGCCTTCTTTCTTTGACCTAGGTTCTCTTGTCACGTGTAGCTCCCGGGGGCCCTGAGCTAGCCCTAGGACCCCCTCGGACCTCACCGTGATATATTACCTCACCTGAAACACAGTGGGTACATGCTTTCCTTCCCAAGGAAAAGCGCTTTCAACAGGCTAGCAGTGAAATGAAGATACGAACTGTGAAGGGCTGCTCCTACAGAAGAGAGGGCGGGACAATGTTGGAATCCAGCAGGAGCCTGCATTCCAACAATTCCTCTTAACTCTGCTAAATCCAGGCCTCGGTACCAAAGAATGTGGAGGAGGAGAAATGTATCAAGTCACACAGGCATGAACTGCGAGTAAGTTATAGCTTTGAGAAAGCTGAAGTACATTTTAAGTGCCTTAAGAATAAGAAAGAAACTACATTAAGCAAGAATCCTTAGACCTAGTTACAATACCTCGCCTTTGATAGAGTTAACTCTGCTTTAGACAAAACTAAAACAAAAGCTAGAACAGTTTACCATTCCTAGATGAAACAGATTAATCCATTCTGCATATATTTTAGGTAAGAATTATGACCACGATCGTAAATCAGAACTTGTCCTGGATAGGTCAACAAAGGTGGTGTTAGAAGTCGTGTTACTTTCTAATTGGGTAATTTAGAAATATAATGTGTTAGTTTTCGGGGGTTCGGACCACTGTGCATTTTTTCATCTTATGCTGTTGCTGCTTGCTGCTATGCTTCGCTACTGCCGCTACTACTGCTGCCAACACTTAAGAAACTGGACTTTACTGTAACTCTGGGCTTTAGCCCATGGACTTTGTTATGGACTTGGCCATGGAATAAAACTTCTTTCACAAAACACCAACGGCCTCAGCCTTTGACAACCCGTAAGAAACTCATCAGGACAAAAGTGATTCTTTGGCATTTACATTCCATGGGCAGTTAAGACATGAGTCAGCAATGTGCGATTGCAGTCCGCAAAGCCAAATATATCCTGGGCTCCATCAGGTCTGACATTTGGAGCCAAGCTCAAAAATTTAATCCATCCAGGGATCACTCCAACACAAAAAGTGCCTGGACAAAAAGCTTTTGCTGTCCTTTACATCCTCTGTCCGCGCGATCACTTGTAGGAATGAATACATATTTCTACAGGTAGGGGCAAGCTCTGAGCAAGCTTCTTGTCCTGGCACAGAAAACTGTGCGAGATGTAGCAGACAACTTCTCCATTTACATTCAGAATATGAGTCTGATAGAACGTGGTGGTAAATAGAGCTGAGAAGGAAAGTACATGGCACAGGCATGTTTCCACAGATGCAGTGCACTGGACAGCTTCTGTGCCAGCACAGCGTTCTGTGCAAGAAGTAGGTGGGCACTTCACATCCTGGGAGAATGAAAGCGCGCCTGTTAGGCAAGGTGAAGAATGAAGCCGCCGAGCACGGTGCTTGTGTGCGCAGTGTTGTCAGAGACTGAAAATAGTTCATGCCTCAAACACTGATATAAAATTTTAAAGAAGCTACAACCACAGAAACCTCCTTGAAGAACTTTGGACTGTAAGTCAAACTACTGAGATTATATAAAGAGAAAACCCATTCTTTCATCAGCCTCAGGCCCAGGGAGAAACAAACAAGTAAACAAAGAAAAGAAGGTGAGCCAAACCCAGCAGCCATGATAAGATTCATCCCTGGCTGAGTTTCAGGTGGGGGAGAGCACAGCCCACAGAACCCAGGTTTACACAGACTCCCCTCTGAAACAAGGTGGTGGGGGGAGGAGGTTTTGGGTGTAACCTCTGCTCAGAGGCAGTGACCACCCATCTTCCCTTTTACACAAACTGGCCCAGCTGTGGAACCCCCGACCCTGGAAAGGCCGCAGTCATGGGCATTCACGTGGCAGGCAGCTGAGGGGGTGCCTCAATCCATCAAAGGCCCTGGAAGTGCCCCCTCCCCCCAGTCATTCCTGAAGCCTTGCACCACAGGACTGCACATGATGCAACAAACCTGGAGTCTGTTGTAAGAGACAATAGCAACCCCCCCTCTCCAACACCCCAGGGAGGTGCCTGGGCTTTCCTACATGGATGTCGGCGTTTTTTTAGAAGCAAACAGAACAGGGAGCCAGGCCGACGCTTCCTTGAGCTTATTTATTATTTTATCAGTCTCATATACAGAGTTGAGACGTAGGAGATGGTACAGAGCTCACACAGTCGCAGGCAGCCAGATTTCCTTGTTACAGAGCATTCTTAAAGGCTTTTTAGCCAGTAACATGCCTCTAAAGTTCACAGACAACTCTTTTAGCCAATCTTTAAGCATACACATACATCTTCTTCAAACAATGCTTGCTTCTTAAGCCTTATATAATAAAGCACAATATTCCATTATTAAGCCTAAACCTATCTATCTTGCTAAGCATATTTTCTGGAGTTTCAAAACCTATCTCAGCCAAGCCTAAAAACTCTAACCATTGTTTTAATGTCCTTGCTCTCAATATATCTGTATCTTCTATGTTCAAGCTTTTGCAGTAACAGCGGATCCTAAATTCTTGTGCTTTATTTCTGACACCGCTTTTTTTCCCCCACACCTTTTGTGTTTCCCACATGTGGTCTGAGCATATATTAACCCATGGGATTCTATGCTCCTTGGGGGGACCTTCACCACTAAGAAGACCAGCTGGAGAGGATCAACAGAACATAATTGGGTCCACAGAATGGTGATATTTTCCTTATTCTGTCCCTGTCACTCTCTTTCTGTCCCCCCCACCTATTTTCTACTTTTTTCCTTTCTTTCTCTCTCTCTCTCATATTCACCATCAAATAAAACCCTTACTATTGACTGGCATATGGTCTTGTTTGTACCTTAATTCGGGCAGAGGAAAATCCGAAGAACCTTACTAATAAATGGATCCAAACAGAAGGGAAGTGAAGATACCCGAGTGTGTGCTGGTAGTTTGATGCATACAGTTGAAGTTGAAAGCAGCAACAGCTGTCTCAACTGGCACTTTTGTGAGCTGTGTTTTTGCTGGATGTTTTCAAAGTTTGTAGCTGAAGTCTACAAGAGTGAAGGAATGTATTAGAACAAAGGAGTTCATGTTGCCATTTAGGTGTGATGCAAGTAAGACCGTGTACCTGGAAGGGGAAGATGAGCAAACTCTTCTTGTCCCAACACGGTTGTTGGGAGAGCAGCGTTTGGAGAGTAGCGGCGTTTGAAACACACGGACCAAGCATCGATGAAGCAAGGACATTTATTAGAAGGAGGCACAGATATTCATACTGTGTAAGCTTCCGTATGAAAATTTCTGTTTGTTCCGTCTACGTGCTAGCTAACGCACAGCAAGCTATAACGTTACTTTTTCTCTTGTGCATTTGCTTATCTTGCTGCAGAATGTTCTGCAATCTTCACCAGGGTGTTCTGTTCTGCGTAAAGGGAGTGATTTTTGCAGTTTCTTCTCTCTGCATCTTTCTCATAGCTCCTGCTGTACCATTTTTAACAAGTTAGCTGGGCTGTTCATGTTTAACCCATTCTGTTCTGCAACAGGAGAGAGGCATTTTCATCATGGATCTGCCTCTTGGGGGATTTTAGAGCTGGGCGAGGTGCCTTTTCCTTCTTTTGCCAGTCCACATTGCCATTGTGTGGTTGGTTTTATGTGGGCAGACAGTGTTTGGGTAAAAGCCAAGCAATTTTCTGTACTGACACCGTTAGTGTGGGAGCAGTTGCTGTGAGTGATGGGACCGTGCTTTGCGCGCCAGTATGCCGCAAATGGCACCCGCTTAAATGGGACCTGAAATCTCTGAGATGATTCTGGACCAGCAGTGTATTCCCAACTGCACAGAAGGATGGATTTCAAGAATTGTTGAGGACGTCCTAGTCGCATGTTGTGAGTGACCATGACACAGACCCAGACAGGCAGGGAATCTGAATCATTAATTCAAAAGAAATGAATTGGTTTTATCTGCTTTTTTAAGGCACAGTATTTCCTTACATGGTAATTCTCACTGCGTGACCTATCCCATGTAGCCATGTCAGCAACGCACCTTCTAAATGTCCTTATATAGGGGTGATCACACCCTGCCCACCCACCTGGCAGTTTCCAGCAGGCTCCTCTCTGCAGGGCTCTGCCGTGTGGCATCTCCTCCCTCCAAGGTCAGGCAGAGACAAGCTTCTCTGTGCTGCCATGGCATTCTGCAGGCACGTCGCACAGCCTGTAACCCAATTCTATCTTATCTCTCCCCACAGCAGGCTAAGGAACAATTACAGGTCAGCCTTGAGAGCAGTTGGGGAAAAAAATAAATTTTATAGATAAACAAAAACCAACCAACTAACCAAAAAAAACCCCCAAAATGCGGACAAAAACCCAACGCCCGCCCCCCCCCCATATATATATAGGATGGGGAATGATACAAGTAAATTAGAAACCCTTCATAAAAACTGTTTATTCCATATCACAAGGGAGCAAGGTTATAGAATTCAAGAAAGAAAGCTTATACAGCTCCTTATATGGGTGAAGGCTAACTGTTCATAGTATGAAGTTAAGGAATTGTATAACCTTGAAAACTGGAAGCGAGTGGGTGATTTTTTAAAGACTTGTCAATCCGAGAACCATGAAGTTAATGCTGATGAATTTCTTACATGGCGAATTGTTTATTCTGCACTACGATCTTTTCATTATTTGGATGAGATTGATCAGCCCGCAGTAGATCTGTCGGCAGATACTTCTTCCGAACCAACACCACTACTTTCGTGTCATGATCCTGTAATTTTTCTAATGGAGGAGGGAATTAATGAAGAGGAACCAGAGGGCAATCCCATAAATTTAAAAGACTGTAATTTACATCCTACTGTAAAACCACAGCTGATGAAAGCTATGGCTGTAGCATCATCTAGTGACACAAAGCTGCTAAAACAGCAATTAAATCCTCCACCCTATGTGAGTGATAATGAAGCTTTGCTGTCCTCTGAGCCAGAATACTTTTTAGACACTTGCTGAAAACAAGCAATAGATCAAGGAGATGTTGAACTGCTCAAAGCTATGCCCATAATTTATCACAACAGGGATCCTCATCATGAGCAAATTTCTTATGATATGGCTAAGGAGTTAAAAGGGTCTATGACTGAAAAAGGTCTGCAATCTTCCTATACGATAAGACTTATAGAGTCTGTTGCAGAAAGCTATATAATGTTACCTGATGATTGGGAAGCTTTATTTAACTTGGTTATGACACCAGGACAGTATTCAATTTGCTGGTCTGAATAACAAGATTTATGTCAAGAGCAGGCACTGGTAAATATGAACACTGGCAATGCTGAAATAACAAAGGATCATATGGCAGTGATGAGAGCTCAGGCATCTATAAGGGATTAATTAAGAATGCCCCCACAAATATTTAAGCAAGCGAGGGGGCTGGTTATGAAAGCTCTGAAAAGAGTGCTGGATGTTAATAAGACTGAGCCTGGCTTTTCTACTATAAGGCAAGGAACTCGAGAGACTTACATCACCTTTACTGATCGTTTGCAAGCAACTGTGAATAGGCAAGTTGAATTACCAGCTGCAGCAGAAGCTTTATTGAAATCCTTAGCCTGTGAAAATGCTAATACTGACTGTCAAAAGACAATTGATCCAGTCAGAAGGAAACCTGATATTACTGTAACTGACTTTATCAAAACCTGTACACATATTGGTACAGAACAATACAGAGCAGATTTGCTGGCAGCTGCTTTGGCTTAACAGCTACAAGGGCTCAGGCAACAATTAAATGTTTTGACTGTGGAGAGGAAGGTCATGTGAGAAAGCAGAGCCTAAAGAATGAGGAAAGGAATAAAAAACCTAGCAGGCTGTGCCCCAGATGCAAAAAAGACTATCACTGGAGTAGCCAGTGCCATTCTAAAATCGCCCAAGATGGAAGACCCCTGCCAAAGCAGGGAAATTCGAAGAGGGGCACGGGATCCAGTGCCCCTCAGCAAAACAGGATCCAGCCACAGGTAATCCCCACAGCTCCAGCTATATCAGGGGAACCTCAGGCAGTTCTAGCTTGGACTTGGCAGTTTCCACCACAACCACAATAAATGACACATCAGTTCACCTCATACCTGTTGATTTTCCTGTGGTCTCAGAGAAGGAGAGAGAGCAAGCAGTAGAGTGATTTATTTAATTAATTACAGTTTCTTTTATAGGTTTTTTTCTCACAGAATAATTGGTCAAATACATAGCCACACCTTGGTGTGATAGGCTGAGTTCTAAAAACATTCATTCTTAAAAATATTTGTCCTACTCTATAATAAACAATCTCTAGCAAGGCCAAAGGTGTTCTTAGTTTATAAACATTGCTAATAGTTTTTATGAGAATGAAAATTCTCTCACGAGAGAGAAAGAGCTGCTTCTAGCAGCTTTTTGCATCGACATATACTTACAGGTTTAAATGGACTCCTTCCTTTTAAATGTCATGCATTGCTACTTGGGAGATCATCATCATCTATAGGTGGACTTTTTATTTTATCAGGAATTATCAACTCTAATTCTAGGAGTGAAATAAAAATCACGGCTTGGACTCCTAACCCACCTTGTACTATTCTAGCAGGATTGTGCATTGCTCAACTGATCCCACTTCCTATATTGCCAGATACAAAATCAATACCATCTGCCAATGCTAACAGGAGCACTGGAGGTTTTGGGAGTAGAGGTACTCCTAGCATTTATTGGTCTAAACTTATTTCAGTGCAACAACCTTTTCTAATCTGTGTTATATATGGCAAGTCTTTTACAGGACTAATAGATACTGGAGCAGACATAACCATCATCAGCAAACATGAATGGCCACCCACATGGCCCTTGACAACTTCAACAACAATCGTTGCAGGCATTGGAGGTCAGCAAATGCCTTAACAGTCCACAAAAGAACTCAAGGTATATGGGCCAGAAGGGAAACAAGCACAGCTCTGTACGTACTTTCTACTCCACGTACACTGTGAGGAAGAGATCTGTTGTCACAGTGGGGACTGATTTTGACAACAAATTCTTAAAAGAGACCAGTGATGTGCAGTCGAGACTTAAACTCACATGCAACGTGAATACTCCTGTGTGGGTCCCTCAGTAGCCCCTCAAAAATACAGACTGCAATAAGCACAAAAATTAGTCAAAGAACAATTGAATCCAGGAAATACAGTTCCTTCTACTAGCCCATGGAACACCCCAATATTTGTGATTCCAAAAAAGACTGGCAAATGGAGACTCTTACAAGATCTGAGAGCTATCAATGCAGTAATGGCCCTGATGGGCACACAACAACCCAGAATTCCTAATCTAGCAATGATCTCTGAAAATTGGGAATTGCTAATTATTGACTTAAAAGACTGTTTTTCACAATTGTATTACACCCTGATAATGCACCTCATTTTGCCTTTTCATTACCATCCTTGAACAACAGTGAATCTATGCAAAGGTATTATTGGATTGTATGACTACAAGAAAAGAAAAACAGTCCCACAATATGCCAGTTTGTAGTAGTAAGTGCTTTACAACCAGTGCAGCAACAATTTTCAAGGGTTTTGTTGTATCATTAAATGGATGATATACTGCTAGCAGCAGATGATCCTGTTGTATTGCAAAACTGTTTTGCCTTTTTGCGCCTTTCTCTTGACAAATTTGGTCTTTGTATTGCAGCAGATGATTCAAACTGTACCACCTTGGAAATACCTGGGGTTTCTATTATTTGAACAAAAAATTATTCCTTAGCCCATTGTGCTGAAGACCTCTATAAAACGCTGAATGATTTGCAAAAATTATTAGGAACTATTTATTAGCTCAGACCTACCCTTGGTAGCTCCACTGAAGAACTGTCACCCTTGTTTAATTTACTCGAGGGAGACACAGATTTAACATCTCCTGGCGAGCTGGATGCAGAAGCCCGTGAAGCATTGCAGCTTGTAACAGATAAAATTCAGACCTCTTTTGTATCCAGATGACGAGCAAAGTTACCATTGAGACTTTCTCTTATCCTCGCTGAATTCCAACCATATTCTCTAATAGCACAACGGTGTGATGATAAGCAACAGTTGTGGATGCTAGAATGGATATTTTTACCTCATACATTTTCAAAAACAGTGACTACATTACTTGATGTGATCGTTAGACTTGTTTCCGCAGGACAAAAAAGATGTCAAATCTTAAAAGGGGAAGATCCTTCTCACATTCACATTCCTTTGTCTGCAGATTCTTTTCAGGATATGTTTAGAGAATCATTATCTTTACAGGCTGCCCTGACAGACCTCTTGGGAAACAATGTTAATTCTTTGCCTAAACATAAACTCTTGCAATGCTTAAAAGATCTTTCTTTACAGCCATGTTTTCTAACATCATCACAGCCCCTGTCTGGAGCAAAGACAGTTTTCATCGATAGCTCTGGGAAAACCCAGAAAGGCATTGTTGCCTGGAAAAAATCAGCAGGGGATTCGGAAAACTCGGTGATTTTTCAGCCAGGATCAACACAGCTGGTTGAATTAGCAGCTGCTGTAGAGGCCTTTCGATTGTTCAAAAATGAGCCCTTCAACTTAATATCAGATTCCTTGTATGTAGCTGGTATTTTAAACCGAGTTGAACATTCCTTTCTAAAAGAGATAACAACAAAAATTTGTTTATATTGTTGTCTACTTTGTATGATTACGTTTGATGCAGATCTCATTGTTTTTATGTTATACACACTAGGTGTCATACATCTTTGCCTGGACCTCTAGTGGAAGGCAATGCAGTTGCGGACACCTAAACTGTGATGGAAACAATTCCAATTCAGATTACACAGGCAAAGTTGTCACAAGAATTTTAGCATCCAAATGCAAAAGCTTTGAGTAAACAATTTAATCTTACTTCTTCTCAAGCTAGACAAATTTTTCTTTCTTGCCCTGATTGTGCACGCTTAACACCTCTACCTACCAGAGTAGGTACAAATCCAAGAGGATTAGGTGTCCATGAAATTTGACAGATGGCTGTTACACACA
Source organism: Dryoscopus gambensis (assembly GCA_013389985.1). Taxonomy (NCBI): domain Eukaryota; kingdom Metazoa; phylum Chordata; class Aves; order Passeriformes; family Malaconotidae; genus Dryoscopus; species Dryoscopus gambensis. The sequence continues at coordinate 2,519 of WEIT01031749.1, read as the reverse complement.
CTTCCTCTATATGTTGAATGTAGTTTTGATAATAGTCTTTAAATGTGTATTCACAGAGGCGATAATGTCATGGGTTAGCATGACTTGAAGTTTTAGTTGAGAAGAGAGGATATTCCACCAGCTATGGAAGTGATGTTTTTTGCAAGAGCTGTTGTAACTTCCTCCAGAACTCGATAGAGCAAATCAAGTGATTAATTTGGATATTGACAGCTCTATTAAGCCACTAAGAAGCTGTTACGCCTCTGTAAAGACATCACTTAAAGACAGACAAGGTGGGAATTGGGTCTCTTGCTTTTCCGGTCTCCGGCCAGGTAATTAGGGCCAGACCAGCTTGACCCGGCAGGCCGGGTGGGGCCTGGCCGGGCCTGGCCCATTCGGCCAGCGGGGAACAGGACCATGACCCTTCTTCGTCTTGGCCCTGGTGGGGCCGGCCACGACCCACAGGTCCGTGTGGGCTGGCCTCTCCTGGCGGGCTGGGCTCGGCGCTGGCCACTGGAAGTGACTTCCAGTGTGGAAGCCAGTGACTTCCTTAAAGTATGGAGCCTGCTTTGCATTTCTCCTAATTCTTATCTCACAAAAGGTAAAAATGCAAACCAAACCACTACAGGCACCTTAAAATATGTGCATGTATCAGTTGAAACATATTCCAAATTTTTGTTGCCTCCGCTCATAAAGGGGAAAAGGCAAGAGATGTCATTAAGAACATGTTGCAAGCTATTGCTACTTTAAGAGTTCCGAAGGTAGTGAAAACTGATAACGGCTCAACATATGTCTCACAATCAATGAAAACCTTTTTTCAGTCTGGGATATGCGTCACCTAACTGGCATACCTCATTCCTAAACAGGTTAAGCTATTGTGGAAAGCACACATGCCCTTTTAAAGAATTTGCTTCTGAAACAAAACATGGGGAATCCTGTTGGTATGACACCTCAGGAACAATTGGACAAAGAAACATGGTTTTAAATTTCTTAAATATTTCCAGATTTGATAACAAAACAGCTAGTGAAAGAAGGTTTTCCCAAGATGTTTTAAGAGATTCTCAAACACTTGTTTATTATAAAGATTTGCAGAGTAAACAATGTCTAGGCCCTGTGACTTTGCTAACATGGAGACATGGTTATGGTTGTGTTTCCGTATCCACAAGACACAAGACAAGTTGCGCCTTCCCTGCCAGCACGGCACTCTGTGCGAGAAGCGTACGGCTCTTGGCCTCCGGGAGAACGAAGGTACAGCATGTTCGAAAAGGCAAAGAACGAAGCCGCAGAGCAGCAGGCTTGCGTGCGCGTCACACAGGCTGCAAGACGAGGGTGGCTGCCACTCGCCTGCCCACTGAATTCACCTTCTTAGTGCTGGGAAGGAGGAAGTTCAAGGACAGTTACTTGTGCTGCTGCCTATTCCCCTTGCAACTCTACATGGAAGCAACTGTGCCTCCCTTCAGCCTCCGAGTTTCAGAGAGCACCGTAGTAGGCTGCAGTGGAGAAGGGAAGCGCAGAGAACACCGCTGAGTTCGAGCTCTGCTTACGTGCCGAAGGCGAAGGTGCAGGCAAGCACTGGCTTTTCCCTCTACAGCCGTTCTCCACAAGAGGGGCTGCTGGAGGCTGGCAAGGGAGCTGCGAGAGTGGCAGAAAAGGCGGACGCCTGTCTTCCAGGAAAGGTCCGGAGGCACCGTGGGACGTGCGCTTTTTGAAGGCTGCTTGGAGAAGGGCTGCTTTAGGAAGGCCTTCTACTTTGACGCCGTGCTTCTGGGCAAGCTCTAGCTGCAGGGACCCTGCAACATCGACGGATTACGAAAGTGCTTATCTCCACGCTGTGCCATGGAGCCGGATGGCTGCGCGTTACTTTCGGCAGCCGCGAGGACATTGTCACCTGACTCGGCGTGTGAGTGAGCTTTTGCTGCAATGCTGCAATTCGCTGCACTGCACACACAAGCCCGGTGCTGTGTGGCGCTGTGCTTCACCTGACATTGTCTGCATGGAAGAGAAGCCCAGCCATGGCATTCCGCTCAGCCGCTTTGCAGCGTGCGTACTGCACACAGCCACAGTGTGCTGTGCACGGTTCTTCCTCACCGCGAGCTCCAAGGACAGCCTTTGGCTTTCGCAGAGTCCGTATGGTCCGTGTAGCTGTGGCTCAGCAAGCTCCGCCTGGGGAGAAGCTCTTGCTGGACAAGTCTTTCAAAGTGCAAGCCTCTTAACACAGCACCATGGCATGGGCCACAAGAAGGGCTGATGGAGAACGTGCTCTTGTCCCGGCACCTTCTTCTGTGCAATGCGTCCACTGGGGGCTTTGCTCCTGGCCAGACGCTAGTGCTGTGCCGTGGTACTTGGAGCTAGGAGGGACCAGGCAGACGGCACGGCCATCTGACGGCACTTGGCAGGTTTGTAAAGGAAAGAGGGGTGCCCCCGGAGGGAGGCGTGCAAAGGCAAGTTGCCGCAAGTGGCCGGGGCAAACTCCGGGCAAGTTCTCTGGACGGGACGCGGCCGAGAAGCTCTCCGTGCAGATTCAGATGACAAGAGAGGCA
>WEIT01031746.1:0-16045 GCA_013389985.1 Dryoscopus gambensis | reverse complement strand
ATAAGCCCAGGGTGTGCACACAGAATGAAGAGCAGCCTAAGTAGTCAAGATAAAGTTGTGTGGGAGATGGGTTTCCATCTAGAGCAGGTGTTCTCAGGGATGATCCTCCTGTGCCTAATTTTAGTGCCCAGCCTTTTCCACTGATTCCCTGGCACAAGTGCCTTCTCTTCTGGTGCTCTGCTGTTTGGAGTTCCTTTAGCTTCCTTTGCCTGCCTACCAGTATCAGTGAACAAGCTTCTCCAGCTTCCCTAAGCTTTTCAAATTCTCTTTCTCACTGTTAACTACATATCTCAGCAACTGGCTCTCACAGAACTCCCTAGTCACCTTCATGGTCTCTGAGAGTGACAAGGGTTTGTTTGTGTGCAAATTAATTAGCTGGTGTAAATAAAATCAATAAAGAACAAGGCTAGAGCAATGCAAAACCTATCATTCCTTTATTGGACAAGTGTAATTTTAATGTTCATGCTTGAGGGTATGCTTGTAAACATGCTAAAAATGTTTGGAATATGGAAACTCACTGGCTGACACCACTGTTTCCTATGAAGCTTTGCAACCTTAAATTAGCACATGGAGTCATCATGGACCTTTGAGCCATGATGATCACCACCAGGATCACTGCTAAGTTCACCATTGAAGTCATCACCTAAGAAACTGAACCCTAAATTCTGGCTAGTTCAAGACTGAAAAATCCTACCTCAGATCTTCCTGAAACAGATCAATAATCTTTCTTGTTGGATTACAGCTGCACAAGTGCTGTGCAGTCTTCAAACATGGTCGGTTTATACTTTACAGGGAATAGGATCTGCAAGTTGGAGGAAATAAGGTCACCTAAGTTACTAGTTTCATTTGTCTATTCTAAGCCGAGAATATATTACCAAGGGCAGATGGATGTTGTACAGGCACCCATAGTGGAAACCCAATCCACCTGAAAAGCAGACTCCTAAAGAATGCGGTGTCCATATTTACTGAGAGTGAGGGGCCTGATCTACTCTTGGGTTTGCCCAGAGCAGAGCTCTTGGTTAGTCTTGTCATCAGAGATTTTTAAGACAATATAAAAGAGACTCTCAGTAAAGCTGGGTTATATTTCTGTTCTTATTGATGGATCTACTCTCATTTTTATCAGATATTGATATCTTCCTGTTGTAAATACCCGGAATTCCCCTGTGTGGGCAGACCTTTGTTGCAGTGGAGTTACGCTGAGGGCTGTAACAGGCAACGCCAGATGCAGCCCATCAGAGACCTCCCAGTGCCATTTTCTGCACACTTCCAGCTACTAAACTCTGAGAAGCTGCTAGGGATCATTGGATTCATTCCAAGTACAAAGTAGAAGTCAGGAAAGTCTAGTGTATGTTGAGAACGGTATAGTGTGTTTCCACCTCATTCGGAGCAACTGCGCTGGGAAGCCATTTATACAGAGTTGCTATGTGAAAGAAGGTTGTACGTGTTTAGGGTGGCTATATGTATATATAAGAAAGGTAACTGTGCATATGCCATAGATTTATGTATCATAAACATGTATGTCATAAGCAAATTTAATTGGGGGATACAACTGTCAGTGCAGCTTGAAAGAATCCTCTGAATTCACTGTTGTAAGCATGTGGGCTGGCAATTTATGTATCAGCTCCAGAGGGGAAAAATTATATCTTCAGCAGACAGCTGATGAGTCTTGATACTTTTTTGTGAGCCTAACTGACCTTCTCCTATAATCACTAATCCTCATCCCAACCTGTCTGTCCCCAAGTTTTCCAAGTGGGGTAAACTCAATCTTTTTAAACATTTTGAAATGGGCAGTCATAGTCCGTCATCCTGCAGACAATAAATTTCCACTGACGATCCCTGCATGAAAAAGAGACAAGAGACAGGTATTAGTGAGCCAGATCTGCAGAAGATGCTATACAAGTAAGAGTAACTTTATACCAGGTATTGTGGCAACAAAGACATCTGTCTGCCATTAACTGACTTTCATCTGAGTACTTTGTGTTTTTATGGGCTGAAAGGACATTAAATATGTGTGATAATTACAATTCGTTAAAACACCTTTATAAGGTGAGAAAATCAGCTCTCTGAAAAAGTAGGTCTCTCAGTATCCTTCAGAAGACAATGAATACTGATGATGATCAGTCCTGAATTGACTTTTAATCAGTGTCCAAGAGGAAAAGGATGATCCTGTCAAAAGTTATTGTCATGTCATATATTGTTCAGTAATGTGCAAAAAGTACTTGGGAGATTTTCAAGCTATGTCTAAGAGGGGAGTTACCCACACAGCAAATTTCACTTTCTTTTTTTTCTTGAATGTCTTTCTCTAGTAGGTCTTCCGGTTAGTCCTTATACTTAAAGATCTGAAGGAATCAATAGTGAGAGAAATGAAATTCACTTCTCATCCTTGATCAAGTCGCATGTGAGGAAGAGTAATGTTTATGAATGTAAGGCGAATTTATGCTCTTCCCAGTTTGTGAGTGGTATTCCCTCTCAAGAGAGTGATAGGAAGCCTAACAATTGTTAGTAGGAAGCCTGACTGGAGCAGTGAGATTCAACACTGGAGGCCAGTGTTTTAGTGTCCAATAGCTGCAACAGGCTACAAATTTAATTTCTACCTTAGCTTATTGTGCATTAAATTTTCCTTTGACTAGTAGGCATGAGTTCAGAGGATCAAATATTGTCCTGTGGTGGAGGGAATGTTGAATTTAGGCTGCTTGATACTGGCTAACTTGAATTTAGATCCAAAGTACAGTCCTTGCAGATGGCAGTTGTCATTTATACTGGTAATGGGTAGTCCTCCAAGAGGTTTCTGAAAGCTTGGATTCTGCTAATAGTGATGTCCTAAAGCTGAGGCATGGGATGTGTAATGCTGCTGGGGTGATTTAATAGAAGCTTACATTTTAACACCAAACTGGTGCCAAACTGCTGCCTCTCAGGAATGTGCTGAGGTCCCTGAGCCCAGATTTTGGTATTAACTGTGCTTACATGTTGTCATTGACTGTGTGACTCTGTCCTGGAATAAGATTAGTTTGACTCTTAAGCCCTGTAGGTATACATTTTATACCTAGCCTGTAGGTATAAAATGTCCCACTGCAGCTTTCGTTAGCTGAGGGGTTTTAGTTGGAAATTTGCTGTGCTACTTAACTACCAGTTTATCTTGAGTGTCATTTGGAACTGGGTCTGCCTCATGCTCATCAGCAAGTCTGATGTAACAGTTATACAGTGTTCGGCTTCGGTTTTCTTTAGATCTTTCCTAGATGGTTTTAAATTGTAATTTCCTCATAAAACTGTTACCAAAGATTAATGAAATGCAGAATTCATTTTTAGCTTTGTTTTAAGAATCCCTTATTTGGTCTATGTGCACCCTCTTCAAAGATAGTTATTATTCTTTTGGTCACTAAGTTACTGAGAGAGAAAAAATAAAGAGGACTCATCTGTGGAAAACAGGGTTATATTGGTCAAAGTTAAGGTCTGCTAAGCTAGCACCCATTGTCAGAGAGACTTTTAGCTCAACATCTTAGGTCAAGTAATTTTTCTAAAATAGGACATTGTGAAATTAAAAGTCAAGCTCTTTAAATTAAGTGTACTTTAGTCACCTGAATTAATAACATGCTTTAAAATACTGGAACAGAATTATTTCTAAAGCTGTCATTTGGACTTGCAGACACTAGCATATAGGTACATTGTTGATGCATTTAATGGCATGTTACCTCTTTTTCCCCTGTTACTTGTGTTTGAACTCGAGCATATGTGTCCAGCTTTTCAGGACACAGGCAATTTCTTTGTACTATTGCTTCTGTGTGCTTAGTTCAGTAGTTATCAGCCTGTTTCAGTTTGTAGATCCCTTACAAATTTACCAGTGGGGATGCAGATCCCATCAGGAATTGCCTTATGAGGTGTAACCTAGAATATATCTGAACTTGCCTTTGCGGATCCTTCACACCAATTTGTAGGTGTCACCCCCTCCCAGTTCCTAAATTCATGCATTTTCCTTGGCTTCGGGAATCAATATTGAAGTGTCACTTTTCCTTTCCAGCTGTCATGTGCTGTCAGATTTGAATTTTTGATGTATAGAGAAACTTCTTTTATCTCCAGATTTTGTTGAATAATCTGTTTCAAATTCAGTTTAAAAAGTCTGTGAATTCCTATTCATATTGAGTTTGACAAAATCCTCTTTCTTCGGTCATATGAAACTTATTAGGGACCTTAAATACCCTATAATTTAGCTCAGCTGGACTTGGTGGATGTCCAGCTTGTCTGGGCATTTCAAACCTACTTTACTGTTGGGGTCTTTGGCTGTCGGTTTATTTTTCAGTGATGATGTCTGAGCACTTAAGAAATAACTGGCTGTCCAGATCAGCCAAACAAGTGGAGCAGAGAACAGTTTTGTAAAAGAAATGAGCTTATGACAGTCCGCATGTGCTATTTTTCTACTACATAGCAAAGGACAAGCTGTGGCACTTACCAGGAAGGCCTGGTAATTCCCACCTCCCTGTCCAAGATACGTGCTGCAGGTTAGGCTGTGAGTGTTCCAGTGGTGCTCTCTGGGCTCAGGAGACTGATCCAACCAGATCACAGCCATGTAACAGTGCTCCACCAGAAAGCCATGCCATCACCACTTGGCATGCTTCAGAGCTCAGGATGAAGGTATTTTGTTGTTTGGTTTGTGGGTTTAATTTTGGAAGCTATTTTGCCAAGGGTTTGCAGTGTGCCTGTGTATGTGGGCAGTTTCAGTTGTTTACAACTTGCTTCACATACCCCATGTCCTTCTCTGAAATTTGACTGTATCAGTCTGTCTAACAAAAGATACTGCTCTTCCCTGCAAATGTTCACTTATTTATGTCCTTAGGTCATCCTGTCTGCATTAGTGTTATCACCACACTCCTGAATGGGCTCCCAGAGATACCTCAGGCCTCTTCTAGTTCTTTCCAGCTGCCTTTGTCTTGCTTTATAGACAGTTGTTTTCACCTTTTGACCTATTTAAAATGAGACTGGAAAATGTAAATATTAATCACTTCTGAAGTTTGTTCTCCACAAACGAGCACTTAAAACCTTTGATGATCAACAATAACTCTTTCATTCATTCCTGATACACAGGCATGGAAACTTATAGTGAGCGATTACAGAAGTGTTGGTGGGGATAACATCGTTCTAAACTTTCTGCATCCTTTGCCACAAGCATCACATCCCGTCTCAAATATCTTTGTATCAACAGTGACCTCAGTGATACAATGTCTTAGGGAGCAGGAAGGAAATATATGATTTCTGCAAGTTTATTGAAAATGTCTAAAAATACCTACCTGTTTGAAGTGATTGGGAAAGCTTAAACGGAAATACCTTCAGAGGCTTTTTTTTGTCTCTCGTTAGCCCAAGAACATTGTCCATCATGAACTAAATAGTATGGACACAAGTTTAATGTGCTTGAAAATGAAGAGCAATTAAAAAATGTTCACATAGGCAAGTGGAACATATGCACGCCCCTGGCAGGCTGAGACTCAGAGACCTTTTTCTGCTCCTATTCTGCCTCATGAGCTGCAAAGAACCATTAAGCATGGCAAATTTTGCTGACTCTTGTGATCATACTGCTCAGGAGGAGTGTTTCAGCCTAAATCTGAATTCTGAACTGATGTAGCAAGAATTTTTTTTCACTTCATTCACTTGGCAACACAAATAGGTTCGTCGTTCTGGAAGATGAGGGCCAGAAAGTTCTTTGGCACAGAAAACTTTTCTAGTTCGTAATTCATGAAATTTTTTCTTTGTAGTTTCAACCTGCTACTATTGCACATTTATGTTTGCCACCAGAGCAGTGGTAGGACAAAGGTGTGCTAGTGGCTTCTTCCTCTTTGAGGCACCGTGCTCCTGTGAGGACCTGTACTCCCGATGTACGTTCCCTTGATGCTGCCTCTGCTCCTGGCCAGTCCCTCCACTGCCACCTTGTTCTAAAGGCTGCCTTCAGCAGTCAGAGACAGAAATCTGCTCAGAGGCATAGGCTACCTCAGCTGCTTTGTTTTCCAGGCTTGTCTTTGTGATTCCAGACTTTACCCTGGTCCACATCTGAGGGAGTCTGGATTCCAGCTGCAGGGGAATGCACTGTCTGCATTATTTCCCCTAGTCTCTGCCACAACCATGATGAACAAGGATTAAGGATAGCACTGGGGAATATTTAAGAGGAAAAGCCCAGAATAGATCTGTCCCTTATGACCTTGAAAATTCTTTATCTTAAGCGATAAATAGATACCTTTGGGTCAAGTATCTGTGAACGTTATTCCACTTGCAGGAAGAATTTGCAGGCATGGCTTCCATTTGTTAATAAACAGGATAATGTATTTCAGCCAGGTTATTACAGCTATGGACCTACAGCAGTCTTACAATGTGTTGTCATTTCTGGAAAAGCCTCCTTATTTTAGGTAGCATTGTGGTTGAGGGATCCCTGTAGTGAACTTTGGCAAGCTGAGGGCATTACAGTGACAAAAGCATTTTGGCTGCTTTGAGTGTTGCTAGAGACAGCTTGAAATATTGGTGTCTTTAAACTCCCACTTCTCTCCTCTCTCCCCCTTCCCAAGTAGCCAGTCTTGGCAGAGCAGTGCAGCACACCTTGCCTTGCTGTCTGTGCTGTGCTTGATAACAAATGCTTTAATATACTGGACTGAGATGCCTGATAAAAGACATCAGCAAAGAAATAGCTCACGATTGATGTATTAGAGGTCAGCTTGAAAGAATCAAGATCCCTCTCCCACAGGCAGGTTTCAATGACTGCTTACACTTTTCTTAAACCTGCCCTGTGAGGATCTCTGTAGCCCTAGGCAGACAACAGTGTGGGGTATATGATAAATCCAAATTTTAAAACTTTGCAGTTGTGCATAGTAAAAAGGGAGAAACACTCCTTTAACTGACCAGAAAAATTGTGAATCCATTTGCATGAGTATGACTTCACTAGCCATAGGGACTCTCCCAAGAAGACTTAGAAAATGCCAAGAAATAACCGGGACTGATCAAGAAAATGTAGTTAACTCATTTTCTGGAAAGGGATCAAGGTGCGCTGCAGTGCCTGAATTCCTGGTGTGGCTTGAATCTGTTAGAATTGTGTTGAAATGGATTGGGCAGTTTACAACATTCACATTGCAGTTTGTATGGTCTTAACTTTGCATGCTGGCAGATTCCCTGCTTCTCTGAGAAGAAAAGTGGACCAAAATAGGTCCCTCATTCCCTGAAGGCACAGAGTGTTTTTAGTGAGCTCAATGAAATATGCTCCAACTAGAGGTAGGTGAGCAAATGTACTGAAGATCTGTTGCTTTTGGGAAGGTCAGATTTAGCCCAACCTGTCACTGCTGTATTTTTCACAGCTCAGATGGACATGACAAATGATCCCTATTAGCATGCCCTGCTCCTGATACACCATCCTGGACAATGAATCATATGTACTGTGAACTTTGGTCCTCAGAAGTACTAGTGTGATGCTGAGTACCACAGCAGATGGTGGGTAGCCATGCACTGTTGGGGGGAAATAGAAAGGACAGAATTTTTAAAAAAAATTTCTAATGGAACAGATGAAAAGCAAACCTGTGCACAGCAGAGAAAGTTGTGGTTGCCCCACGGATGTAATAGTCGTAAGTGTACATCATCATGTCCATATCTTCTCCATAGTGTCCTGGATATTCTGTTGTTAACCTTTGCATTAAGGAAAAAGAAGATAATATAATTCACCATCTTATAGAAGAGTCCAGTTGAATGAATACAACTCAATTAATAGATTTTCCCTGCTTCTTTGAATGTTCTTGTTTCTTAACAGCACCACAAGATGCAGTCTCATGAGACTGCCTTTCTCCTCTATGCAACTAATTCAGGTAGCTATTTGAATAAAATTCAGCAACTTTAGAACAGTTAAGAGCAAACTGGAGTACTGGAATATATGCATATACATCTGCAGTCTGTGATAAAAGCAATCTGAACAAGAATGTAAAGCTTGTCTACTGCTTATGTCTTTATTGCAGGGATTTGCTCCAGCCTCTTATGAGTCTCTTTGGTTTGCAGCTGTAGACTGCAGTAAATGTTGCCAAGTCAAACAACTCTAAGCATTTATCCATTTATGAATTGTATTAATTGAATGTAACAATCCATTTCTCTTTGTTGTTTCCTATTTCTGCCTAATTTATAATGTAAACATATAGGCCTGGACAATATTTGTGCAGTGTATTTTATCTGAGAAGCTCAAAGTGCTTCTTCAATTATTAATCAAATTATGATTGCTGCTTCCCTGGGAAAGAGGCAAGTAATACTGTAATTCATTTTACAGATAATGAGCAGATTCAGCCAACATTATATCTGAAGTCTGAATGGAAACCTGGCACTCCTTGTATTACACCATTTTACATGGGAGTTCCTAGTGGAGTTGTGTCAGCTACTCTCTGAAATGACAAAGGGAAGAATCAGATTCCCTGTAAGGGAAATGCTCTCCCTGTGGAAATAAACAGCCCAACTCCTGCTGAAACTAACAGGGTTAAGAAACCTTTACAGAAATCCTGACAAAGTTTTCCTGACTTAATCCAGCGCAGCAGCAGTATTTGAGTGATGCTTGAAGGTGATCCAAGCACACATTCCAGCCAGCACTCGTGCATGTTTACATTTTGTTAAATCAGTTGAGTTTAAGCACAGGCTTAAATATTTTACTCACTAGGAATATAGTTATTGGGATGGGTTGGAGTTTTTATAATGGGACACTTTGGGTGTATTTGGAGCCCAAATCTGTAACTGTTGAAGAACTCAGAAGATGGAAGTTTACCTGAAAACTGAGGTACTCTGGACTATCAGGTTGCTTTCCAGGTCATATTCAGCTTTTGAAAGAATATCATTCTGTTGGAACATCGTTCCTAACAAATCATTATTCCTTGACAAATGACAAATGGGTCTGTATGTGACATTTAAGCATGGCCTTATAAGAGCCCCAAGTCTAATCAGTCAACTTCTTTGAATATATCTTATTCTATCTGAATATATCATGCTTCCTGTCCTTTGGCCATGACAATCATCACACGGATTCCAAGTTACAGTACAAGGACACCCATCCCAGAGTGTGCTTGGGAAGCAGAAGATCAGGCCTGGTCACAGTGTCTGTTGTCAGAGTTCTGACGAAGGACACATGAATTTGCAAAACCCTCACATTGCTCTGCCACTGGTGAGAAATAGCAGCAGTATTTCCCAGGTCATGCAGACAGCTGCTGCAGACTAGGAGAGAGAGAAGAAACCATGTACACTGCTCCCTCAGCCAGAGAAGAGTCCCCATATTTAGTTTATTAATTTGGAGCCTGAGTGTCTGATCGTGCATCTTCAGAAAATCCAGGGTCATTGAAGGTTTTAAAAATGTGGTATGAAGACCAGCTATGGACCAGGATTTAATTTGCCTTCTCCCATCAACTCCAGGTTTTGACACTTTGTTTAGCTATTATTATGAGAAAACACTTAAGACATGTTTTTATATGTTCTACCAAATTTGTTTCATAACATCTGTTTGGCACTCAGCAAGGAAAATGTTCTGTAATCTTGACCAGCAGTATGTGCTGGGCAGATGAGACTGTGCACAACACAAGGTTAAAAAGCTGCTTTTTGCTCTACTCAGAAACAGAACTGAGAGTCAGTTCTTTGAACTTCTTTCATGGGCCTCTCAGTTGAAAAGTAAATCTGATGAAAAGCTTCTGAATTTCTGTGGTCTCACAGACCTTTTGCAGAAACATGCTGTGTTATTCTGAAGTGCAATGGGAGTTTTCATTTAGCTTCCCTCTCTTTTCTTTTCGACTGCTGTCATCTTCCCCTCCCTCTCTACTAACTTCTCCACATTACCATGCAGCCTCTTAAGGCTCCTCCACTAAGAAATGTTCAAAAAGCAAATATATGCAATTACTGAAAATAAATTATTTGGGGACTTGAGCTGCTCTGAAGTGTGTCTTGTTACATAGACAGATGCCTACTGACTCCTTTTGTTCTGGAGAGAAAAATTATAAATAGTGCTACGACAGCAGTGTTCAAGTTCACATGAGTCTGTGTGGTCTGTCTAATTCATTTCTCTTTGATGATTGCTGTACTCATTTCTGAAACTGTTCCCCTAAACCCCTGCATTTCAAGGTTGTCTGGCATGCACTGTGTCCTTTAGAAGGAAATGCAGCTGATTGTCAGTGTAGCAGGGCTCTGTGGTGTGTCCCATTCCTTTTCTATTATCTCCATTTTTTGAATCCTGAGGGTAATCCACACAAAATGTGTCTGCACTTAGAGATGATCTAGTGTTTAATGCATAGGGATAGTCAGTATGTGGTTTTCTCACCATGAAGGGGAGAAAGGTCATTTAAGACAGCCACTGAGGGTCTTTTCAAAGTGGTCTGCCTGCCACAGGACAGCGGTTCCCTCAGGATTTGTTGTAGCTTGGTCTGTACCCTTATTATCAAGTACTTAGCTGAAAATGTTAAAAGTTTTACTCACTAATGCATACGAAGTGCATATGAACTTGTGAGCCACCTACTACAGCCTACAGATGCATCATTTATTTATAAACATGGTAGCATTTGTAAGCCACGTGTGGCAATGTACCTGAGAGGAGTCACGAAACAAGTGAGAGACACTTTTTGCCGTAGTTAGTGAGGGTTTGCCTGCCCATGGGCTTCTCGTTTGGGAAAAGCCATGCACAGGAAGCCATCCACAGTAACCTTCACAGTGCCCTGTAAGCACTTCTGGCACTGAACTCATAGCAAAGAGAGTTGGGCTAGGGGAGCAGCGAAGAAGCTGGGGAATTGCCAAGTGCTCAAAGCTGCTGCTGCTGCTGTTTGGAGTGTTAGAAGGCCTGTATGACCAAGATGGGGTGCCTGTGCTGCCTGAGGGGATACGTGACAGGGGGCCCTAGCGAAGAGGCTTGCAAAGCAGCTGTGAGAAGGCAGGTGTTATACCGACTGTGGGCTCTAGGCACTGAGTAATTTGGTGCCAAACAAACGCCGAGGGGCAGGGGGCAGCGGGGTGCATTTAGTGGAATTGCTTGTTAAACCCAGGTACACACACAGGTGTTAAGTTTGGGAAAGGACTGGTAAGGGAGAAAAGAGTAATGTGAGGCCTTTAACAATTTCTAGTCTTTTCAGTCTGTATTATCTGTTTCCAAGAAAATACAGAAAACAGGAACTCTGGTTCAGCTTTTCAAATCTACTTCTGGATAGTATCAGGTGTATGTTGTTTGGGCACAAGAGACTCGAAGCACTAGTGGCATTGTTGAGAGAGGAGAAAGAAGGTAATTACTGGGAAAGAAAATCTTGTGATAAGGGGTGTAAGTAGTTTGGCCTATGTGTGAGACACCAGGAAAAGGTGACAAACAAAGGTATTTTCATAAGGCATTTTTAGCTAGAATAGTATTGGTGTGGAACAATTTATCTTTTTAGTGGTTTGCATTGCTCCAACCATCCACATGTTTTTCTAATGTATTTCACTATAATCCTATAAATCTTGCTCAGGGTAGGATAGATATTGGAAAAAAAGGCATTAAATCTTTACCAGGGTTATTGTTGTTTTTATTTTAATCTGAAAATAGCTGTGATGTTTATTTTCCATGGTGAAGAATTGCTGTGGTAGAGATTAATAGAAAACACAGAGTTACTCATTTAGCACTGAGAAGAATATTTTGTACTAATCTACAGTGATCTGTGGCACTCTTAACAATTGACTTCATAAATAGTTATCATGAGTCTATTATTTACCCATAAGAAGATCAAGTCACACCAATCGCCTTAATATGTACAGCCTGCTAATTAAAGAAATAAATGGGTACTGTGGGTATGCCTTGCTTTCAGATACTAAGCAGACAAAAGAAATTAGTCTTTTAAATTGTCAGAGATAGTCAGAAGTAGAACTCACAGTTTCTGCCTCCAGTTGTTGAATATACTTATTCCCTGATAGTAAGTACATGGTTTTGGGATGTCTTACACTGTTCATTTCTTGTGCAACTACAGAGCTAGGAAGGTGAATGGCTCCTCTTTAACCTTCATTTTCCTCTTTGCCGCTTAACTCTTCCTCTAACAATGCCACAGTTAAAAGGAGGAGCTGTTCCATTTTAAAAGGAGAACATAAGCTTTGACGTTAACTTTCTGACCTTTGAGGACAAGGAGTGTCCCCCAAATGGCCTTACTTTCAGATGTTGTTTACAAGTGCTTCAAGAGTATGTCTTTCCTAAAGGAGAAATTTTTTTCAAGAGCCACAAGCCTGCAAGTTACATTCAGTGAACATGGGAATTATATGCCTCTTTAATCAATTTCAACTCTTCCTCCAGCTGGAAGAGAAAGGTCATCTGCTTTAAAAAATGCATACTATGCTGAAAAGCCAAAGAAGGCCTTAGTAAACTGTCTACAGAAATTCCGGCAAATGCTCTGAGTATAGATCCCAGATTGCTGGGCTGTTAGGGAACTAGAGATGTCCTAGAGCTCTGCCAAACATGAGAAGTTCTCTTGTGTGGCCATGTCATGTGTTTTGGGATTGAGTTCAGGCTCCAGCTTCTGAGCCCATAGATTCACAGAGACACATCTCTGCTCCCAAGTTCCCACTGCGTTGCAGTGAAAGTCACAAGCCCTCCTGGTGCTGAGGAGCTGCAAGGCCAGCACAGCAGGAGCACAGTTCTTCGAGGCCTGCATGAGCTTGTGCAGTGCAGGTACAAGCAGCAGCAGAGAGCTCAGGGAAACTTGTGCCTGTTCCTCAAGAAAGATATGTCCAGAATAACTTGGCCAGATTTCCAATGTCAGAGCAAATGTGTTTCTCCTAAAATGTCTCTGGAAGATGGTCCTGCAGATTGAACTGTAAGGTTGTATTTGATGGGTAATATTAAAAAAAAAAAAATCAAAAACCCCCAGACAGTTAAATACCTTTTAAAAAACAGAAAAAGAGGGGAGTGGAATTGGATTGTCCAGAACTACGTTTCCGTGACGTCTATTCTGAGTTCACCTCTTGGATTTGTATTTCTGCTACTGGTTATCTCTGAGAAACCTGCATCATTTTCAATAAGTCTTGTGTGGCAGGTTGAGTCAAGAAAACAAATAAGCACTTTAAGCCCCATAACTCTTGGAAAATGTAATTGTTGCCTGGACAGTGTCACCATGACAGAGAGCAGCCACAGCTCCAGACAGACCTTCTGGCATTTGGACTGCTCATTGTTTGGAGAAGGGAAACAGTCATAAACAGTCTGTGTGGACTTTGGGCTGCTCTGTGACATGTGTTTGTTTTTGAGAGTAGGGAGTCAAGCTTTCATTTCCTGGCAAAGATAAAAATCTGAGCTCTAATGGGACCACTTAGTGACACTGTGTCTGCATCTGTGATAGATTTGCTTCCTTTATGGTGCAAATCAGCACACAGTTTATTTTGCTGTGGTAACATTGCCTAGCCAGGTAAAGAGAGGTTTTCTCCCTCCTGTGAGGAATGTTAATTATTTTCAGTATGTTAAAAATGTGCAGAATCTATGACAAGTCTTGGCATGATGAAGAAGGAAACTAAGTACTTGTAAAAAAATTTACGAAGCAAGTGCAAAACTATGAGATTGGAAAAGATTAGCAAATTTATTTTCAATATGAGTTTACTGCAGAGGTAAACTAGGAATTAATGGCGTGAAGATGAGCTGTGAAATAGAACTACTGGGTTCAAAGAGTGTTGGTTTCAGTCAGCATGATGGTGTTATAAATTAGTATTCCAATAAGTACTAGCAGTTCTCAAAAGACAGAGGAATGTTCTAGGTGTAAAATTCAGGGCAAATTCTAACAAATCAGTTGCATGGCTCATGCACATAAGAAAAATCTGTCTTTATTCTTTGTAGGGTCATCTCACTTCAGAAGGAATGTAGTCCTGAAGCAGAAGAGCCAAGAGAAACCATACATAAGGATCAGCTCTCTTACTGCTTTGATACTTGCCAGAGATGTATGGAGGCAACTGGAAGAGGAAGGAATCAAATACCCAAGGAGAGAGCTAATTTGAAACAATGAGTTTTGTCACACCTCAACACTGCCAGTTTTCTTAAAAATGCATTTCTGCCGTATCTGGTTTCATACTTAAGGATACATTGCACATTAAAATTCATGGCTGCTGAGAAATTCTGCAGCAAGGATTTTCTTTGAATATGGATTTTCCTGTGTAATGCATGATCCACAAGGTACCACCATCATTGCATACTTTCCTGGTATTACTTTTCCACATAGTCATATACTAACAGGAGCCTTTGCATGAAAATAAGCTGCTTCGAGCAAAAAATAGGAGTCAGCAGCACGTTGATGGCCATTTCTCCACAGTTACTTTATTGACAACTAGTATCTGGAACAGAACAAATAGTATTATAATTTGGGGCAGAAACTGCCATAAATAAGGATACTCTATACGCACACATTTTTGTTGTGTCTTATATGCATATATAAGGTGAGGTCTTACCCCTGGTAGCCCAGAACTACTTTGCAGTCTGTTAGGAAAACATATTCTTTCTGTCAAATGCATCTTAACCAGAGTGCAGGATGACAGACCAGAAGCATGATGTGTGAACAAGGCCTTGTGATAATAACTTGGAAATGTCAATGGAAGTTAGGTTGTGAGATCTCCTGATCTTAGGGGATGGGAAGTTTGGTTTCTGGACACTGAAGTTCAACAATTCAGACAAGTCACGCCTGTGACTTCACAAGTAAAAGTTAGTCCAAAGCATGGGGTTTCACACTACCCCAGTGAAGTTCATGTTGGTTACAGGTTAGCATAACAACCAGTACTCGCCCAGAGCACTAGTACACTGTCTAGTCAGGGTAAAGGGAGCAAACCAAAAAACAAACCATTCCCAGCAGATGATAGAAAAGAGACCACTGTTTTGGAGGGGAGACTTTATCTGCATGGTGTGGGTCCTCCAGTAAAAAAGTCCTCCTGTGTGGGACCCCAGGATAACTATGGCGGAAAGGGATCTCAAAAAGTCTCTGCTACAGCCCTCTGCTCCAAGCAGGGTCAACCACAAGGTCAGACGAGGCTTCTCAGCCTTTATTCCGTTTAGTCTTGAAAGCCTCCAAGGAGCCTCAATGAGCAATCTATCCTCATAGAAGAAGCAGTTTTCTTCACATCCCACTGAGCAGCAGTCCTGCCCTCAAGCATGCCAGCTGCACCCCTCAGTTTGGTATCATATGCAAACTTGGCCAGCATGTGCTCTGTTGCCTCCTCAAGGTCATTGATAGAGATATTAAGCAGGACAGAGACCCAGGCAGAGTATCACCCTTAAACCACTGCCCTCTGAGCCTGTTAAACCACCGTATTTTAACCCGTCTAGTTGTCTGTCCATCCAGACCATAACATCCTAATTTGGATAACTGTATGTGGAAAGAGCTTACCTTGCTAACTCTAACAGCAGAATGGTTTTTTAATGAACCCATAATTACAAACTATGCACCAGAAGCTTTTCACAAGCCAGGTGACACGGCTTCCCACCAGTTTTACAGCTCTCCCCTCCCAGAAGAATGTGAGTACATGGGATTTCTACCCTGCTTAGAGGGAAAAACACTTCACCTGCCTTTGAAATGGTGCCTTTTCTGCATGGAGCTGCAGGTGAACTGCATAAGGCTTTCTTCCCCAAGCATAAAAACGGAGTGTTGTCACTGTTGGAAGTAAAAGGGCAGAATAGGAGTCTGTGTGCAGCTGAGATGAAAACTAAAGGCTTCAGTAACCCCAAACATTTACATTAGGATTCGCTTTACTCTGAACGCCAACTTGCAAAGCAAAGACAAAGCTGTTCCCAGTTGTCAAGACAACGTCTGAAGGAAGCAGAACTGTCAACAATAACAAAAAAAGTCAGAGATTCCTGTTCTCTCTCTGAAAATGTATGCAATATTAGAGGAGTACAAGAGATTGGAAGAACTGCTTAAAAGTCTGAGTGAGTTTCCCTTAGAGGGAAGAGCCTGGGCAGGTATGTAAATAAACCTCCAGGCAGAGAACATCCGTGGGCAATGTCGGCTAGAAAGGAGGCAGAGAAATGTTCAGAAGAATGTTCAAAGACTTTGTTACAGAGTTCCTGTCATTTAAAGACTTTAAAAATAATAATAATAAA
>WEIT01031745.1:2511-14767 GCA_013389985.1 Dryoscopus gambensis | reverse complement strand
CTCGTTGGTAGGGGCTTGCAGTGAGTGATGTCATGTACTTGCAGTGGCGGGAAACAGACCTCATTAGTATGCTGGTTTCCATGGCTGCACCTGCAGAGCCGTTGGAAGTGCCTCTAAAAATAGTCTGTGTCCCTTAATATGCTGCCTTAACTCGGGTTGTTCACTGAATAGGCAAAATTTAACCGAGATTTTTAAACATACATAAAATATTACATAAATAAAATTTTAACATAAATCAAGTGTACAGACATTACATTAACTTGTAACATTGAATAAAAATTGAAACAGGCTCGTTTTTAACAGGAAATCTAGGGGTATTTAACTTGGAGTATTTTAACTTTAACAAAGGGATACAAATAGTTTTTAACAANGAGCAGAAGAAACCCTCGGCCCCAGGGGTTATAAAATGGGGGGGACTGTTGTCCCAAAAACGGAGCCTGTGGTACTTGGCAAAGCATCCTTGAATCCTGAGGGCAGTTTCGATCCATGGATGGTGGTGAGAGCACCAGACATGGAAGGACACTATGGTTTATAAGAGAGACTCCTCTCTTCTTAGATGGACTGAGACTTGATTATTTGAGTATTGTTAACTGATCAGGAAATCCAAGGTTTTGTCTGATTGTGGGAAGGGTGGAAGTTGGGAGGAGGAGGAATGTTTCGGAAAGTTTTCATTCTGTTCCCTGTGTGTTTCTTTCCTTTAATGTGGATTAATAAAGTTTTTTTTTCTCCTATTTCTAAGTCTGAGCCTGCTCTGCTCTGTTCCTGACCACATCTCACAACCATTATTAGTAAAAATATATTTTCATGGGGCACTGGCATTGTGTCCAGTGTCAAACCATGACAGACTTCAAAACACCTTTTGCAGAGTGTACAGAGTGTGTGCTGGCAGGTACAACTTTTGTGTAATAAATACCAGAAGAGCACTTGGAAAAAAATTAACCACGGTCACTCTCCTGACATCATGTCTAAATAACCCAGTCAAACTGCCTTGTTCCTTCATAACAGGTAGGTCCTAAAACCTGCAATATGGTCCTGGAAATCTTGGCCTTTTCTTCTTGGGGTTGGGGGGTTGATTTTTGGTGCGACGTGGTTTAACAGGCTACCTGTGAGCTAGTCCATCCTGTCAGGCATCGCTCTCTGGTTCACCCTGCTCCCCTTTCTGAAGGAGACAAGGAGCAGATGTTCAAGCAGCAGAGTTGTCTGAGCCACCTCACTCTTTCATTTGTCTGCCAAATCCTACTCAGAGAGCAGACTGTGTCAGCTTCCCTGTCTTCCAGCACCACAGAGGGAGAATGAGGCCAGCTCACCTGTTTTTCTACCAAGACCCATCCAATCTCATTCCATTTTTTTCTCCTTTTATTTTTAATTACCCTTTTCTCTATAGCTGCTAGGAGAAGCAGCTCTGTTTCTCCTTCTCTGACACAGCAGCCAAGTCAGCCTGATTCAATTCCACCTTTCTTTCTTCCCTATGGCAAAAATTTCTCAGCCTGCTTGCATTTGTACACCCAGAAGACACACACACACACATCTGCAGAGTGCCAGGAAATGGGGCTGGAGCCACCTCGCAGGCATGGAGCAGGTGCCTGCAGAAAGGAGGAGAAGCAGCTCTTGCAGAAGGCAGAGGCATTTTTCAGGGCACCCCTGTACCTGACTTGCTCCGTTTCTAGATTTCGGGTACACTTCTTTCTGTACTATTTCACAAAAGTGAGCTGGGGGCAGTGTCTGAGTTCACCAGGCCTTGCTGAGAGTGAGGGTGTTTGTCTCAAATCAGAGAACATAAAGAGTAAGGAACTCTCTGTGTTGTTGGGAGTGAGATGCTCCACCTAGGCCTGGCATAAAGCCAGGCTTTTATACTGAGTTCTGTCTTGCAGAGTCTTGTGAAAATTATCAGGAAAAAACAACTTCACATGCTTCTTTACTGGCAGCCTTGAGTTTTAAATTATTCCAATTTTGTCTTCCTCTGTCACAGCTAGGCATCCTGTTCCAACTTGAAAATTTCATTAGTGTCTTGAGCATTTCTCCATCCTGCAACTTCAGAAGCTGCAGATTTTCCTATCTCTGCTGAGTTCTCACCATGGCAGGGTGAAGATGTGTGTGCCGGGAAGCTGGGAAGACAGAATTGCAACAACATACTCATTCATTTGTTGAATAAACATTTCAGTGAAGCCTACACTGAGTCATCACACTAAAAGTTGTCCTTTGTATCCTCTTCGGGACCACTTTTATAAAATGAATATAGAAGTCAGAGCCAGCTCATACAAATCCTTTTGCAAATGAAGGTCTGCAGGCTTTCAGGAGCACACCTGCCCCAGTGGGCAGGCAGAGGAAGCCGTGCTGCCATGCCAGTCACTCAAGACGTTTCAAATGTAGAGCCCCAAGTCCCTTGTGGGAGCTGCTGGGGAAGCACATGGGCTGTCAAAAGCTGCCATGTGTGTTCAGACTGAGCGTGTGCTGGCAGGGAAATGGATTTTACCAGTGACATCACGATGACTGCCTCCGCTTTCCCCATGGACTGGGCTCAAGAACCACACGTGAGAGGACTCAGACTCCATACACCCTCTGTCCTCATGTACACCTTATGCATAAGCTCTCTGAATCTGGCCCATAATCCTTTCTCAGGCTGAAAAGAAATCGTTATATTGTATGTGTATATAAGCTTATTTCCTGTGAACACTCAGCCATAAGAATAATCAAAAAATGGATCTTCTAAGTTGATCTGTGTTATGCAGGGAGTAGCTCTGTTTAAAATAGTAAACCATTTTGGTTTTTCTGTTTTGCTTCCTGTATGTGAAATCCTAAATCTTTAATTTTAGGGAATTAAAAGGTAGTTTAATGTTCTCGATATCTGAGAGGATTAAAGGGACATCTCAAACATGAAGAAGTAGCCTTTATAGATTCCCTAAATATGTACTATTAAAAAAGGAGTAGGTGAGTGAATATGATTTAGATACTCAGGAGCTGATTCCAATGCAAGCCTTAGTGCAGAAAAGGCTCTGCACCAGCATTAGGTGTCCAGTTCAAAACAGATATCACAGTGGTAGTTGCCTTTCTTAGATATGGTTGTATTTGCAGAACAAAAGGGAGCAAGTTCATCCTGACTGTGTGCCAAGAAAAATGCAAACTGTTTGGCTGGACTGAGGGTGAGCTGGGCTTTGCTTTTAGACTAAAATTCCTGCCCATGTGACAACTTGGACTGTACCAGCGATGCTTCTATTTAAAAGATAATCACCAGGCCTCTTCCTGACTTGCTGTTGAAGTGGACTGAGTATGTTTTTATTTTAAATGGCCTTGTTTTCCTACAGCTGAGCTCAAAGGCCACTGCAGTGTGATGCAGTGCCCTAAACACAGGCTATTTTAGACTGCACAGGGAATCTGAGACATGCGAGTAGCACACATGAGATGTTGCCTCTAGTGGACCCATGCCTTTCCAAGGCAGCAGCTGGAGGAAGTGGATTTCCTAGGATATCTAAAATGGCATGAGCTACTGACATTTAAGCAGATGAATCCCATCCTGTGGAATCTTGGATTTACTCTGATCAAAACATGAAAGAATTTGTTTATCCACTGCCATGTATTCATGTGCTCTCAGCCTTCCTCAGTCTGTGAAGGGTTCGGGATAAGAACACAGCAGCCTCTGTGTGCTGAGGTTTGCCTTCCACCAGGCATTGCAATGACAATTTGTATTTCCCTCAGATCCAAAAAGTAATTATTTGCTTTTACTGGTCTATAGGGAAAAAAGTCATTTCAGACTCCTCCAGAGAGTGTTGATGATAAACTTCTCATATCGATTCCCTTTCATGTCTAGGCATTTCTGATAGAAACACCACTCATTCTTTAAAGATTTTCAAATCCTCAGATGTTCCAAGGTTTTGTGTAACTGGAAAGGCTTTTCAGAAACCAGTAGGTGATATTGTTCTGCCTTGAATTATATAGGAAAAGAGGACCTAGAAGAATCATTGCCTTATAGAAGATGTCAAGAATCCGTTATGACCAAAAGAGGCATGTGCTGCAGTAGCAACACTGTAATGCCTTATATATGATTTGAAGGAGTTGAAGTGTCTATAAGAATTATAGTTGTTCACCTTTAAGTAT
This sequence comes from Dryoscopus gambensis, assembly GCA_013389985.1. Classification (NCBI taxonomy): domain Eukaryota; kingdom Metazoa; phylum Chordata; class Aves; order Passeriformes; family Malaconotidae; genus Dryoscopus; species Dryoscopus gambensis. Next base: position 10,675 of record WEIT01031745.1, on the reverse strand, counting down.
CAGTACTTCAAATAATTTCTTGTTCTTGCTTTTTGTTATGTGACATATTCATATGTGACATATTCATTCACGTGGTGCACCTTGAAAGTGAAGAGTTTCTCTGATTTCTGTCCTCTGAAAAGTAGCATTATTTGTTAGGTCAGGGAAACTGCATGAAGATTCAGACATTTATAAGGAATTTAAGGTTTGAGATGCTCTCAAGGATGAAGCTGTGAGGGGGAAAGTTCATACAAAAGCAAAGAGCAGTTCACCAGTCCTTCAGGCAAAGGGAAATCCCAGGAGATGAGCAGGATGTTAACAGCAGTATGGAGATGGTGATTCCATCTACACTTACAAAAATAAATCAAACAATGTACAAAACCTCTGGCCCACATAAGGAAAAAATTTCCTCATGATCAATTCGATTAACTAAAAAAAACCCTCTAAACTCCCTAGCTTTCCTGACCCAAATAAATATGTAATTAGAGAAGACTGCATGGTGATTATTATTAAAAAAAGTATGGGTTTGGTTTTATTTCTGACTTTTATGTTGGCAGTAACTTCAGTTCCAAACCTTTTGCAGGCTTCAGAAGAACTACAAGCTGAGTTTTGCTTTAGAACAACACTTGCCAGTAAAGAAATGAATAAAATGGGCTTATTTCACTCTTTTTAGCTGTATAGCCAATTTCAGAAATGTCTCCTCAGCTTAAAATAGTGGAAGTTTCTAGAATTGATGATACATCTGAGACTAAAACAGTCTTTAAATGCACCTCCTTGCTGAAAGATGTGCTTGTTTGTATACATGTACTGACAGGAGAAAAAAAATATTTAGGGATACATATTTAACACTGGACTTCAAAAATGCAACTTCTTTTCACTTTGTAAACTTTTCTTTCAGAAATAAGAAGCAATATAGGCATTGCACTACATATGACAATAAGAAATGACAGTTTTCTGTTTATTCAACATGTTTGAAATCTCATTAATTATCAAATGGGAGTTGAGTCTAATTGACTACAAGCAATAACTTTTTTTTTTCATCCTCTGCTGCCCAAAGTGACCAAATGTAGATTAGTCTGGAGTCCACTTATTGTTCCTGCTAGAACTGATATAAAATAAAATTCCGTTTTAGACACATAGATGTTTTTTTCCCCTCCTTCCTTCAGGCTGTTGAAGAACACACAGAATGAAGTTCATTTCAGAATGTGGTATAAGAAACTACTGGCTGCTCTCCAATTCTGTGCTGGACAAACCCTGAACAATGAGTTTTCTAAGGAAGAAAAGCTCATCAGAATTCTGGAAGACATTGCCACAAAAGTGAAAGCTGCCAGTGACCCAAAAAGAAAGGTTTGTTAAAAAATACTGCCCCTTCCATCTAAGTTTCTGTAGGGAATTTTATTTTTTCCAAGGTAACACCTCTTTCCTTTAATACCCTTTATATAAATAAACTAAAGATTTATCTAAACTTTATAAATATTTTTCTGCTCCAGAAATAGGTAACACATAGATATTTAGTGGGAAAATTCTCATCACTATTACCCTTGAGGTCTGCAGAGCTTTTAAACCATTTAAATTCCTTCACCAGTGGTCTCTCAAATGGACTTGGAGGTGGTGAGAAGTAACAGCAACAAAGCTGGTTATCATTTCACTGAGAGGAATGCTCACATTCAGCACCTCATCCCAAAATCTTTGACTCCTATAGAGCTGCAGTATTTCTTGAAATCTTTACCAAGAGTTGTTCTTGGTGGGCTGGACACATCCTCATTTCTTAACAAAGACAGCCAGAGGGGAATGTGGTTATTATCTCAAATATAGCATTCAACAGTGAACATTGAACACATATCTGCAGAGATTCCACCCCTCCCTGGCAGTAGAAACTTGCAGTTGTCTTCTCCAGTAGGTACAGCTTTTATATTGCCTTGGTACATTTCCAGTTCAGAACTCTTAATTTTCCAGGACAGCTGCTGTTACTTACCTGATGTGTAAAACTGCTTCTTGTTGAAATCTCAGCAAGACAGAGCAGAAAGCCAAATAAAAATATACTTGCCACTGCTGGTTATCATGAAAAATATCGTTAATCTTCCTGCCTTGTTAAGATTTGAAGATTTTCAGAGGGTTTCTAAGAAAACTCTCAGTGCTGCTACTGAGAGCGGCAAAGCAAACATGGAAGTAAAAAGACAGAAATATTTGCAAAAGGAAAATCCATGTAAAGAAAAAGAAATAGTAGTAATACATTATACATTACTGATGCATAATTCAGATTTTCAAGATTAATCTCAAGGCTGCAGTTACTACGATACTGAGAAGCTCCCAAACCTTGCAGTTAACAGAGTTAGGCAAGGGCGATCACAGTGTTGAGGCAACAAGCAATAAATTGGGAGGTTCTTAGGCAAGGCAAAAAAACCCCACGAGACACAGCAGAGCAATACAACGCTAATCAACCCCTAATGAAAGGTACTGAAGCGTAGAATCACAGAATGGTTTGGGTTGGAAGGGATCTTAAAAATCACCCAGTTCCAACCCCCTGCCATGGGCAGGGACACCTTCCACTAGACCAGGTTGCCCCATCCAGCCTGGTTTCACAGGTAGAGATTTTTTCTAACATCCAATCTAAACCTACCCTCCCTCAGTCTGAAGCCATTCTCCCCTGTCCTGTCACTCCATGCCCTTGGAAACAGACTCTTTCCATCTGAACCTACAGGGCAGTATGAGCTGGTAGCACATCTAGGCAGAAAAAGCATCAATGTGGAGTAAAATTATGGTTCTTAATTTTAATACCTCAGTGTGACCTCATTAGCTGCTATAAGGTCACACGGATGCTACCGGCTCCGGAAATTGCATTGCTTGTTTAAAGTACAGAAAGAGAGTCAAAAAAACACATGCTCTTGTGTTCTTTCATGCTGCCATAATGATTCACGTGCTGCAGGAGGTGTTAGACGTGGAGCTCAGCAGCCTCCAGCAGTTCTTCCAGGAGGTGAAGGTCTGCCGGCTCCCCCTGAACCCCGCACTTGTTGTCCAAGGAATAGAGGCAGATGTAAGTGTGATCAATTACATTTTTAATTTTGGGTTTGGTTTTTAGTAGAAAGGGGAGAGGGAGTCAATTCCTGCATTGACTGGGAAATGATCGTAATACATCAAGCATAAATCATCTGGTCAGTTTACATCCAGAACCCCCTTTAAACCAGAGGCAGAGGTGACAGGCTGGGTGGGGTGGGTGCTGCACATACCTCACACCAACCAGAGATTTCAAACTCTGAGCAGCCCATTCCCAGCTCGGTTGCCTTGCCGTGGTGTTGGGATTGGCAAGGGCACCTGGAAGCTGAGACCTGGCTCCCACCAGGTTGCCCTTGGTGACAGGTTTTTTTCCCATCCAAGACTCTCCTGTGTCAGGTACAGGAGCAGCTGAAGGTCTGGACCCAGCTGTCTGTTTGCTGAGCTGAGACTCAGGGCGTGACTGAGAATCGCTAAAATATTAAATATTCACACCAGCTTACCTGTATCTATGACCCCTATTAAAAATGACTTAAGGAAACAGCAATGCTTGTCGGAGTTACTTGACTTGACTTTGAGCACAGTACTAAGATTCAGTTATTCATCGTTCAAAAATGTTTTCATAAACAACCTAATGCTGAGAGTAAGCTGTTCCATCTCTGAAGAAGGAAAATGTATCCAGCATGAAGAAAAAACAAACCTGAACAGCCATATATATATTACCAGTTATAGCTGCCTAATTACAGTAATTTGTGCTCTATTTTCATTCTCTGGCTCATTATCCATAGTAGACTTGATTCTAAGAGGTGCTGATCCCTTCAGTTGCCTCTGACCTGTGTTTCTCCAAGTAATTTCTGTTCAGCCTTGATCTGGCTGAGAACAGAGGTCTTCCAGCACCCCACAGACTTGGGCAAATTGTGTGTGATATGAGTCAGAAGGATTTGAAGCCTGCTGCTTCTCCCTGCTTTTAGGCTTTTGGAAATAATGACTAATGGAAAGGTATCTCACCATAAAGTCATGCCATTTATACTGCACCAGCTTGGCTGGACAGATACAAAATTGTTTAAATGTAATATCTGAAGAGGGTTTCTTTTTTTTTTCATTTTTCTTACATCATTATAGGCCATTATCTTTCTATAAATACATGTAGTTTCTTGATTGAGCTGTACATCAGTATAATCATGCAAATTAGAACTTTTAAGTGCTTATAATCACCTAAATTTAATTCATTTTGGTGTCATCTATTGATTTTACCAGTAGCGAGCCCTGCTCCCAGCTCTATCAAAGTCACATTATCTCACAGGAACCTTTCAAGCACTCACTGAGACATTTCAATTGGCAAAATTCCATAGGGGGTCGGGATCTCATTGCTGATAATGGCTCTGGCCCGTTGCAGAGGTCTGGTGTGGCTGAGACAATATTTGCATGCTTGTACCAGGCTTTGAGGTGTTTAGATGAAAAGCAGGAGACAGCTGTGTCTGGTGGTGGTGGAGTTCAAATTAACCTCCCTTGCACTCCGGCCTGTAAGGCCAGCAGCAGCTCTTGTGGGGTGCTCATTATTTCCAGAAACCAGGCTATTAATTTACCATTGTCTTCAGCTGGTTTTGAGGGGTTTCCCTGCCGCGCCTCCTTGGATGTTTTTAATGAGGGTAATAACACCACCCTAAACTCTCACAGGATTTGCAGTGCTTGGCTCATTAATGCTTTTTGAAGCCCTTTGAGATCTTCAGGTGGAAGGAGCTGGAGAGCATGCAAGTCAGAGTTTGTGTTTAATTAAGATAAATCCCACATAAAATAGAGCATGATTTTCAAAATTTCCTGTATCTTCAGCCAGAGTGAGGTCATCAGAGAGATAAGCAGGTTCTTTGCTTCCGTGTCTGATTGGGCAGGGCTGGGGTTTTTTCAAAAAATAATAGGACCAAAGGCTTTTCAATGCTTTAAGACTCATTAGATCAGTCTTATGTAATTCATCCACTCACTTCCAGCCAAAGCTTATTGTTGATAGGCCTGGGTGAAAATGAAAACCAATTAGTACCTAAAATATTATCGGTTCATATGGTCTGATATTTAAGTGAAGCAGACTGTCTGGGGAAAAGAATTTCTTATTTTTCAGACCCAGTGAAACAGTCAATAGCATCAAGAATTATTTATTTTTGCTGCCACTACTACTAAGCAGTGTTTAAAGCTGGAATCCTTTTCAAAGTTGTTGTACTGCCGTGGTGTTTTGTATATGTGACACTGTTGTTCTTCTGTCTCATCTTTCTTTCTTCTGCAGTCATGTTCTTATTTTTCATCCAATGCTTTTCCGTTAAAAATCTCCTTCATCAATGCAAATGCTCCAAGTGGAAACATCAATGTTATTTTTAAGGTATGTTCTTCCTCTAATCCTCAGGGCTTTTGATGCGGAAAGTGATGATATACAATTCACCTAATTTATGTTTTAAACCTTGAGTCTGAGAATAGTTGATTTGGCACTGCTGCTTTTTTATCCCTATTACTTTTGACAGTACAACTTTTAATGAAATATGTTGAGACAATACACTGAAGTGTCACCTTTTTGATTAGCAGAGAATCAAACAACTTACTGCCATATTTTTTCCTGATGAAGACAACCAGACTGGAATATAAAGTTCAGCTTTTAAACCTAGTTTATTAACGACATCGAAGTCAGAGGGCAAGTCGCAGAGAAGAGATAGTTCAGAATGACTGAACCCTTCAGCTTTGTCCACAAAAATCAAAATAATGGAGTGTTAGAGGCGCCATTTGCCACACAGACCTAATTCTGCCCCTCTCAACCTGTATGGGGGAATGGGCTGAGGAAGATGGAGGTGGAGGAGACTACAGAGGAGCTCTGTCTCATCCAAGTTACGTGGAGGAACTGACTCAAAATAAACTCTGCTTTATTTTGCAGTTTTCACCTAGAAAAGCTTCTGAGTTCGGAACAATCTATCCACAAAAGACAATACATGTATTTTAAAGTTAGCTCTCTTTCAAAAGAGCAAAAGTCTTCCCTAAAAGGGTATATTGGTTTTAGAGAAAAGCACAAGTTCATAGAATGGCTGATGGATGCAAAATAGTTGGTTGCCAGTAGCATTAGTCCTAGATCTTTTGCAGAATCATTTTCCAGAAGAGAAATCTAAAAAATTGATATAAATATTTTTTTTAAAAAAATAGATTCTGTGCTGTCTTTAATTAAATTGCCCTTTAGAGCAGCTGTGATTCTCAGAAACAGAAGTATGCTTTCCAGGCCTGCTAGAAGGAGAAATTAGCAATTTTAAGTTTTTCTGACCATTTAGAAACCTGGTTCATATGCTGTTTCATCTGAGAATTAATGTTAAATAGCAGGTTCCTACCTACTTGAGCAAATACTTGCTCATGGGGCTTTTAAACAATTGTGTTGTTTCTACTCAGACAATATTTTTCCTACCTAGTAATGTTCAGCAATCAGCTCATTGTCCAGTTGCTGTAAAAGTATTATAGCTGCTGTCACCTTCTCCTGCCAGCAAAACATTGTATTAAAATACCTTTTATTTGTACTGTAGTCGTAGTGCTTATTCATGACAGATAACTCATACATAAATGATAAGCACAATAAATTATAAGGGTGTCTTACTAAATTTCTTCTGACTGTATACGTGAGGGAAGGTAAGCAGAGAGAATAAGATTTTTTTGCAATTTTAGGTACTAAAGAGAATTAATTGGAGTCAAGATTACCTTTCAATGAGAGAAAAATAGGTTCAGATATTTTGTCTTTTTAAGATGAGTTTATGTCTCCTCAAGTACTCATTTCCTGGCAGTAAGTGTCTGTAGATTGTAATGCTTGTATAAAAAGAATGTAATGAAAGAATAAAGCACTTAAAATACCTGTAAAAGTTATATATTTTACATGGAGTGGGATGAGAGGAAACAAAAAATCAGGGCTGTTGTTTTCACAGGCTATTTACTCAGCCATGGTTGAAAATAATCTCTTCATTAATTCTTGAGGCTACAATTAAAGCCCCATTTCACTGAGATTATTGTTTGACTATCTCCACAGGGAGAGGGGTCATCACTGCATCACTGCAACTGAATATGAATCATGCTATGGATAAAATGTAAATTTGTGATAAAATTCCCTTGCAGATACCAAGTTGTGAGGCTTAATGTTAGACAAACTGTCATTTGTGAAAAGGGACCTAGCATTAGGTAGACTTTAAAATGTAACTAAATTAGGATCCTACCTCCGGATTAAATTTTCAAACTCTAATAATTACATAGGAATAATAAGCAAAAAGGCTGCAGTTAAGCAGGGATCATTTGTTACCCTCTCAGTGGCTGCCAAAACTCTTCCTGTCTCTGTGTGTGCCATCTACTCTGTCCTCTCCTGACACAGAAAGGTAAGTTGGAACTTTGAATTAAAACAAGACGTAGTTACTGGGAAATGATTGAGGCTGTTTTGGTGGGCAAAAAAGCCCCAATTAAATAGGACATTATTTCTGGCTAGTATTGAAGGAGAAAACTGACTTTCACGTACAATTTTCACAGATAGGCGATGATCTACGTCAAGATATGTTGGTTCTGCAAATTATTCGAGTGATGGACAGCATTTGGCTCCAAGAGGGACTGGATATGCAAATGATCATTTATAGGTGTTTATCTACAGGGAAAGGACAAGGTCAGTCTCAAATTATGAAAGGAACCTGTATTACATTATTCATATTTCATGTAAACTGTGGTATATAAAATTTATTTATTCTGCCTCTCTAGAACTCATTGCATTTTGTAGCAACTTAGGCCAGAATTTTCCAAAAGCCTCAACACTGTCAGCCTGCAAAACATTCTTAAATTCGCATATCAAAAAGAGGGCTTTGGAGAAAATTGGCCATAGCTACTGAAGTTTTAATCCAGTGTAGTCCTACATAGATGCTTAAATGAGCCTAGATGCATGTGGCTACAGAAAGTACCTGCAGACAAGTGATGACAGCTTTGTGCTGTTGATTTTGAAATATTATTCTTGTGATTTATGTTGCTTAGGGCAGGCCTGACTCATCTGAAAGCTCTATTTCTCTCTTTTATGGTTGTTATTGCAGAGCTGTAGCAGGGATACCAATTTCTTGCTATAGAAATCTGCTGACAGTGGTAAGCTGGCTATATTTCCCTGACCAAATCTTCCACTGGAAATAATCCTAGCTCAAGTAGAAGGCTGATGTATCCA
>WEIT01031739.1:1007-18278 GCA_013389985.1 Dryoscopus gambensis | reverse complement strand
TGTACCTTTTAAGTTACATACCTTGACAGATAAATTGCCAGGCAAGTGGCCTGTGAATCAGGAGTCACTTCCTACACCTGTTTTGTTGAAAAAACCCAAAACCAAACTCACCTTATGTTGGTGCTTGTAGGTGAAGCAAATTATCTTGCAGAGAATTGGGAAGCAGGGTCCTAAGTTCTTACATGTTTTTGAATTGAAATGAAGTTAAAAAATTCTAGAGGCTGAATCTGTGGGTTAAATGCTTGCATTTTATGAGTTTAAATATAGTGAGCTGGATTATGTGTAGCCCTCAGGAAAAAAGGCATTTGATGTTTGACTTGGGTTTGTCTGGGAGACACCTGGTGCAGTGGTGTTGGACTGGTGGGACAGCCCAGCTGAGGTGCAGCATTTCCACTGTACTGCTGAAATTGGTATTAATGGTTTACAGCTATACTCCTTGGCCAGCAAACTTTAGTAGACATAGCCATGCTCTGAAAGAGTCTTGTTCTTAAAATGGAAAGCAGTATATTTAAATGAATTTACCTAAGCTATGTGCTCATATTATCAGCTAGTGGATTTCTCTTCTATCTTTACTTGTTTAACTAAGAAAGCTTCTTTCCTTGTTACTTCCATAGTTTGAATTCATGTAGAAGCTTTGCTTGTGGTTTTATTCTAGTACATCTTTACCTGTTTTCTGATTTTTGATATCTTGTTTTTGTTAGAACATGGCATTGCATATAAATAGTCAACTTTATGTAAATACAAATGGGAAGGTTATTTTCGATAAACAGGAAACCAGGTAGTAGAATCTGTACTGAACTTCCCAAAGAAGTTTTACTGAAAGGGGGAAAAAGTGTAAACCTTGGGTAAAGGCTATTCTGCCTTTAAAATCTGTACACTGTCCTCTTCAGGACTGAGAGATACTTTCTTAGAGTGTAAATTAGCCAACATGTAGCTGCTTGTAATCCTACTTGGATGGTTTTGATTATCTGAGCTAGCTTGTGTTTGCAGCTATGTATATCAAGAGTAATCAGTGGCAAATGCTTTGGAATGAAGGCTGCATCTTCATTGTAGTGTTCTAGAGTACCAGGTTTAGCAAGTCTGACTTCTGAAGGTCAGGAAAGACATCTGAATAACCACAAGTATCATCCTAGAGGTGTTAATGGAAAACAAACATAAGTTGCAAGCATTCTAGCTGGGAGGGCAGAGTGTTGAAATGCTGTAGAGATTGGGATTTACATAAATACTTACCAGGGGATGATTCTGTGTGCATCTAGGTGGATCAAAGAAACAGTGATAAACCTGGAGACCATATCACGTGCTGCTTCAAAGATAAGTTTTCTTTAGTGTAAGTAGCAGGACCATGGGAATTATCAGTAGAGTGATGAAGTATGTTGTGTGGGTTTCATAGTAAGTTAAAACAATGAAAAAAAAAATCTTTAAATGTGATTGTTTTGTAGAATTGTGGGTAGTATAAATCCAGCATTAGGTTGTTAAGCTGCCTTCTATTTACTACAGTTCAGAGCTGAAATGAGTCTTGACAGTCTTGTGGGAACTGCGTTTAGATTGTGGGATGCCTCATGGAAGCAGTTAGAAGAGCTCAAGTTATCCCCTCCCATTTATAGAACCCCCTTCCATTTTTCTGAGAAGAGAGTCTTTGAGTTCTTAGGTAGGAAAAATAAGGATAAAAGACTTGCACCTCGAGCAGAACAGTATTTTCTAGATGCTGACTTGTGAGGAGGCTGATGGAGCCACAGCTGTGAGGGTTTTTCTGGTTTCTACTGGGAAGACTGTGAACCTAAATGGACTCACCTTGTACTGAAGTCATATTCCATACTTCGGCCAACTCATCTCCATCAGTTTCCTTTTCCCAGCCACTTCCTCCAGCTGTGGAATAACTCCTCCATCTCCTTTTTTCCCTTTCTCTTTTCTCCATAATCTCCTCTGGTCATTGAGTCATTCTCTGAGCCTGTCACCGGTTACAGGAATTTGGCTGAGGAAAGACAGAAAAAAGGAAAGCACTGAGTGCCCTTTTTCTATACCAGATTAAAGCTTTTTCTGTCAGTTCTGTGAAAGTCTGCAGACTTGGTACCAGTGACCCAATATATTGGACATTCCATTTTGGTGAAATCACTGACCTTAGAAGGTAACGCATATTAAATAGAAATGGAACAATAGATTAGGCATTAACTCCTGCGTGTAAGCCTTTATATGCCTTTTACCAAATGTTGTTAGTCTATAAACATGGCTTTTTTTTTTTTCTTTCATGTACTTGCTCGGATTAGAGCATAGGATCAACATAACTTGAGCCCATGGGAAAGTACTGGATTTTAGTTAAGTGTGGTGCTCTAAACTATAATTTTTCTTTAATTATGACTGAATTGCTATGTTACTTGCAAATTGGACATAGTCTCCCTGAGGTAAGCTAAAGAGAAATAAAAAACTACCTCCTGGTAGCCTTCAGGGTACTGCCGTTAATATATGAGATGTAGTTTATTATCAAAGAAGATTAAATAAATACATATATGTATATGTGTGTATAGAAGTTATACCAAAATTCTGTCTACAACTGAATGGGCAACCGTATAGATCTAAGGAGTGTCCTCTTCCCATATCAGTTTTCAGATCCATGGAAGACAGAAGCAGTAACAAATAAGCAAGGTCAAAACTTGGTCTTAATTGATTTAATTCTATTCTAGATATCGCTACTGCTGGGAAGTGTCTTCTGTGAGGTAGAAAGTGTGTAAATAAGAGGCATTATTTTTCTGAAATTAGTTAATCTGCTGCCTGGTGTGTAGCTAGGCTAGGGAAATAGCTTAGTTGGCACTGAGAATTGGGTGCATGCTGTAGAAATGGTAATTGCCAAAAGGCTTATTTGAAGCTTCTTACTTCTTGCATTGTGGCTAGTTTTGAAACCATGATATAGACAAATTTGTTTAACTTCCCTGGAGTTTCCTGTCCTCGGAAGAATCATGCAGTTACTGGATTTAACCCATGGTAGAATTTATGTTTGAAGCTTGGTGATCTGTTAAAGTTGTTAATTATTGGAGTAGAGATGAATAAAATGCTTGTTTATTCCTCCACCATCCCTGGCCCCTTCCCCCCCACAATCCCAAGTTGTCTCCTCCCTTTGGTGGGGAAAAAGTAAGGGAATATTTGTCAATTTTTCATTATTAAGAAGCTGAGCCGTGCAGACAGATAATCTTGTTGTCATCAAGCATGTTTGAATGACTAAGAAAAGACCTGTTTAAAAATAGCTGAGAGATGATAAGATTATCTAATAGTTTAACTAAGTTAAGAAATGAAATAGAGAATTGTTAGTCTGAAGCACAGCTGAGGTTTTTTGTATTTGGAATAGTTCTCTAATCCTTCAAATAGAGCTAATTTTATTAAAATATGTATAATTGGCAACATGGGTTAGAATTTTTAGTGTTTGTTATGTAGCAATGTGGAAAGTAAGAAGAGGGTGAAAATTAAAGGAGAATGAATAGAGGCTTCCTCAATTTAAAACTGGTACATATAACTTCTAACAGTCCATTATGAAGTGACATACAGTAGTGTTGATGGAAGGGTATCCCACAGAAGGAACAACCATTCCCAGCTTCACTGAACTCCACTGAGGTTCCCCTTGCCCCCCTAGAAGTGACTCCTGTAGTGTTGGATGTGTAGGCAAAACTCAAGGCTAGCCCTGAAGCGTGGTTGGATGGTGGCCCCCGAGGGTAGTCCATGACTGCACCACAACTGTGCTGCTGGTTTGTAAGGGTGAGAGCAGCAGCTGAGGATACCCTGGATGGCTTCACAATTGATGCATAGGGCTCATCCATCTATGGACTTGGGGTTATACTAAGTTAAGCTTGGTAAATTACCAGCTTTCAGGCTCAAGTCCTGGGTTTTTTCCCCCCACTGTGCTGTTGTAGATGGGAGTTAACACATCAGAAGTCCTGCATTCTCTTACACTGTGCACTTCAAAGCCATAGAAAATTGCTGATGCAGCTGAGTGTTAGAGACAACTTCTCCTCAGTTTTATTTGAAACAACCATGAATACAACCAGAAAAATGTAATTTTAAAGAAATAGTGTTTACACTTCTGAAAGAAATCTGCTATATAGATTGAGGAGTTTTTCTCCAAAAACCTACTTTTTCATGAGGGAAGAGCAGTTTTAGCCATGATAGGTGCTCTTACTGAGGTTAGTAGATATTTCAGTTTATCAGAGACAGAATTACAGACCTCGTACGGTAAGAAGGCTTCTATCAAATACTAGAGGAGGGAGGAGAGATTCTAAAAGGTCCAGAACTTCTTGCCATTAAACTTCAGTTCAGATGCACTCAGAGTCTGATCCATCCTCGAGTGGGACAACTCAGTCACAGGGAAATCTCAAACTAAAATGGAGTTCAAATCTGTACAACACCCTGAGCAGTGTATTACATCCAAAGTGAGTATAACTTTTTCAAGTACCTGAATGAAGTTTGTCATATTCTCATCAGTGTTGGTCTTAATTTCTTTCTATGCCTTCATTTTTTGCTTCTCTCCAGGAGAGCCACATAAAATGGCTTCAAGTCACCACAATGTCCACCACCCCACCCTTGAAAAATGTGTTGGGTAATTTGAAGCGTTCTGTCCTACCGTGTGTCTCTGTGTAACTTGTTCATGTTACTTCCTCTTCCTCATGAAACTCTGGGTTACCAAAGGACCATAGTGGCAGAGGTAGTAAAAAGACAAACTTGATGAACAGTAATTCTTATTTTTTGTCTCTCAGTGATGCCAGTATCCCAGTGCACCTCCAGGGAACTGTTCCTTCCTTTGTAACAGGAGGATCTTCCTCATAAGATACATCTATACTGAAACCGTGAGAGGAGCACTGCTGGGCTTGGCACAAAGCCTGACTCACAGGGAATTGCTGAACTTTACCTTCCCCATCTACCAGCCGCATCTCAGAATTTTATAACCTTGTAGTAGGTACCTGTGACACACTGCCAGAGGAGAGCACTTGCTTTGAAGCTTTATTAACACTGTGGTAATAATAATTAATATAGTTTGATTGTGAAATGCTGTTTGCATTACAGAATAGTCAACATGAGTCACTACAGCCCTTCCCAGGTTTTAAGTGTAGGCATGGCTTTTTTTTGATCTTGAAGTTTGCATCTTAATGTACATCTTAATGTTTCAAAATACTTTTAACTATGGTGTCATATTTAACATGGAAGTGGAGACTGGATTTTATTTGCTTGAGCTAATTAGTAGAAAGTAACTAGATTTAATCAACTTTACACTATGGCACTTAATTGTCTGGGTTATTTTGTTGGTAGCCTACTTGGATACTAGCGTTCACTGTGAAGGTCAGCTCTGCTGGTCACGGATTTTAGATGAAGACTCTTAACCCACACATACTCAACTTATCTGAGTTACTTTTTGTGTAATAAATTGGTGATGTAACTATAACATTCCTTCAATTGCGTCATTGTGCGGGAAAACAAAAATATAGGAAGAAAATCAAGACTAAAATTGGAATGGCTGAAGTTTCAACAACCTTATGATCTGTATTTGCACAAATGTTTGTACAAAATTTAAGAGAATACCAAATGAAATTCTGAAGCAAGATAACGGTTGTCGCAGGTATGAATTCATATGTCAGGTATTTTAAAGCACTTCAGTTATGTTGCTTGCTTGAATGAAACTCCTGTTGTCATACAAACACGATGTTTCATAGATTAGCAGTAGGATTTGCATTAAAGTATGTAGTGTTGCAATTTGAACCCAATCATTCAATGAGGAGAGCTGTTTACATAGTTGTTCATCTAACTCTGCCAGTTTGAGTACTTTTATTAGATGTTGTTGCCCATCTTATTTTTTGAGTTTCAGTTGAAACACTGATTAGCTCACCTACATTTACATTATTTAAATCTTAAGTGTCTTCAATGAAAGTAAAGTAATTGATAGCTGTTTTTATCATTGTGCTTCACAGTGCTATGAAGTAAAATAGGTGCATTTTTCCTAAGCTATTAAAGTGTCTTCTGAAGGACTGGGAGCAAGTGTATAGTCCAAGTCAGCATTTTAGAATTATATGTTTAAGTCCCATGTGTTTTCTGGCTTAAATCTTGTAAATTTAGCTACTTATATTAAAAGCATCTAAATAATCTTGCTTTAAAAAATCCTTCTAGGCTTTGGTCTAATTCTTATACAGTAAAAAAATTTTCTACAGTTAAATTTTACAAGGTATACAAATTGTTTGCACAAAAATGCTGTTTTGAAGTACTTTATTTAGTGCTCTTGTCAATTTACCATCAAGCTCAAAGTCAATTTACCATCTTGTTTTATTTACTTTAGACAATTCAACCTTCGAATGAAGAGAGATACATCTCTTTTTAGTGATGACTTCAAAGTAGAAATATCGAACCAAGTAATCGATTATGATACCTCCCATATTTACACTGGACACATTTATGGTAAGTATAACACTTGAAAATGGATGAAAGTGCAGCATTTTTAAACAGGAATTTTCTAATGGTACATGGAGAAAATTAATATCTGTATGATTAGATTTTTGTTAAACTTTAATAATGCATCTAACACATTTAAACTCCCGTCTGCTTTTATATATGAGTCACACTTAACAAATGAGTATTTTATCTAATAATTTTCATACCCATGAAACTTGAAATTCAACTCTGTTTATAAACATATTCTTCATGGAAGTCTGATGCATTTAAAAAAAAGGAAAATGTTGTATGCATTGAATAAAAAAGAAATCAAGTGCCATTCTTTGTTTAAAGGAATATAGAGTTACCTCCATTAAGGGTAATATACCTGATTTGAGTAAATAAAAAAGATAAAATTAATTAAAAATGAAGAATAATTACAGAATTAAAAGCAGATGAAAAGAAATGGATTAAGATCTACTCTGCCCCTCCTTCTACTGTTTGTTCTGTTTTCCTGAAGATCTTTCTTAGCAGTGTTCTGCAGTCTTGAAGTGAGCATTTCCGACTTTGAAAAGTAATAAACACAGTTAGGGCTTCATATGCATCTCAGCAGACTTATTTACCAGTTATTTTGAGTAGACCAGAAGGCTTTTTGATAGTGTGATTCTGAACTTTCCTCAATGGAGGTGTATATAAGCATTCTTTTAGCAGAATGGCCTTTCATCCTTTATATGGGAGAGGCTGTTGGGATGTTGCATGTTGTAGCAGTCAGTATTTAAACTTTGACCAGTTGTACTTTTCCCCGATTGTGACTGTTTCAAATACAGATTTGCTCTCTACCAGGTTTAAACCTTGCTACAGTTTTAAGAGGATTGTGCTTGAAGAGAAAAATGGATGTCTTGAATATAGGGAAGCCTTTCTTTAAAAGCTTTCAAAGTTCCGTATATGCTCTGATTTTATTATCTATTTTATATTTCTAATTGTACGAACGGATGTATAAGGACAGGATTTCACTATAGAATTACATACTGTGCATGTAACAGATTTAAAATACGGAGGTGAATTCTTCCTTATGTGCTTTTTAAACATGTCATTTATGCACCTGATTGGGAAGTGTCTGAACTTGGTGACTGTAATTTTGCTGTAACTGTTTGTCTTACTGATGGATTATCTCAGTCTTAAAAAATCAGACATATTTTCCTTATTATCTGTTATCCAGAATCTTATTATTCCAGAATTCATGCAGGTTTTTAGCAGCTGGGAACTGGTACATGATTAGGATAATTATGCAAGTACCATGTGTTAGCAGTGAGCTTAACACCTTGGGTAGTGTGATGTTTGAAGTTTGCACAGGGCTGAAAGCTTTTTGAAGGGTATAAAAAAACTAATGCACTTCTTCCCTTAACAGGTGAGCAGGGAAGTTTTACTCATGGGTCTGTTATTGATGGAAAATTTGAAGGATTCATCCAAACTCACAGTGGGACCTTTTATATTGAGCCAGCAGAGAGATACATAAAGGATAGAAACCTACCATTCCACTCCGTCATTTATCATGAAGATGATATCAGTGAGTACTTCCATTTTGTGCTACAGATGAAATATTTTTTTTATTAAATGTCATAACCTGTAAGCCATTTGTAAGCATCAAACGAGACTTTGGCTTGCGTATGACACCGTGAATTGTGCTGTCCTCAAGTGACTCATGTGCAGAGAGATTTATGGCAAACCAAAGTGAGTCTTCTGTGTTCTGCCATTTTAAGAAATCTTTAGCAGTCAGGCTTAACTGTGCAAGCAGTACATTTCCTACCCAATGGATGTGTGTTTCTTTGAAAAATACATTCTTAAAATGATCTACACTAATTGCTCTTCCATGTGATCTGGAAGATAAAAGATAATAAAAGTTCAAGTCACTGAATGATTACCTGTATCTCATGAGGGTGACATTTGTGTGAAATAAAAGCTTCCCCTGCATGTGTGTGTCACATGCGCCTTCAGAGAGCTCTTCAGAAGAGGTGGTGGCACCCAGTAGCTGATGGAAGTGCACAGAGAATAGTACTTAAATTTGACAGGTATAGCCCCAGAAATCTAGGTTTAGTGGCAAATGCTCAGAAGGATGAAAAAGTACCATGAAATACTTCTGAATCTTCAGAACTGATGCACCAGAGTTCACATCCACTCTACCTGCCTATTTATGTATGATCAGTCTTCAGACGTAATACAAATCAGCTTTCTTTGATGCTTAAGCTATACTGAACCTCAAAAGTACTGCAACAAAGTTGTGATTCCAAGTTTGAATTCTTCCAAGTAGATGTTGGCAGAGAGTCAGTTTAACTTTTGGTTATTGAAGCTAACAAACTGTCTTTCCAGCTAACTTCAGGACTTCAGTCTTGCTTAAAAATCAATTTAAACCATAACTTCATTTAAAAACATGTCCCATCAGGCCATTGTGCAAACCCTAGAAGACTTGAGTTTGAAATCGCATTTGCAGTTGGATGAGGAGGCTTGGATTAGATCATTAGAAATTACTTGAACCACTCTGACAATGATAGATGTATAAATAATTTTCAAAGTACGTCATAATGAGACTGCATTGTGAAGAGCAGTGTCAAAGAATAGGAAGTTAGAAGAGGAAAATTTCTCACTGTGATTTGGATTTGTATATTATAATTTTCTTGGTGCTGTAAGCCACTGAAAAAAACAGGGTTATTGCATATTGCTCTCCTTGATTACTTCTCTTGTGTGAATGCAGTGAAGAGAAGTGATCTTTCTCTACTAAAAACTCAGCAAATTTGGGTGGGTTTTTGTATTTTACTTTCAGTAGCAGTATGCGTGCTGTCTCTGAGTATATTAAAATTGCTGTGAGCTAGCAAATATGTTTGTCCTTCCTGTTATCTCATTCTGTAAATATGATTACTAACCCAAAATCAAATAGAATTTCCATAATTTTAAAGAGCTTGTGAACGAAAGCATTTACTGGATTTGTGAACAGTATTTGTTTTCTTACTGACTAAGTGTATATTTTCCTGCTGCTTACAAGACTCGTACTTGAGAATAACTTTAGGATAGCATTCCATATTTTTGATTCTCAAAGCGAAGCTGCAGTGTGATTTTAATTTTCATCTCTGCAGAGCATTGCTGGTCAGTTCAGCAGGGGGGAAGTCAGTTCAAAGGGGAGAAGGCAGTTTTCCCTGTTAGCTGCAGTTGGAGTATTACTGGCTTTGCTGCTGTAGCAGGAGAGTAGTGGGGGAAAAGTAATAAGAAAGTTACAAAAGTCTGGCATAAAACTGTAAGATACATCTTTCATAACATTTCTGTGAATAATTCACACATACTTAGAGGTTTGGTGTTGCATCTTATAGGTCTCACTGAACAGTTCAGTTCACTGTTTGATAGTGGGAATATTGGACTTCCACTTATGTAGGACTTTGTGTAAATAAGTCACTGTCAGCTTCATAAAGGGTTTTATTAACTAACCTTGTTGTTCAGAAGAGGGGAAGGAGGAAAGTAAGAGACATAAGGCAGTGATGTGCCCAGTTTTCAAAGGTTGAGACAAGCAAGAAGATTGTCTCATGTCCCAGTTCCTTATGCTGTAAATAGTGAGTGACTAAAAATACTCTTCACTGTTATCGAATACTGACAGAAATAGAGCTGTGCCTTAAAGAAGTAGATAAATTGATTTTATGAGAGTTACTATTGCTGTTTTGTAGGAGTGATCTCTGTTGGAAGAGTAAATGGATTGCTTTGGGAACTGGAAAAAGTAATGATGAAATTTGTTTCTTATTAATGTCTTATTAAAGTGAATGGGAGCAGGATATGTTGGGATGTTTTTAATTATTCAGGTGATGGTACCTTGGCTTACATTGTTTTTCCTCTGGAATCTAGTGCATGAAAACCATCAGTTAGAAACAAAATCAGATTATTAGAGGGCATGGTCTAAATCTATTCCAGTGAGCCACATTAAAGCAGCAGTACGGTATGGCTTCCAAACCACCAAGTGAGTGAACATTGCTGCTTGCTCAGCAGGGTTGAAAATAGCCCATCCTGGAGTCAAGTCTGAGCAGCACTATTTAAAAACACATCACTCCTGTTGGTTGCTGCCAGTGCAGTCTGATGTGCATGTGTTCTGATTGTACAGTGTCACTTTAGTCATTGGGATCATAGATGCTGCTAGGATTTCTGTTGTCTGAACTATCTGGAGTATACAACTACTTCTGTCTTTTTCTGAAGAGTGCTTTTGAAGCTAAATTATTTTTGTCTTTCATGAGACCTATTTCTGCATTGAACTGCAGCTCCAAACAAACCCCAACAACTCAAAAAAGCTAAGCTTTATAGCAGATTTGTTGTTAATTTGTTGTTACTGCTCTAATCTAAAGCTAGCTCTTGTGAAATAGAGTCAAAGCACTACTATCTTACATAGGACAAAAGCAACAAAAATAATCACATTTCTGACTTGGGAGAGACTGAGGTAAAAAGTCATCTTTGCCTTAATTTGGGTATTTTTTTGGTCACCCATGTTTCAGCCTTTAGAAACAATATGCTTTTTAGTGCTTTTCAGAAACCACAATGCAACATATGATTAGCATCTCAATGAGTTCTTTTTCAGTAGTTAAACAAAAGTTGTTTTGTAAATGGGGATTATATTGTCAACTTTATAAGGCAGCTTTTGTCTGTTACAGTGGATCTGGTGACCAGTGGAAGGCAGCCTTCTATTCATGACTTGAAACACAAGTTGAATGGTTTCTAAACCAGTCTTGATCAAACTGTTTTATAATTTAGGGCTAGAAAGATGCAAATTGCTGTTTACATTTAAGATATTTAGGAAACATTTCTTTAAGGCTGAGGATTTAATTTGAACTATATTTACTTTATTTAAATCATATTTACTTGAAGTGTATCTCTGAGTTCATACTGTAAAATACAAAATCAGTGTTTCATCAGATCAACAGTGTACAGGAAAATCCTGTTCAGACCTTCAGGAAAATTAACATGGTCACTTCATTGTCTTTATGGTCTTGGAAGAACCATACAACTAAGAACAGAAAGTTAAGTAATTTGTAATTTTGCAAAGCCATATCTGCTGAATGGACTGACCATTGCAGTCTGTGTTATTAATGAGAACCTGGTTTCTTTTTCATCACATTGTGATGACAGTTGTCATGGGAGCACAGTGTCACAGAGTGCTGCAAATGAAATCTGTAATAAGGATTTTTTTTTTGGTATCTGCTTATATTTGAGTTATATTCTGACATTATTGCCTTTGCTAGTATTGGGCAAATCTCTGTGGCTGTTAAAGAATTGAGTTTTCAGATGTCTAAATCTTGGAGCATCTTGTCCCAGATGCCTAAATCCAGTAATTATTAAGTAGTTCACTTAAATGCTTAACAGATCATACTATTTACTAATAATTAGAAGAAGAAAAAAGCAAAGGTTCAGGAATGTCTCTGTGGAAGGTAGTACACTCTCTTAAAAGAAAAAAATTCTTATTTTGAGCATCTGGAGTTGTATATATCATTAAAAATCATCTGGAATCTAGTTAGAACAAAATTGTTGTCAGAAAGCATGAAATGACAAGATTTTGTGGGTGGTTTTTAGATTTATTGTTATTTTATTCTACTCTTTATTATCTCTTAACATTCTGCCAGGATGTACAAAAACCAAAAATGGACAGTACTGGAAAAGAAAAAGTTGGGAGTTTTTTCGTCCAATGATTTTTTCCTAGTTAGGAGATTGAACCTGTTATTAACCTCTTCTGCTGTAGCTCTTTTGGAAAATAGTCTTCTATTTTCTCCTCAACTCTGCATTCACTGCAAGCCATCAGTTTGTGGTGAAGGTATGTTTTCTCCTTTTCACTTCACAGGGTTGTGGTAGGGATAGGCTAAGAAGCTCTTGCTCCCACAGAGCTGGCAGAAGGCTGCACAGAAAGCTGGCACATCTCAGAGCATTGAAAAGCTTCACAAGAGCATGGATTAGACTTCTGTCTTGTGGGTCAAAACTGGCCAAGTCATCTGGCACCACGTAGTTCTTGCTTAGCTTCAGAAATTTAAAAACGGAACTGCTGCAGGGGATGATGGAAATAGGAAGTCTCAAAAGATGAAGAGGGAATGGTGCCTTCACAGTTTGGGGGCAGTTCAGCGTTTAGCAGATGAAAACTTCGTATGCAACTTTCCCTGTAAGTTAGAAATGGTTCCAAAGTGAACTCTCCTGTATTACCTGTCTCCTGTGATTAGCAGGGTGGTTTCAAATCTCTCCGTGGGGGATTTGTCTTTTCCAGCACGTGCAAAACCTTGGCAATTGCTGTTGCAGACTGTTTTGTGTTCATTTTTTTTTTTGTAATTTCAACTGTCATGGCTTTAAAGTGTTTCTTAGTAGATTATTACTTCTGAAGTGAGAAATATTTGAATTGCAGGCAGTCAGTATAAAAAATGCGTTAAGGGATTTCATAACATCTTTGGGAAACAAGATAGAGAGAAAAGACGGATTATTTTGTGTAATACACTGAGAGCATTTATTTCCAGTACTCTTCTGTCAGTTGTCATAATGCTTCAGTGGGGCCCCTGCAGGAGTTGCTTTCAGGGTACAGTGGTTTTCTGCAGGGGCAGTGTGTGGGTGGAAGGCAGGATGGGCCATTGCTCCTGCCCCTGGGTAACCTGCTGTTGCAGAGATAAAGTCAGTGGTGTGAAGTCAGGTCGTAGGTAGTGAAAATTTGCATTAGACTAAATACAGCAGAATTTTTAATACTATTGTGGGAGGAAAAAAGGATGGTGGAGATGGAGAAGGGAAGGATCATATCTACAGTCCTTTGCTCATAACTCCAATCTAGTGGTATTAAACAGGATCCCAAAAAGTGCAAGGTGACTCCAACAGAGTGGTGCTTTTTTTTTAATATTGATTGTAGCCAAGTCAGTGTTCCACTATTGTGCTGTGAAGCAAATTGAGTGAGGTGACTTCTGCAGTAAGAGCGTATTTTTCTCTTTTTCTCTCCATTCTTCTGGCACTGTGCTATGGCTGATTGTGCTGGGAGGAATGTGATGAGACAGCAGTTCAAAAATGGCATTTGGGTGGTGGTAGAAATTGAAATGAGGGAAACTAATATGCAGAAAGTCATGAAATAAACTTAGAAAGTAAGCTGTATATTGACATAGTTTAGCAGTATCATGCAATATGACTGCAGGAAATAAGAGGCATAAGAGTCAAAGATAATTAAAGGCAGCTGTCAGATGAAACCATATCAGAGCCCATACTCCAAGGGAGCACAGCAGATGTGCTCCAGCTGCTGCCAAGCCTTGACTCCACAGCCCAGACTAGAGCTCTAGTCCAGGGTAAAATCACCTGGGATGCATTTAATGTGGGCATCAGGTCCTTGGTGCCCCGGCTTTACAAGTCTTCTCTTACATGTCTGTTCTATTAACTCTGTGAATTTGGATCCCCTCACCAAACAAAAATAAAAAACAAACAAACCAACCAACAACTCCCCAAAACCAACAAACCTTGGTAAAATGTACAGATTTCTGACAAAAGTGGCACTCTGTTGAGATGATGAAAACCACTAAAACTGTGGTTTACCCTACAGAAACTGACTTGTTAAGTATTCAAATCTGTGGCTACCATAGTCTGTATTCCATTATTTCTTACTTGGGCACCAATTTATGATGGGATCCAATCTGCAACGAAATCAAAGGGGCAAGTATTCAGTACTTCTCATCTCCAGAGGAAGCTTCTGCAAATACAGGTTACAAATCTGCAATAGGTACTGACAGTAAAACCTAAGCATGTGTGTCTGGAGCACATTCCCTTCTGCAATGAGGTCTGCACTGGCGACGGTTGCAAGAGTTGCCCTTGTTAAACAGGTGATTGCAGGATATCCTCACTAGTTTGGATCTCCAGCATGTTTAACTAACATGTAGTGGTTAACTAAACCATGGTTCTATCCATTAGCATTTCCCTTCTTATGTATTGGTAGTTAAGTAGCATAATGTGAATACTTCCAAAAAAATCTGTGGAAGATGAATAAAATAATAAAATCCTCTAAGAACGTTAGCAAGGTTTCTTAGTTCATTTACCAAGTAGCATAAAAAACCCTTTCTCTTATCCAAGCAGTCTTTAGTATACTCGATCTTTAATAACTTTCCATTGTGATGTCATTTTTTGAAGGCTGCTTTTAGTTAAAGCAAGTGAGTACAGATGTGTAAATAAAAACTCTCATTTTTGTTAGACACTGCTCATCATATTTTCTTGTGCTGCCTGAGAAAATAATGTTAAGAAGCAAATGTCACTTTTGTTCTGTTTGTAAAACTAAGAACGTCTTAGTAGAAATGTTTAATGAAAAAAAAGCTGCATAAACCTTGAATCTTCTAATGCTTCCCTTAAGTCACATACACAATATTGGACGCAAACTGAATAAATTGCAGTGATGCAGCCATATTTTAGACTTGTACTTGGAATTTGAAAACTCAACCTGGCCTTCCTCTTTTTAGAATATCCACATAAATATGGACCACAAGGAGGTTGTGCAGATCATTCAGTATTTGAAAGAATGCAGAAGTACCAGATGACTGGTATAGAAGAACCAACAACAGAGGTACAACAAAGGCTAATGGATTATGCTGATTAGTTAGTGTGATAACTTCCTATTTCTTGTATGTTGTCTCTTTTACTTTTGGTAAGCCATCATCCCTCCACATTGTGAGATACTTAAATTACTGCTGGAGGTTTCCTTTTAACATAATTTTTCTAAATTCTTTTTCTCTTTGCTTCTGTAGCATAGATGTGCTACTTAAGAGTCTTAATGAATCCTACATGATCTCAAATTTTTCAACAATAAGAGTTTTAGATGGATGTGGAAATCAAGCTTGAAATGAGGAATATACTTAATTGCAGTTGAGGAGTTTCAAGATCCCTTGATCTCCAAGTAATACATTGGTTCTAAAGAGTAATAACTTCTAGATAAATTAAAAGTTATGTAAATGTAACACACTTGGGATATCTGAGTGCTTTTAGCGGGAAACTGAGTGATATTGGTGGTAGGGTCTTCCTAACAACCCTGTAAGCTTGAAGGGGTTACAGCACGTTACAGAATGGCTGCTGTAAGAGGTAAGTGTCCTGTGGAAGGAACTTGTGTACCTGGGTAGGGTCCCACTTCAGGTTTGCACCATGTGTCATGAAATACGTTTTTTCCAAGAGCAATTTACTGAGTTTCACTTAGACTTAGCTGTGTTCTGAGCTATTCCAAGTCTTGGCATAATTTTGTGGTGTCAGCTAAATATATACCAAGAAAACTATGCAATATGACTTGTTAAATAGCATTAGCAGCTTAGTCTATTTGTGTTGTGACTCCAAAAATTGTCAACATTAATGCACTTTTAAGCATTGATAACAATAACATGCTTTCCCAAAAACTGGCTTGTAAAACTTCATGGAGAGAGAGAGCCATCAAGCAGTGAGTACTGTAAGGCCAGTGTGCTACCAGATACCACTTTGGCTAACCAGTGTTCCGTGTCCCATTTGTTCCATGCTGAAGTGCTTAAACATTTCTGTTTGCTGAGGTAGCTGACTAAGGTGATTACAATTTGAAATAACTGGTGTTAGGGCAAGTGCAGTTAAGTCCCCACCAGTGCTGATTTTTTTTCCTAATCTACCAAATGTTTGTTTAGCTTAGAAAAGGATTATAAAAAAGAAAAATTCCAAAGATCACATGAATGAAAAAAATCTATATAACATTGACTGCCTTGTGTAATATAAGATGAAATGCAGAGAGAGCTTTTGCTAAGATTACATTCAAAGTATTTGAAAACTGAGTATAATGTATTTAATTCAAGATTCATCAAACTTTGCAAGTTAAAGAAAAAATGAAAATCTGTTTGTATTACTTGAGTATGTTTATAAAAATTCACTCCTGTTTTTAGGTAATCTAGTTCAGCATGTAGAGCTACAAAATTAATGTACTTCTTTCCTGTGTATGTGTAGAAGCCTGTTGAAGAGCCTAAGAAGGATGATCCACAGCTTTTGAGAAAAAAGCGTGCCACTCAGGCTGAGAAAAACACATGTCAGCTGTATATCCAGACTGATCATTTATTTTACNATTATGGAACCAGGGAAGCTGTGATTGCACAGGTATTTCCAATCTTTTTGTTCTAAATCACCTGCTTTTACTTTGTGTAGTCCTGATAAATTTCATGTAACTTACCTGCATGTATTTTTGCTTATTTACTTTATAATGTCTTGTTTCATTTGTTAAAGTGGTCTTGACATAATTGAAACAGCATTTTTTATTTTGCTAAAAAGATACTATTTCTGTGACAAAAGTCCTGGGCACTTGTGCCTCCTTTAAGGGCAGCTATGGTGTGTTTAGCACCTCTGAGCAGGATTTGCAGTCTGACTGTTCGCAGTTCTTACTCAGAAAAATAATATTTCCTGAAGAATTCTGTCCTGTTTGACAGCCTGCCAAGCCTCTGTTTTAACACTTGCATAGGCTTCCCTTTGAAATTTTAGCTCAAAACACTGTGAGCTAATGATGCTGAGATCCATTCCTGTAGTATCTGATGTAGTGGGTGGTTATAAAAGCAGGTGCTTTTCATTTGTCAATATAGTATTAACTGGGAAAAGGGTCAATTTGATTTAGTGTTTTTGCTCATAATTTTCTAAAAATAAGCATGTTAACATACATCTCCTGAAGTCTGAAGTTACACTGCCACTTGCAGATCTGAATCTTACTACTTATTCATCACACTGTACATAGGCAATTCGAGTAACATTTTTCAAAGCTCTGATGTCACCTTCAAAATCAGCTTTCTATTGTGCTAGCATTTGTGTGCTCTTAGAAAAGGTAAATGATGAGTTTTTCCACATTTGTGTTCTGCCAGAAATGAAAGAATAATT
>WEIT01031716.1:0-31887 GCA_013389985.1 Dryoscopus gambensis | reverse complement strand
AACATTTTACAAAACAATGTATCTGTCAATAAGCATCAACACAGATAAGTGCATTCTAAAATTCAGCAACAGCACAGAGATGTTCAGCACCACAGCACAGTAGCTCAGGACTGGAAGTAAAGACTACTGTAAGCAAATAAAACTGTGGGGATGAAATTTGGGTGGCAGGAAGTAATATTCCCAATTGCAGCTTGATTAAATCAGTTTCATAGGGTTCACCGAGAGCTCACTAGATNATTTCTCACAGTCCCCAGCTCAGGGTATGGGAAAGTTTTACTTTTCCACAGACACTGGCTACAGTTGGATGTTTGAAAATTCCTCTCTGACCAGGCTGTCAGTATCCATACTAGATTTGTAATGACCAAAAATATTTCCAGAGTGATCAGGCTTTAGCTATCCTACCTGGTTTCCAGCTATTGTTCCAGAAGACTCTGGGTGTAGAGACTTACAACCTCCACAGCAGCAGCTGAAGTTCAGGCAGAAAGTTCAAGAGTGTCTGAGAAAGTACTAGATATTTGTGTTCAGGCATCTGAATCCCAGCCCACATGTCTCACCTAAAAGATACTAAAAGTATATTCATTCCCCAACACCAGGAAGAGACAAATAACTGTCACAGGGTAGGCTGGTACTTTGGTGAAAAAGAGCAGTGTAGGGAGCAGCAAACCACAGTTTTGTCACAGCCATGAGCGATGGAGTAGTCCTCTATTACCGAACTCTTCAAGCAATCCAAAGTGGAGATGTACCAGTGTGATGAGTTTCTGTTTCCTCTAGGATACTTCACTTCCTTCACATCGCTCAAGAGAGAGATGGAGAAGAATTTTCTCTACCACCTACCTGCCCAAGACCTGGGGCAATGAACATATGAGGCAATACACAATCAGTGCTGCCTGAAGACCACTTTGTGTTTTAGTGAGATATGGGAATCAATGTGTTAAAAAGAAAGCATCTTCATACTTTACACTTGCATACTTTTAAACAGTATTAACAAGATTAATTCAGACCCTTCTGAATATAGATTAAAGAGTACTTAAAAACTTCTAAAACTACACACTGTGAGCCCAACAGTCTGTAACTGCTTTGCTAAAATATAAAACTTTTCAAGCTAACATAATGGATTCATGGATGGCAAGGTCTGGAGGGATGAACTATTATGCTCATCCACTCTGACCCTCTGCACATGACACAGTCCAGAGCATTTCACCCAGCAATACCACCATCAAGCCTAGTAATTTATAGCTGAACTGTGCCATTTCTTTCAGAAGGAAGGACACCCAATCTTGATTTAAAGACTCTAGGCGATTAATTTACCACATCCCTTTACCATCTGTTCCAGTGGTTAATTATCTTCAGTTAAATGTGTGTCCTATTTGCAGTCTGATCTTTGTCAACTTTAGACTTTTATCCGCCTCTCTGTGTGGACATTATGGCTCATAATACTTTGATATTTCCCATACATTAGGACTGAAATGTGATGCCTAGACTGAAAATTTTGGGTTTGGAGTTTTGTTTTGGTTTCTCTTGTTGAAATCTTAACACAAAGACTTTCAAGGCATTGGCACAACACACCATAATATTTCATTTTGGAGCAATTTCAATGACTCAGTGTTAATGGCATATAGTATTCCAGATTTTGAGGAGTAAAAATATTATGGGCACTTCAGCTGTTTGTTTAAAGTGATTTTTCCTAATGAAGGCTGTACTGTGCTGAAGTGTGGAAGCATGAGCTTGATCTAGTGGCAGGAATACGGAGTGCTGAGAGTGCTAATTCTTCTACCCTGCTCCCAGTTCTGCCACTGCAATTTGATTTGTGAGCCAGGCAAAATCGCTTCATTCAATTGTACTTAGGGGGCTGTTAGAAAGTGCACAGAGATTTGCTGG
Source organism: Dryoscopus gambensis (assembly GCA_013389985.1). NCBI lineage: Eukaryota > Metazoa > Chordata > Aves > Passeriformes > Malaconotidae > Dryoscopus > Dryoscopus gambensis. The sequence goes on along the minus strand of WEIT01031716.1, from coordinate 30,009 downwards.
TTGAACCACACTAAAAACCAGTGTCTGCCTCTTTTGAAAGCTTACTAACTTCAAATAAAGTGATTTCAAAGTCCAATCCCTACCCTAAACTTCTGAGTTCTAAGTGTATGATACCATTATAAAGCACATTTTATCGACCAATATATAAATACATTTTTATGACCAACCAGACACACCCCTTTGGACCAGCCATGTGCGGATGTAAAATATAATTTGGTGCTAGCATTACTCTATTGTTTAACTTCAGTTATTGTAATTGCCACGTTCTCTTTATAACCTTACTCTGTATCACATTTACTTGAATGATCCCAGTGTCTATTAAACCCAAAACTCCATTAATTCTCTGGTATTGGACTTTTGACTGTTTTTCCTTCAAATGCTTTCCTCTAGCTGAATAGTCGTGAGTTCCTCAAGGGCGGCCACTTAAAAACCACTGTTTTCTTCAGAAATGCTTTACCTCTATGAAGTGCAGCTTTAAGGTCTTAGTCTGTGCTTTTGGCAATACAGAGTTCAACCTTTTTCTCTGTAAGAAATTAAATAAGGTTCTTTCAGGTTACTCATTTCTTAGCAGATATTATCATCTGAGTGTTAAGAGTTCCTCAAATACTTGGCATTTTCACCACGTAAATATTTATCTTCCCCATGCCACTAAAGTCTTCAAATTTATCAACAGCCTGCACCATTCTTGGTAAAGAAACACAATATTCCCAGTTCCACAATCACACTTGGTTTCCTCGAGCCACACAAAAGTAATCTTACACATGAAGTGGAAAGCCTGGAGTTAACTCGTGTCCTCCTTCTTAGGGTGCCATGCCACATCCACAGAGTTGTCCGGCATCCCCTTAGCCAGGCTGCTCTCACAACTGGCACACAGCTTCCCCGCAGACACTTACCCAGCTGCCCTCTCCTACCTGTGGAGACAGAGCTCCATGTAGGGGTATTCCATACCTGACTGGAATTTAGCGCTTACAACCTACTTTGCAGTAACTCCACTCCTGGTGCTTGAGGGACAGCACATGCTTTTGCATGGTGGCAGCCCTCTGATTGCATGCACCGGTGCAGATTTGCTTAATGCAGTTCAAATTCACAATGCTGATTACTGCCCAATAACTTCTATGTACAGACAAGGTCATGGTGATAGAACCAGCCAGGCTATGATAATACAGATTCTGCTTTTTTTCTCCAAAGGGATCTTCAGGATGCATAAGGAAGGACCAGTGCCTGCTTGCACTGCCAGACGGTGCTATGCTATCTGTTTAGTTCATGAAGAAATTAGAACTGAATGCTGGCAGGCTACCATAGATGGCCAGAAAACCAGAACTTTGGAAGTTAATTCCTTCCTAATCCTCCTCTCTTTCAACAGTCATGGAATGCTCCTAGATCTCCTTTAATTAGGAGCTTTAATTAAGAGAATCTTTTTTTGAGCCTAATTAAAACCAAAGTCTAATTGAGTAGCTTTAGAGATCTTCCCAAGATGGCAAAAAGAGTTTTTTGATGGAAAAGGAGCTTCAAACAACCACAGAATTATTACAGTAGTGTAAATGCAAATTGAGACACTTCAAGGAAGTCCATCAAATTCCTCTTGATTTCAATTATCCTCTTCTTTGAACTGGTGTATTCTCAAGTTTTATTTCCTTGACCTCATCTTTTCTCAAACCAGCTGGCATATTCTGGATAGTAGCTGTATTAGATGAATCAAGATAAACTCCTGGAGACACTGGTCACATGGAGCTACACAGATTAACTCAGAGGGAGGCAGTTTTGCTAAGTCATGAAATAAGTAAGAGTTGCAACTGTTAAGAATTTTTCCTCCCTTCTACCTCTGTTTTATTCTTGATAGAGTATGTGTTCCCAGAATACATCAGACATTGTGATCCTCAGCAACATTTGTGCTTACATTGTGCAGAAAATAACAAAAGGTGAAAAATGCTCTTTACCTCTCCCCATAAACACAACAGGAAAAAACACTTCCCTTGAAAGATCTATTTATTCAACTGAGGTTGGCAACTACTAGCTCAGACACATTTGAGAGTACTAGAAACCTATGAGTGGCAAAGTGCACTGTATCTAACAGTGCACAAAGCAGGATTATCTGCAGCAGGAGCTAATGGAAAATGAAGCCCTTCTGGAGCAGAGTGGTTGGCAAAGTGGTGAGCAATGTGGGAACACTGGCCACCCAGACGACCTGGCTGCCAGCAGCACCAGATCTGGCTCAGGACACAGAGCAGTGGTACTCTTATCAGAAATAGCTTAGAAATACTGCTGTATTTCTGTCTTGCATTGAATTGTGCAAGGCATACAAAAGTCAGGCCAAGGTATCTGGCCATTATGCTGCATTGGGAACAAAATTTCCTTTGATATTAAATTTGTACCTTTTTATTTCATTGAGAGATGACTTGCATTTAGGCCATGGGACAGAATGAAATTAATTATCTCCTATCTGTTATCTTCTCTATTACTTTGCACTTTTCAAATTAAGTAAACCTTCTCCTTTTTAACTTCATCTGGAATAGACTCTTCCATTCCTTTTTGCTGTGTCTTTAATAATTTTGTTGGGGTCTTGTCTGCCTTGGTCTCTGCAATGGCCATTTAGAAATGAAGCAAACAGAACTGAATGCAATAGTTTAGTTGGACCTGTAACACCAATCGATATAATCCTACTTTAATATGTTCTACATTATTCCTCCCTCTTTCATACAATCTGACATTTTTGCTGTGTTTTTATTTTTTACCAGCTCTGCATATAGAGATGATGTCTTTGTTGACATCTTTTTTTTCCCCCCATAGAGGTTGTAGCAGAGTAAAACATAATCCCTGCATGTGATACATGAATACTTGTGTGTAGTTTAAGTGGTTCTTTGCAAAGTGCATTATTTTGCACTTCTCTCTTTGCTAAATCCTCTGACCTCCTACCAGCAAATTACCCTGAAACTTACAGGAGGTCTCTGGTCACCTGCTCCAAGTTCTGCTCTTCTTCCTTTGTCCCCCCATCTCTGCTTTGCAAAACTTGATACCAGGGATTTCTCTAACACAGGGTACCCATTCCCTCCCCCAGTCTCAGCTCCCAGCAGGGAATGTTAGCAAGAGGTCAAGAAAGATGTGGTCCAGTTGGAAGTGTTCTGGAGTTGAGTGATGAGAATAAGCAGAGAGAAAAAATACATGGGCATAAGTGAAAACCAAGGAATTGCTGATATTAGTTAAACAGAAAAATAAAGTGAAAGGACTCATGATAAAAGATAAAATAGTTATAAAAGGAGAGAAAAAAAGAGTAGGTAGGTGTGACAAGCAATAATGGTTCATCTTGAAGCAAAGGGAAGTTAAATAAAGGAGTATAATTGTCTAACTTTAGGAACAGGGGAGTAGTGAGATGGAGTGAATGCAGAGGCCTGGGAGTCTCTACCATTTCCCATAACAGACAAGGCAGGTGAAGTTAGGCAGAGCAGACCCTGTTCTGGTTATGAAGACTCAAGAATTCTTCCCCACCACTTCCTGTGGTTCTGTGGCATATTCTCAGCAGCATTTCACCTTGTTCACAGCTGAGGTAGTGTAGCTTCCAGCCTTTACACAGGGTCTTGCAGTTGCTGAAGATAAACCAGTGCCAACACAGAACTAATAATGGAAGAAATAAAATCGCTCCTGGATGTCCCACCAAATTAGTAGGAAGAGAGCTGGGTGTCACAGTGGTAGTCTGTGGCTGCAGGAGAGCATGCATTGTCCCAGGAAAGGTTGTTCCTGACTCTTGTCCACCTGCTTGGCAATACTAATGGATCTCTTCCTTCCTCTGTTCTCTGCCAACCCCTGTTTGTGTTGCAGGGTGAGGATAGTCTTGCTAGGTGTCTCTGCAGCACTGACTCTAACATGGTTTCTCTGTCAAGTCAGTCTGCTAAGCATTACCATAACACAACTAATAGGCAGGAATAGAAAGTATTAACATCAAAAATTATTCCTTGCTGCATATTTCTGTCAAAAGAAATCAGCAGGATGTTACCTCTGCATCAGAGTAGCATCTTTACGTGTAGAAGTATCTTCAAGTATCTTCTCCACTCTGGAGTGGCTCATCCTTTAGAATCAATGTATACACATATTTATACCTACAACGTATATTAAAGATATAAATATGCATGCATAGAAATATACTAATATATATGAATATAGAATACATATCTTCTGCGAGGAAAAATAAACTCAGTGACATGACTGATAATGACTATCATTAAGATTAATAATTTTTCTTGGATGTCAGAGACCTACACTGAAACTTAAGCCCTGGAAGCAGATAAATGCAGACACAGCCCTGCTTTTAACCTTAGTTCAAGACTGGTGCTACCAGGAACTGATTCATACAAGGCAGACAGCTTTGTTATAGACACCAGGAAAGCTCTTCCAAGACTGCAGCTAAGTCTGCATTGAGACATATCAGCCACTACTATTAAACATGCAGAGCAGGATGCAATAAAACTTTGTTTCAGTGCTCATGAATTAAATTTTTTAAATGCTTTAGAAGGAAATTGTTGCCCAGTCCCAAGGCTTCTCTTAATTCCTTGTCTTCAGCCATGTACCCACTGTTTGCACCTTGAAGGTGCACACCACACCCTCACCTGACAAGTGCAGATCCTACTGCTGTTGTGGGAACGGCTAAGTTTGTCTGAGTGCCCTATATTTTTGCTACTGTGTATCAGCTATGCAGGAGGAACAGCCTGTGTGCAAGATCTTATCATTCCATAATTGCAGTGCCTTGAGGTCACACACTCTGCTCTGAAAGAAGAGTAAATTACCTCAGCTCTGTCATAGAGGAACATGACATAACCTGAGAACAGTCATGGTGGAGCAGCTAAACTGAGGTAATCTGATGCAAGGAAAGTACTGAGCACAAGGAACCTGTTGTTAGATTCTGCAGATACAAAGCAAACCATGACAGAGCTAAAGGAAGAAAAGATGTTGTTAATTAAAAATATTCATGACCAAATACATGTTTGAACCCTAAAGCTTCCTGGGTTCTATTAGTTATCTGAACTGTTGGAGGCATGTATACCCTGACTACAGACCCTCATGAAGAAATTCACCCACTGCTCCTCACAGAATGGTGCAAAAAGGGCTGTGATGGAACAAAGGATAATATGCTACTTATTATGCAAAGTTTCCCTTCTAATAATTCCTCTTTTACTTCAGAATCCTATCTCAAATCCCTCTGATTCCTAGATTCTCCAAGTACTAGCTGCAATATACCCTGATAATCAAAGCAAAACCACTCAATAGGAGTGCATTTCAGGAGTCAGGGGATTATAACATTTGCATGCTGTTTCTTACAAAACTATAAACTGGGCATAAAAATGGTAGCACAACACACTTTGTCCTCTTCTAAAAAAACAGCCAAAACCCCAAGATATCACGTGGGGAATAACCCATTTAATGACATGGAAGCAATTCCTTCAGTGCTGGATTCAATTAACAATGAACAGAGACAGTTCCTGCTGTGCAAAGCCTATACAAAGGTATGGAGGTTTCAGGCCTTTCTTGACAGACAAATCAGATTCCTTGAGCATTGCTCTTAGCCCATACACTCTCTTTTGCCATGCTATTCATTAGGAAGACTGCCTGACAATTATTCACAGTAGTGTGCTGACATGGTTTTCAGTATATGATATACTTGAGAGTATAAGTAAATTTGAATTGTTTGCCTGGTGAATTGTAGGTCATTCAAGTTTGTCAGTGCTAAACTTTCACAGATTGTTCTGGAGATCCCACAGAATTGGCTGCTGTTTACACATGTATGACAAAAATCCCTTTAAAAGAAGTGAGCCTGTGAGTTGAGAACTGTTTTGCCAGATATGAGGCTCCCAAGAAGACAGACCGTCTCACATATTGATACAACATCACAATGCAAATATCATATTGTAGTGTCAGGACAACATGCAACAAGTGTTTTGTGGCTCTCTCAAAATCCATTTGATGTGATCCATCCCTCCTCTCATTCCTTCTGTCTGTACACAGAAAATGTGGTTTGTTTCCTCTCTCTTGCTGGATGCTTGGAAAAATAAGAGATGAAGGCTTGAGAAACATGCTGCATACGAGATACATTAGCTGCCCTCAAGAGCCACAAATGGCCCTATTATTCTTCCAGAATATTAATATCACAGTGATGCCTAGAGGCTCCAGCTAACTGCAGGGCTGAACAGAACCAGGCTGCATGCCAGCCATGGTACAAATGCATGTTAACACACAGCCCATTCTCCAGTAAGCTTGGGATCCTCACTGCAGCCTCTTGTATATACAACAGAATTAGAGATTTTTTTTCCCCTCAATTGCCCCTGTGAGACAGAAAAGTTCTATGTACCTGCCGTGCTCTCACTGCAGTCAAATCGCTGGGCAGTTCTATTAGGAAATTAGAACTACAAAACTCAAGGTGCAGTCTTATGAGAAGGAAAGCTGACATTTATTTACAACATCTCTAAGAGGAATTTACCTGCTCATACACAGATTTTATACAGTCATATTCCTTCTCTTTCTCTAAATACGTATATTTATATAGACATGTATTATTTTGAAGAAGCAGGCTGTTTGGATAATCAGCTCCAGGTCATATAAAAAGTGGATGTGTGTTTACAATATATTCTAAAATTATTATGTATTTCAAGCCAAGGTATTAGTAAGAAACCAGGGAGCTTTCCAGTGCAGAAAAGATTGTGTATATAAATGGATATGTCTTGTACCAGCAAACCAACCTCCTAAAGTCAGTAATTTGAAGAATCTCTTCAGGTGACAGAGATTCAGGAGTACAAAGTGCTGCGTTGCTGAAGAGTTACAATAAAGGCTACTTGGTTCTGCTGATACACCTCCTTCTATGAGGAAAAACATATCAACTGAACAGCAGCTTACATTACATTCCTCACTGGGTGCCCTGATGGGAGTAACAACCTCCCCACCCACTGCACGGGCTAAAGGTCTCAGGATTAAAGTGAATGAGGTCAGTGATAATTAATATTTTAACTAATCACAGGTTAAGTGCTTCCAGCCACAGGCAGCCTACAGCACTGGCTTAATCTACCGTATATATGGTCTGGAGCTGATAAGACTGTAGAAATTTTTTTTAAGTGCATGTGTATATGTATTTGTTGCATACAATAGTGAATCAAGTATTAAACGTTCATGAAGTCAGGCATTATTTTAGGACTGATCTTCAGTGCTGGATACCTTAATTTAATTAGTTTACACAGACAAGCACCTAAGTACCCCCGCTTCCCAAAGCTGGCTGTAGTTTGGGGCCTGCTCAGTGCCTGGACAAGTGCAGCACTACAACAGGCTGGCACCCAAAACCAGTGGCCGCTGTTTTGCTAATGGGTACACAGCAAGCTCCATCCATAACTCATGGCCTTTCTCTTCCCGGGCAATGTGTGGGCCAGAGGTACAGCCACAGACTTAGTGTAAGTTCTAGGATGAGACCAATAAAGCAAAACCAAAAAACAAAATCCCAAAACAAACAGTAAAAAAAGGTCACAAAGAACAAGAAAAGTGAAGCCCTTTCACCTCCAAGTCATAAACATCTCTTTTGATCTTTGTGTCTCCTATTTCTGATTTGACAAGTATTACAAATGCTGAGCCCACACCCCACTTCCCTCCAGCGATTAATGTGCTACGGTCTTCCTGAAAGCTTAAAGAGCTCTCCCTTCAGGCCACCATATTTGATAAAAAAATGAAGCCTAGCGATTAATAATTCCCTGGGCTGAGTTTTTGTTTAATAACTATTCTGTCAGTGATAGATCTAAAGGGCGAGGGTGTGGATGTGTGTGCATGTGGAGGGAGTAATTTGATTGTGGCCAGGAGATTTGGCAGGCTGGCATTACAAAGTAGCTCTTTAGCAGTGGCTGGAAAACCAGCATGACAAATCACTCCGTTCTCTGCTTCCCCAGCCTACCCCTCTCAACAAAGCTATCTCATTAGTCTCAAGCCAGCCAATCCAAGCCTATGATTTGGGAAATATTTCCTTCCTGACACTCAAGAGAACAATTCCTTACCCGGGGAAAATTACATTTAAAAATAAATGGAAAAGCATCAATCAGCTAGGAAAATATATTCAGCTTTTTGGATCTCTGGAGAGAAAGGCGCTTTTTAAAAATTTATTTTATTACATTTAAATAGGACTGCAGGCCATGGTTTGATTTTTTAAAAACTGAGATAACTAAAAAGATAGCTCTGTAATATTTACATATTAATAGTTATGTTTTCTTTATATAGAGACAGTATTTTTCATTAAAGCTAAATATTGAATATTTACAAACCTGTAGAGATGTGCTAGAAGATACCTGTTAGTAGAGACAGATAGGCTACACAGTACAACAAATTACAAGGTGATTGGAATGCGGTTTTTTAGACCAGCAAGCCAACTGTATTTCTAGGTGAACTTTTTAAGAATTCTCAAGCCTCCTTTCAGGACTTAAGAGAAAAAGATGAAATTAAAATAGCTTTCCTTTAAAAACAGTTCCCTCTGCTGAACAGTATCTTGTTCATTCTTGCTTCCCTAGTCCAGAAAAGTATGAGAGTCAGCCGAGCCACGAAGGAATAATTTCCTCATGCAGAGTAGCTCCAAACTTGACCCATACAGGACAGTCTTCTTTATAACATCTCAACCTATGCACTGAGTGAAAAAGAGAACAACCACATAAGCGACAGCTTTCCTGGAGCATCCAGAAATCTGAGCTGAGTTCAGGGCAGGATCCTACCCCTTCCTGCACATGTAACACCCTGTCCCAAGGAGCTGATACCTTACCGCTCTGGACATCTGTCCTCTCCCAACCCTAGCTACTACTAGTCAGGCCTCTCCACGGCTGTGCATCACCTTTCTCACTGAAGATTACCTCCCTGACAGACGGGTTAAGTGACCCCAGCACATTTCCTGCAGATGAGCTGGGTTGACTTAAGCATCTTAAATAAGTGAGTCTTTAATATGTCAGCTGACAGATGACAGATGACTTGGAAGAATCACTGGAAAGAGTCTCAGCAGCCAAGGATGCTCTCTCAGCATCATACAGCAGTAGAATCAGGAATATAATACAGATTTTCTCGCCATCCAGCTTCCCTGTGGATGAAGCTCTCTGCCTTTTCAACTCTGACAGAAAAATACATTCAGCAAACCCTTCTAATGAGATTCCCCACAAATGTATCTAAGTAGATATTTTCATATTATGAGAGTGATTATGAATTTTATCCAGGGGGTAAATAACCTAGAAAATTAGATGTGTCATTGCTAGGCCATGAAAGAAGAATTGATTACATCACCTTTTCCTAATGGGATATTATAACTGACCGTGTATTATTTCTGCAGACCTGCAAGCTCTACCATGTCCCATATTTCACTGCAAAATGTTGGAATTCAGGCTTTGCTCATATCATTACATGGAGATGAAGTGCTAGTGCTGCTCTGAATTATATTTCTATTCATTTTACTCTTTTTGTTTTAAGTATTTGCTTCCCATACATAAATTGTTACTATGATATAAAGATCCGCTAAGGCACCTTGCTGACAATTTTTCCTCTCTTTTACTCTGAATTAATAACAGAATGCAAATCAGTAGCAGTGGGGTTTTTTTCTTTCCCTTAATACAATGCTTGGATAACAGAGCATTTAAAGATTTATGATACATATTAATAACATTTAAGCACCCTTCAGAGTAAATACCCTTTTGTTTTTCATCCTCTCCTTCTATACTTACCATTTTCTATATTATGTCTGTTCTCTGCACGTCACATACTTTAAAACAAGGCCACCTCATCACATTCTTTCTCCTCTGCCCCTTCCTTTTCAGTTGGCAGCAAAAACTATCTCACTACTTAAAGAAAAATGACCACTCATCCCGTCTGCCACCCCCTACACTGCAGGGAAAAATCTCAATATATCTGCTCACCTAGATAAATCCAGGCAGTATTGTCAAGACTGAATATCAGGCCACAGTCACAAAGGCTGCTGCTCTATTAAATTCTTTAGCTGATAAAACACTGGTGTGGTAGCTTTAGTCCATGCCATCATAAGCAATAGTCAGTTGTTTGTAAAGTCAGACAAACAGCAGTTTCTAGGACTTGCCAGATATTTACCTAATTTACCCAATTAAAGCAATCAATTGTACATGCATCTTTTTTGCAGGTGACAGCACTCAATTACTAGTTTCTATTCAATTGTGAAGTGACAAAAATCTTTTTTAAAAAAATTGAAACCAACACTTCTAAAAAATAAAAAAATTCCTCTATATTATTCCTCAGATTTTATGTGAAATTTACAGAATAACATCTTTTCTCCCTGCAGTACTTTGTGATAGGAGTGTGGTTTTGTAAACATGATGAGCTGTGTGAATGAACCATCTTCTGCACTACCATATTTCAATTTCTCCCTGGAAAAGACCAGCCCAACAGTACTGTTAACCATTCTTGCTTTTCTAAGAAAATATTCCTTCCTCCCATTCTTTTCTGGGGTTCAGATAGTTTTGTGGTATCTTTAGGAGTTATCACATCTCCCTAGCTCTGTTACCCATCTTTTATAAAGATGACATCCTGATACCAATTTGAACACTATTGCAAAATTCAGCATCTTTTTGTGGATGTATTTAGTTTGGATTCATCACCATTCTGAGTGATTGTGAAGCTCTGATCATTTCTAAACTGTCCTGGGGGGGGGGGAAAAAAAAAAGACCAGAAATAATTACCTTCCCTTCTTATTTAAGGGGCACTAAAACCAGATGCTAGCCCATCACTTGCCAAGTGCAGAACACCCAAGAGGCACCACCTACTTGTCGAGTCCACAGTACACAAGAAGGAATTTGAGGAAGTTGTCACACAGTTATCCCAAATCTATTTAAAATATTGCTTATTTCTGACAGGGCCTGGGTTTCGGTAACTCGGAAAGGAATATTCCAACAGAGTCCAGGAAGAACATGGGAGGTTCCATGCCAGGTACCAGCTGCAGAGCTGGAGCACGTGAGCAGCTCTGAGTGCCAGAAGCCAGCACTGGGTGGCAGGCTAGGACAGCACTTAGGAGTGACTCCCTGCCCTGATGCACCACTTCTCAGCTTCTCCCAAAGTCTCTCCTTGTCACCTGCAAAAGGCTACAAAAGCTTAAGTTGGGCGGTAGAGCAGGAGAAGCCCACATACCCGGCACTGGGGACTGCCTTGTTCTACTAGCTGTACCCAAGAAACCTCCCTGCAGCCAAAGGAGGGTGCAGTTACTGGCTCATCCTTTTCTCTCTTTAAACTTGAAGTAAAAATGCCTTTGAGAGGGAGAAGTGTGACTGGAATTTGTCCAGGCAGCTAATCTCGCAGGTGTAATTTTAGAATGGAGCAGTCTGGTAGTCACAAACATTAACAAATATATCTTGCACTGCATCCCAGTGTGATGTAAAAACAACTTGGGGGTCAGCAGCCTTCTTGCCTGCGGAAGCAACCACCAAAACCTTCCTCCATCACCACTAGTAAGGGCAGGACTAACTTGCAAGGTGATCCCCTTGATACAGATCAGCCCTTCTCCATCCTAGGAAAAGAAAATCATCTGTTGGGCATATGCACGAATGCTTGTCAAAGTCAGCCCATGGGGACAGAGATGTTTCAATTCTCCACAACAAAGCTACCGATGCTTCTGTGCATCTTTGCAATCTTCTTTCTATGTGTTTGGGTGCTCTGTTGCAGTCCAGTCACTTTGTGTCCTTCTGGGCCTGCTGTGATTCACACCAAATATCTGCAGACCGTTCAAACACCTCAGCCCTGTCTGAATGCATGAAATGCTAATCTCATTAGATTTCTCATTTTCAGTGTAATATTGCCACACTGCTATGCACCACTGCCACAGATTAGCAGGCTTGCCAGAATGGAGACCCGCTAATGAGTTAATTCAAATAACACTCAAATCCCAAATCAGATTTAAAGCCATCTAGGCAGAAGACCCACCAAGGATGGGTGAGGGGGAGGAGGGAAGAGGGTGAGCTTAGTTTTGACAGAAGTAGTTGTCAATTAAGTGAGAGAGGGGTATAAGGGAGAAGCAAGCATGCATTTTTTCCTTGAGAGGACAGGCTCAGTCAAACTCCAAGTTACCATGCGCACCCCAAATGAAAAACCTGAGAAATAACCTGCAATAACACATGGATCTGTATGGACAGTCAGCTTCTGACTTGAGAGACATTTCGCTGTAAAAATCAGGAGCTAGCAAAGCTTCTATTGCCATCATTTAATCTACAGTGCTTGGAAGGTCTAAGCAGCTTATAACTCTGAGTTTGATTCATTCCAGCCAGGAACCTGGAGATGAGGGAAAGGAATGTTTTTCATGTATTAGTTTCTTATTTTACAAATGACCCAACATGCTGAAGAGATGCACAGAGGCTCAAAGGAAAGGCACCAAGGGAAACATACATCTTTTATTGTTTGCGTTTGAAATAGGTTCCTAAAATGTAGCTGCAGTCTGAAGGGTAGAGCTGGCAGGGATCTCTTTTCTTTTTCACCACGCTTTTAAATGAAATTGCTCCTTTAGTGGGAAAATACTGAGTTACTGAAGCTGAAAAATTTCATGAGTACATACTGGCTTCATTAGGCCTCCAGTAAGACATAGTTTCACCTCAGGCTTGGGAAAATGTGGCCAGAGCCCAAGAAAGAACTTTAGAATAGCGTGGCCAGCAGCACATGGTCTCAGAAAAGAGGAAAATAAGAACCCAAGAGGGTCAGAGACACCTCCAACCAGGGTCCAAATGTTGAAAGGCCTCAGCTCTACTTCAGGGAGAGCAAAACCTTTTTTGCAATATTGGCCTATATCTCTGGACAAAAATATTGTTTCCCATTCAGCAATTTAACAAGGAGTGCCTAAAAAACCAGCACAGTTTTCCATTGCACATATTTCCTCCTTGTGGATCCAATCCTGTATGTTTTACCAGAAATGTGATTTTTTTTTTTTGCCAACAGTAGAGAATAAGTCTTGCATCCTTTAATAAAAATCCAAGAACTTCAACCACATAGTTGCAGAGAAGGGAAGTGAAATGCATTTTATGCCGAGATCATCAACAAACTTGTCTGCAAAGTTTTACTTCTATAATCTTTCATTTGACTATTGATGGATGGAACTGGAAAGAAGAAAGTTTGACTCTAAGATGTGGAATTCAGCTAAACAAAACTGCTGAGAGAATTCTATTTTGACTGGTAAACGTAGCCATTTTGTTATGGAAACCTCTCTCTGCAGAAACTTTTATAAAACAAATGTTGTGTTAAGAAAACCTTTCTTTCCAGAAGTCATGCTTCTCAGCACGTTGCTTACTGCTGTACTTCAACTACTGTGGCAACAATCAAAGTGTGCAAGCCCACTTGCCTGAGTCAGAATCTGAAGAAGTGAGTCTGAATCTCTGTTGATTTTACAACACCTTGATGCAGGCCTTAAACTGCATTGTGTGCAGACAGAATTGCTTGTTAATGTCTCTTTCCAGCTCTCGCTAAGCAAACAGATAAATAGTAACCAGCGCATTCAAAGAAAGAGTGCCCATTTGCTTTATTGTGTCCATTAAACTGTCCTGATGATACAGCATGACAATGTGCTGCCAATTTTTAAGCGTGAAACAAATTTTCCATCTTTTAATATGTTAGATCTTTTTGTTCACTGATAAATAGATTCCAATGTAAAGGGAATGAAATAGCCAGCAGTGCCAAACTTTCCAAACGCAGCTAAGCTGCCAGGAACATGCTTTTGTGTGCACAGATCCTGCCCCTTCCAGAGACAACTGCCCACAACAATCTTCCTGCTCCATGCTAACAAGGTACTAATAACAATAGTAATCACGGTTTGCCTGCTCAGCTCACCCCAGGAGCATGGCAGCAAATTGATGATCATTTCTCATTGTGAATTATGACACAGACACATCACCTCACCCTTGGAATAAAACAGCACCTGCCAATCCCGTTAAAACAGCAAGGGGAAAAATGAAAGCCCTGCCGTAGCCAATCTGATTCCCTGCTGACTCTAATTACCCAGACGGGAATTTTACAATTGCTTCCTCCACCAACTCCTGCTCTGCAGTCTGCAGACTTTGGCTAGTTGTTTCTTTTGTATGCCTACTGCCACTGAGTAGATTGGGTTCCTAATGAGTCTTGACACTAATGGTATAGGGAGACAGCGCAATTACGTATCCCTCTCCCATTCAGAGCAAACCTGGCAGGAAATGACCTGAGACCTCACACCCTTCTACCCCAAAGAATCCAGTTATAATGCCTCAGGAGCAGGGCCAGCTGGTGCACACTCCCCCCCTCAGCAGCCCTCACTTCACTTCCCCTTTCCATTGTGCAGGTGGCTGGAAACAGTTCTTTATGGCCTAATCCATGACTGGTGGGTTAAGGCTAATACAGAAGCCAGAGAAGCCTTAGCACATTTGGAACTGAAACTCATCAAGAAAGGAAGAAAAAAAAAAGAAAAGAAAAAGAACGTTATTTCACACATGTGCTGGACAGCTCTAACACACAGTTGTTGTCTATTAGGTGTTTAACAATGTGTGTAACTCGGACTACTTTAAAGTGGGAAGGGGAGAGACATGCTTCTGTGATTTCCATGTTGATTGTAGTCCAGGTGTAAAAGAGACTGGAGCTACCTATTGAATTGTGAGCTAATTACAAGAAGAAACAGCTGTTGTCTGCTAATGAGGATGCAGATCCATAGGAAGCATTTTAGCTGGTGAGGAATAAACATGTCTTCCACTCCTTGAGTGAGCAGCAGCCTACAAAAGATGTCTTATATCTATGACTCTTGTTGCCTCATCATCTGAACAACTCACAAATGATAGTATGTTTGCCTCTGAGAAAAGCCCTGTAAAAGAGGAGAGCACTAGTCCATGTATACAAGTAGGAAGATGAGGCAGAGAACCAAGGACATATACAGAGTCTGATCAAAGCATAAAATAGGCCCAAATCAGCTTATTTGCACTCCAGTGTTTTAAGTACAAATCTATTGTTTGCCTCATGCTAGTAACTCTGAACCTGGCATTTTGTGTATCACTGAATTTCTTTCACTGCTTTACTACCCTATGATAGCATCATCTCCTACTTCTATTAACCTCACTGCTACTTCTGTTTCCCCTCAGGGCCCTACAAGTCTTCTGCCTCTCAGCTATTCATTGTGATGTATGGGATGTTTCTTTTAGTCTTCAAAGAGTTCATCTGACCTTCAAGGTTCTTCCTGTTCGTCTTCACCCCCAGGTAACAAGGAAGTCCTGCAGTTCTCAGCTGGTCAGCAGCTTCCATCCTGTTACCCTCTACAAACACCCCCTGACAGATTCTCTATACACCAGTACTCTGTACTTTGTCTGCTGGACAGCATTATCTGTGGTGGCTCTAAAGCTGCCAGCAGCATGAGCTCTCTAACTTCAATGCTTATAGATTATTGCAGTTTAACACCAAGGGAAAACATTGGACAATTTATCTCCAGGGTAACTCCACTGGCAACAGTTACAGCATGGATCATTTCAAGGATTATTTAAATGTTTTGCATCCTCTTTTCCTCTGAAATTTGTTCTAAAACATACGTAATTTTAAGAAAACAATGGCTAATTTTAATCCCACTAATTGCTCTGTTCCTTTTTGACATAGGTGCTCCGAATCACATCATATCCTGTAAAGTTTTGAGGAACAAGAAATTATGCAGAGAAAGCATCACAGTTATGCAGGTGCTGCTGTTCTATAACCTACTACACAAAGAATTCTGTACTTGTAATACATAAAGAAGGAGCAGTAATTTCAAGTAGCTCAGGGAACTCCTAAATGGAGTTCTTGCTTTTTATTTTCCTCTCCAATTTTAAAGTATTATTTACTGTAGTATTCAATTAAGAACAAGGGTTTACTATAGCAACCACAGCAGTGAGAGGTACTATTCATACACAGTCTCTGAAATGCAAGCTTTTAAGAACCATGCTAGCAACAGTTGTTGATAAACCTATGGCAGAGGAGAATGCTATGTGGTTTAGAAGGAGTGACTTGCACACTAAATTAAGTTTGCAGGAACTGTATTGCTTGGGATCTTCCCCTTCCTCTGTGATTTTACCTTCCTAGAGTTAACACACTTGTTAGCAGAGAACAAGACTAATAAGAATATAAAGACATCACCTTTGGACTGGGATTACAAAGGAGGAACTGTCATATGGCAGCTTTTCTCTCTGCCACTACGTGGCAGCAAAAGTTGCTTGTGAGTCACTACATCAGTATCTTCATAGGCATTCCAGCTGTGACCTTGCCATCACTCATTCTAGAGACCCTCTCTCATTCAGCATCTGCCAGCTGTCATCATGGGACTCCAGGGAAAATTACAGAAGATTTCTGGAAAATTACAAGGGGCAGCAGAAGGGAGCATTTGATTTGTTTCTATTTTCTATGTGTAAGGCATTTCAGGTACCTGCAGTTTGCCAGCTTCCTGAGTTTCTTTTGCCTGAGTGGCTTCAGTCTTCTGTAGTCTTCCACTTAACTGCTTTAGTCTTTCTCATGTCTCTCCATCTCACGCAGTTCCTCTTCCCATGATGTCGTTTGCCTGCTCAAATCCATTCCACAAGAATGGGAGAGCAACAAAGCATCCTCTCCCTGTCTGATGCAGAGACTGGGTATTACTTAGACATATCAATGAGTACTGATCATTATTTTCTTTGACAAGTTTTCCTTTCTGAAACTGCAGTCCCTTTACAAAAACACCTTCCAGACCCAGCCAGGCTGTAAATGGATGTGCACTGAGAAAACCCGCAATTAACAACTGTGGTTAACCACAAGCAGATAAGACCATTTTAAACATGCCTGTCTTTGTCTAGACTAGATGCTAAGTGGTGTTTGAAGTATACTCACTTTAGATGCTATGAGTAATTCTGTTTTCACTTCCCACCTGCTTCCCCTACTGGTTGAGAACATCATAACAAATATATTCATGGTTCCTGTGGATTTAATATTCAGGATTCTCCTTCTTTCATCGATTGAGGTACCATTGAATTCAAGCTGGCAATGTTCCACACTGTAAGAAGTGCTGATCACTGCATCCTGATTTCTCATCTCATTATGGCCTACATGTTTAACTGATGTATTTTGTTGCATTTTCCATTTCTTTCCTAGAATCCAGCTGCTAGCATGGTCAGGTAACCACTCCCCAGGGTAGCTACATTGGGGCAGTTTTGTGGGTGTTGCTTGTAAAATGTGTTGGAGTTGGGAATGCTATATGCACATACAGTAGTACTGTCATTTGCAGAAAGCTATCTGCAAACATGTTCAAAACTACCTTCTATTATGAATTTAAGGAAGAGGGTTGGATTTACATAAAGACCAAACACTCCTTTAGGCAGGAGCTCCTGGTTTGTACTGTTACCTAGGCAATGGCTGTAGAAAGTGTCTCAGCACACGTAAGGAAGGACCAGATCGGCTGGAATTGGGTGCTGCTGATTACAGCTGCTATTTCAAGAAGGCTTAAGGGAAACACAGATGCACACCCCGGGCTCACAGAAAGAAACAGCTCTGAGCACTCATGCAATTACAGCTGGAGAAAAGGAACCACTCTGGAGTATCAGGCTGCTCATTAACTTCCACTGCCAAGGTTAACACCTATATTTTAGCTCTTTAACGGATGCCCTGTGAAACTCCCTTTGATAGTCTGCTTCTCTCCTCCTGCTGTAGGACCCAAATCAAGGCCTGATCAGACAGTTTTCAATCTTCTTTTAAAAGCCATGGTCGATTTTAAGTGAAAGGACATTGCATAAATTGTTTTAATTAAAAGAACCCTATTTTCTCCTTGACTAGAATCATACCCCAGGTAGCAACAACACTGACAAGAAAATCAACAGGTGGCCTGTTTGCCAATTACCTGAGCACATCTGCTTTATTCAGCACATTTTCAGTAGGAGTTGGTTGCATTCACTCAGACTTTTATAGTCTGATTTATTAATGACTCTTTTAACCCAATAGCTAGAAATTTAATTGAATCCCTTCAAAAAGATGTTAAGAAACACTATACTCTTTGACAGGCCAATGCCAAACAAGAAGTGTAGCCAGGGTCTCATTCATTAAAAATCGTATTATTCAGCTCCAGCACCTCCACTGGCTTGCTGGAAACTGTAATTTTAATACTGATACTTTCTCAAGTCCCATATTGTTACATATTTTGAATATTTTGTCCCAATATGGTCTGATTATTGCTAAGTGTGAAATCAGTGCCAACAAATTTCATGCAGGCTGGATTTAATTTCAGAAATGGGTGGTGGATGAATACTAAAAAAGGCCTTCTACTGCAAAATTCTTCAGTTCAAACTATGGCAGGCCACAAGCAGGCTTGGTACCCATGCTAATCTTCATGTAACTTGTATCTCCAAGAAAGCTCTCTTCAGCATAAATACTAAGCATTCATTCCCTGTGGGCTGTGAAAGAAAATTCCCCAGGCCTAGAACCCCCAAACTCCCTAAATATGCTAATTATGAACCTGAAATCCCTCTGTGTTCCTGCCCTCAAGCTCCTGATACTCCATTTTACAGCACTCACACTGGCACCTCAGAGCACTTGTGTGCATTACTGCAGGGACAGCTTCACAGAAAATGCAGTTGTAAGTTGCCTTGCTTTTATGGGGAAGAAAAATCAATCGTTTTCTCAGTGTTCAAAGCACTGATAGAAGTTGTGGAGACTCTGGATTCAGGTCCATTCCTTGTCTGAGAGGCATTAGGCTGTCAGCTCTCTGGTGGAACAGATTTAACCATTGGGCTAATTCCAGGAAAAGAGTTTGGTTGAAACTACAGGACTGCTGTGAGCAGTGAGGAATGTGATCAAAGAAAGGGACAGGTAAGTTCCTTGAGAGATAGCAGATATGGGTTCTCATTCTTTCACCAAAGGCTTTACATTAAGACTTCCTACTCAGAGGTTGCTGGAAAAAATACAACCAACAGACTCATAAAGCCTAAATGGGCAGATGTCTCATTTGACAGCGCTGAATGTGGTACCTCAGTTCTAGAAAGGTATACAACCTTAAATACATCTAACTCCAGCTTGCTGGCCTTCGTGAATTGCTCTCTGGGATGCCTGTTTCAGATTGAATACTGCAGAAAGAATGTAGGTATCTCTGTGAGATTTGTGATATTACAAGCTGTAAATTCTTATGTCTTTGTGTCCCAGGTGTTGATACAATTTTATCCTACTACATATTTCAAGGAGCAATCCTTCACCCACATCCTGATGGCTTTTACCTCACATGCTCAGGTTTGGAGGGCAGCTCCTGAGGAAGAGATGCTGCCAGGTAAACCACCAGTGCTCGACATAACTGTGCTCTCAGTAGGAAAAAAATTAAAGTTTATAACCACAGCCTAAAGCTGAGTAAGCTGAGAGGCTACAATCCATGCTCGGTCACAAGCCCTCTAGATTATCAGCAGAGATGAGTGAGGTTACCTCTTCTCTGCCTTGCTGGTGACAAGGCCAAAGCAGCTCTGCAGGACTGCAAGCAGAAAAGAGACACTTTTGCTGTGATAAGATCAGCTCCAAGACTACTAGTAGGAAGAGAAACAGGAGCAACCACCTGACACAAATTTATTGGGACAGCCAGTGATTGCCAAGGGCTTGCAAAAAGTGATTTTTCAGCTCAGCAGCTGAACCAGAAAAAAAAGGCGTAAATATTTTATTTTATTTTATTTTATTTGGATTGAACCAAATCTTTTGGTTTTTAACCCGTCATCCTTCCTTTGTGTCGAACTAGTGCCCCATCTGAGCCAAAATAGAATATTTTGTTTTCAAGGACTTGTGAGAAAAGCAAAAGAAATGAAAGGTTAGCTTCAGAGAGGTGATGGAAGAGACTGTCACCAGTGTAAGAGTTCCTCAGAAATGGGAACTTACCTCAGATTTGGGCTGTCATCCCTCAAAAATTAATTAATAAGGGGGCAAGGATTAAATCCCAGCTCCATGTTGAGTGTTTTGTATGTTAGGTTAGAAAGTTGGGACCTCTCTGAAGCAATAAACATACACAATCCCTTGGAGAGATTCCAGAGACATCCCGCTTCTACATACCCCACTGTCTGTTAGCCAAGGCACATTTCTGTGGGAGGGGGCATTGAAGAAAGGGGGGAATCCTCAGGCTGAAAATCAGTTGTGTGTTTTCTGTCATGTACCAGAGGTTTTCACTATGTACCCTTCTCTCAGCCTGTCCTGTTAGACAGTAAATTAGACCATCACTTGCCAGTAACAAGGTAGCTACAGTAAATCCTGCCCTAGAGCAAGAGACAGCCTTCTCAGCATCCTTTCCAGCCCTCTTTTTCTGCAATCCTGTGATCCTGACTGATGAAGAAGTCCTGGGTGAAACAAATCCACTATTTACTATTTGCTTGTGCAGCCTAGTAAGTTACCTACGGGTGATGGAAGCGGGATAATGGCTAGCAGGGTAAATTACGTAAATGGGTTTTCCCTGGACATTCTAAATAGGCTGAATGTCTTACCATTAGGCAGCAAATTATCTGGGGCCAAAACAGAGGAAACAAACAAAGGAACTACTGGATAAAGGGAAATGGCTAAAGTGATAAAAATTTCCTTTTTCAAGGAAGTTGAATTATAAATGTTAACTGGACTGTGGCAGAGTGTATTAGAAACTCTTTGGCTTTTTTTTTGTGCATTGAAATACTCTGCAAAGTGTCGATTTTCCATAGTTACCCTAGGGTTACTTCTCCAATAGCAGTTCTCTCCCAAGCATTCACTATCAGTATGGATGCTCATTCCAGTGACTCTGATCCTTTTTCCTGCCACAATGATAATCTGTGGCATAGCTTTTTCTCCCATTAGACTTTCTGAGGAAAGCCAACACTAATGCCAGGTTTGGAGACAATACTGTCCTTCCATGGACAGTAATATGAGGCTGCAAAGCAAACTTTGCTTTCAAACAGCCACAACAAAATAACAAATCCACCCCTTCATTTTCTACACTCTATTTTCCTAATTAGGTGGGTGGGGGAACAAATGTCCACATGCAGAAAGTAGGTGGGCATGGGCTGGATAAATCCCATGCTCCCAATTCTTGGCATGGAACAGCACAGCCATTATCCCTTCTAAATGTCAGGGAACTAGCTCCAACTCTATGAGGTGCCAGACACCTGCTCCCACTACTCCCAGCTTTGCCTTCTGCTGTTGCATCTCTCACTCACAGGCCTTGGTGTAATTCCACTCTGCACAAATTGAGCCGTAAGTGCCAGGAAAGTGGGGTTCTGAAAGCATTTCATGGAAAGGCACAGACCAGGGCAGCAACAGACCCACAAGGAGGGACACAGCTGCCACTTCCATGAAGAGGAGCCGCTCGGCACCGAGACTGTACATTGATAAGAAGCCAGGAGAGGGTTAAAGCAAGATGCTTTCTTGCAGGCAGACAAAGTGAAACGGATTTAGGGATTTTTTTTCACAACAAAAAGAGGTGGAAGAGCCACAAAAGGCTACTGAAAAAAGACAGTGAGCTCTCCTGTCTGACACATGTCGACACAGAAGCAATGGCAAAACAACAAGGCTGTCACATTGAAAATGCAGCTCTTCCAGCCACGGGCTGGGCTGCGGGGCAAATCCTGTGCAGTGAAGGACTTGGACAGAGGGGAATCTGTCTGACTTAGTGTAAGGAGGCAGCAAGATGGGCAGAGCCTGCCTCAGGAGGTCATCATTCCCTGCCTATGATCAGGGCTCCCTACATGCTTCAATGTGACTGATTAAGGTGTGCAGAGCCAGTGGATCCATGAGCAACCAGGATATGTAGTAGAAGACAGAGCTGCAAAGATTTGGGTAGAGGGTAAAGAAGAAGGGGTGAGAATGCTTCTGTTTCTTCCTCTGGCTTTGCCCAGAGACTGCTGATCTTAGGCAAGTGACACCTAATGGACCATTCAGCAGCAATCCAAAACCTTTCCCATCCTCACTGTATAGCAAAGCAGCCGAATGGCCAAAACAGGAGCCTGCTGCAGATCACTGCAACACTTCAACATGGTCCAGCAAACTTATCACCATTCTTTGCAGGATGGAAGTGTTTAATGCCCCAGATGGCTGTCAGCCCACAGCCTTGTTGGAGAGGCACTGACACCTCTGCCACAGGGACAGTGTGGTTCCCCACTCCCTGATCTGCACAGAATGTGCCATGGTGCTCACACCACTCTGGTCAGCTGAGCTGAGCTGGTTTAGTCTGGAACCAGTTGGAGTGCACACATACAAGTGTGCTACTCTTCGGCACACTTGGGGGAAGGCAGTGCCAAGAGGCAAAGTAATAGCTTTTCCACTGGAGTCTTGGAAGCAGCAACAGACATATCCTGCCACACCGGAGGCACAAGAAACATGGGTGTGAAGAAAAAAGAACATGTGCCAGAGGCCAAGATGGTCATTTCTGTAGAGAATTGCCAGCATCCCCAGCTGGGTTAGACCACTATTTACAACATATATTTCTGCAACTGCAGGTATATATCCGGATTCCTTGGCAAATAAGAACATTTGCCACTCCTGATGTACTCCTGTGTGTTACACGAATTTATTGATATGTGCTGAGCTATTTGTCTTCTGAGTGCTCTGCAGCACATCACAACCCTTGTGGTAGAATAAGTTCACCACTGATTAGCTTGCCCCTCTTTAGGCAAGCCTGCAGGCTGCCGGCCATAGCACTGTAAATCACACACGCCATTTAGCATCAAACTACCGAGATAGGCAAGAAAAAGAGCCAGTTGCTTTCTAGCTCTTCACTGGCCTCACCATTTTCATGGAAAGAGCAGAGCTGTTCAATTTTCATGACAGTAGCAATACTGTCACCATGACTTTCAGATATTTCAAATAACCTGTTTTGTCAAAGCCTAATGTGCTACTGACACGTATTTTAACACATAGTCCTAGGAACTGTGGCACCACCTGAAGATAAGACATCTTGCATTGGATGAACTGTGTATCATTCAAGAAAAATGGGACACTTTTGAATGACACGACCCTTTCTGCCACACCATGCTGCTCTGGAGGCTGTCCGCTAAAGACACCAAACAACACACCTAGCAAAGTACAAGTCTTCTTGTGCCTACTGGGTGGTTTCTCTGGCAAAGATAAGCACTGATCTCCCAATACAAACTTAATGTCAGCTTAATGCTTCCATGAATGTCAAACCAGTTCTCCCCATGAGTGGACCTCAGAAAAGGTACCAGTTACACCATGTTAATTCAGAGGAGGAATATATTGATTGACACAGAAACAGAATAATATTCCCAGACTACGTTCCACCTCATTCCCAAACTCACGAGTCCCCCATATGTCAGCTTGAGTTGCAATGCTTCACCTATTGAATTTCCTAAAAGCTCTTATGTAGGAATTTAGTCTTTCTCTCTGAGAATCATAAACATCAATCAAACCATACACTGCATGGTAATAATTTTAATTGCTATTGCATAGCACCTACCAATTCCCAGTTAAGTTATAGACGTTTGAGCAATATTCATAGAAGGCAAAGATATTGTCCTTCAGGAGACAAGAGGCAAACAGATGGAGAGAAAGCATGAGAAACTGACAAATTATGTAGATTTCAGTCACAATCTGAGTCTTATTAAAAAACAAGTTACTTTATAGCGGAGGGTTTCTGTTACTGTAGGGTTGGGGTTTTTTAAGGAAAGTCATTATTGGGAACTGCAAGATATGTGCCAAACACATATTTTCCTTACAGAATTTCTTACTTTCTAAACCCATATAGTGCTTCAAAATCTATTGCTAAGCGCAAGTATCCTTCTGAAGGAAAGCCTCTGAAAATTACTATTGAGATGATTAACATCTAGCGTATAGAATAACATAAGACAACAAGTAGCTGTATATGGAAAGGAGGAGAAATACTTGTCTACTCGGATGTCAGTTGGTCAAATTTGATCTCAGATAACCAGTCTGAAAGAAGTCTGTTTACATGCTCACTAACCTGATGTCAGTGGGTTAAATGAACTCAGAGCTGCCAGCCAAACACACGGTACACTTAAAATCTTTTACTTCTCTGATACAAGTCTCATTGTTGGGAGCTATGTGGATTTCCACTTCTGGAGTATTAACTTCTTTTCAGCCAGCAAAATCCACAGGATCTGTTTGTCTTGGAATCAGAAAGTGCCAGCTGTCTACCT
Source organism: Dryoscopus gambensis (assembly GCA_013389985.1). Taxonomy (NCBI): domain Eukaryota; kingdom Metazoa; phylum Chordata; class Aves; order Passeriformes; family Malaconotidae; genus Dryoscopus; species Dryoscopus gambensis. Next base: position 5,926 of record WEIT01031716.1, on the reverse strand, counting down.
CACCCAGTATGAATAAATGCAGATTTACTGTTTCAAAAAGACTTGTGAAGAATTGTGGTTTTCTGAAGCCAGAAACAACTTTTTTAATCCCTACAGGCCATCTCCAGATCTATTTTCCTTTTACACTACCTGTAGACTAAAATCTGAAGACTGTGTACGAAGATCACTAAAGATCATTCTCCAGAGAGAGAAAGAGAGAAAGTCAGATTCTAGTTGGTGCTATTGAAAAAGTCTCCAGGTTATGTTTGCACTATGTGCCATTTTGGAGAAGTGCCCAGTTTCAGCTTATATAGGAAGCATTAGCATGGTCCATTGTGCTATAAACATCAGAGATTACACAAGGTCCTGCTTGGTTTGTTGCACAGCATCTAGCTTGAGAAAGGAAAGAAGAGGGAAGTGAAGGCACGGAGAAAGAAGAAAAAATGTCAATAAATACTAAGGAATGGAAAGGAAATGACTATCTTCAGTTTGAGGACAGAAGTAAGATGGATATGAGAACATCCAAGCTCCATTAATGTTGTTTATTTCTCTTCTCACCTGTGCAAACCAGTCCATGAAATTCAGCAGGTTGGTAGGTCTGTCTCTTTCTTACTCCTAGTTCAAGCACAAAAGCACCTGCTGTTGCTATTGCAAGAGAAAAATAAAAAACTGACAGGAGGGAGGCATAAAAGAAGCATAATCTGGATGGCTTTCTCCTCACTTAAATGCAACACAATGCAGAAAAATCTCAGCTTGCATTCGTTGTCCCTGACACAGAGGGCCAACAAAGAAACCACAAATCCTGACCTTATTCATCATGCCAGGTTCAGAACAAAAGGACATTTTGACTTAATTACTGTTGTTTGAAAGCAACTTTAAATTTGAATACAGAGCCAGAACTGTTCTGACCATCTTTCCCCAAAATAATTTAAAAGGTCCCCATGCAATATTTCAGCACAAAAGACCCAGCCAGCGGAGGTGGCACAAATGTCGCAAAATACTCTGACTGGCATAGAAATCTCAAGGATATCTCAGACCACTGCAGAATTTAATAACAGATCCATCAGGTCCCACATATGAAATACAGAATCTTCTAAATTCTAATCATCGCTCTTCTCTTTAGTGGCTTCTTCTCTTTAGTCTTTAGTGGCTGACTAAGCAGTACTATGGCTTCTTTCTCCACTCTGGGACCCTTCAGGTCTCTTTGCTCTCCAGACTGCTGCATCCATCCTGTACAGCTGTAATGGAGAAAAGGCAACTGATCTCCTCCATGCAAGGACATGCCCCAACAGCTGCCTAGCGTGACAGCTGGTGACAATAAGACTTGGGGGTAGGCACAGCATGTCAGATGCTCCTTCACATTACAACAGTCCCAAAACTGTTGTTTCACACTGAAGGAAGTCTGAAAACATACACTGGGCTGGCCTGAACCTCAAGAGTAGCTGAAAACGCAGGTTCACATTTAAACCAGCCCAAATATCTTGACGTAACTATAAAGGTGCACCACCCAGATGTCATCATAGGAACAGTACTTGGAAGGACTTGGACTAACCTTATTATTTCACAAATCTCTCCTCTAAACACTCTGTCAGTGTTTAGAAATGTTATTTTTTCACCTGTTTACTTTAAACTAATGGCACTTTTGCAAAGGCATTGTCTCTTCATTAACAGGGTTTCCACAGAAAAAGCTTTGCTCTATCGTATGTATATTAATAATTTACTTAACCAGCATGTACTCATTCATTTCCCTTTCAAGTAGCAGTGCAACTGTGCGAGTGCAACTCTGTGGATGAAGCAGCTATGAAAAATTGTTCAACTGTGACCTTAAGCAGCCTAGTTATGGCAGAAATCCTCTGCCATTAATCAGTTACACTTTGTCCATAGCATTGACTTTGTACTCTTTATGGAGCCTTTGACTGCAGAAAACCTGGTGGATAATTTAAGAATGTAAAAATTACACTCAGATTTCAGAGCACCAAAAAAATAAACAGAAGGAGAAAATATCTTGACAATATTCTTATGCAGCTTCCAGATGCTGCAATATGTACTTTTGAAAATGTGGTGTGGCGTTTTCTTGTGTTATTTGAGAAAGTGTGTAATCACCCAGTTGTTGGGCTTATCATACAAGAAGTTGCCTGCAAATAACGGTTATCTCTCAACTATGAAATTTCTGTCCCTGGCTGACATTGCTGATTAAAGAGTTCCTGTGGTGAGCGAGTGTGGAAAGGCAACCATTTTAGCTGACGATATATTATTCCCCATTCATATCACTTTCAAAAAAGGAGGGTGTTTACACAAAGGACAAACAGCATCATAGCTAGAAAGGCAGAAGGAACCATGAGTCTGTAGGAAAACGTGTTACAATTCAGCACCAATGCAAGATTGTTGATGAGATGTTGCGCTGAGGCTGGCAGGCAGCATTTAGTTTGATAGGTAAGATATTCTTACTTATGCAGCTGCCTGCCAGAAGCTGTAGAAATCACCCGGATTAGAAAAAGGCAGTTCCAGAAGCTTTTCTGTCCCGAATAATGTCTCACTTGTGAATCCTGGCAATTCCTGGAAGTGCTGGTCAGAGGCATACATGTAGCAGAGCATGTTTCTTACCTACTCAACAGCACTCTGGGGGGAGCCAAGGTGTGCAGGAACACAGGACGCCTGGATTTCTGCAAGGAGGTGCTGAACACTTAGATGGCAATCTCAGTGGGGCAAAAACTCCTTTGGAGCTACTGTCTGTGCAGCACCCAGTGCTGTTGTCTCAACAGAAAACGGTTTAACAGAAAGAAACAACTCCAAAGTCAACAACAAACACAGTTGAGGCTTATAATCTGAACAGCCATATCTGACCTTTTCCTTAGCTGTCACGGAAGAATATATTCTTTTTATACAGGCAAATCCCAGAAATAATCTACAGAAATTGAACAGGAGAGGCAGAACACACAAAGTGAAAGGGGTAGCAGGTTCTTTTCTGAAAAAAGGTGTTACTCCCTCCATAACTGATACCAAAGCAGCTTCGGGCACAATGCATCCCAGTGAGAGAGCATGTGGCCTAATTTGGCACTTCTTCCACCAGCAGGAGCCTCTTCTGCAGGCTATTCACAATCCAACTGAGGCTGGCATCCTTGCCTGGTTGAAGCTGACATGCTGTGCCACATTATGAGTGGGAACAGGACCATCCTAACAGATTAGCTTGAAAGCAGGCTGCCAGAATACCAGTATGTGGATAATACTTAAATGTTAAAGGGGGGATCTCTGTCCAAAACTGATGAAACGACAGTCTGTCTTCAGCTTGCCCAGTTACAGTTAGGAAGTCTGTCACAGCGTATCACAGCTGAGCTTGGCACACCCCAAAGCCATTTCTGCAGCCCATGTCAAAGAAGAAACTCTGTTTCAGAAATCAAGTTGTCTAGAGGACATGAGAGATCCCCAGAAAAAAAACGTGAGCATCTCAGTAGACTGGTTGTTTTTCTTGCTGGAGTGCCTGGTTTGGCATGGAAGCCAAATTACGAATTTCTTCTGTTTTTTCAGGGTAATTTGTGTATCTGGTGAATTTGTATATTGTGGTAAATTTTGTATTGAGAAACAAAGGTTAGGGTCAGACTATGATGAAGTCTATGTAGATACAAGAAGCCTCTCCCCACTTCTTTACCACTTTGTGAGATGAAAGCAGTTCTCTGTATTGGGCCTGAATCCATCAGCCCCCATTTGCTCCTTGGAGAAGTACTCTGGCCAAGTTAGCTGGCACGCCGGCTGTGTCTCAGCAAGTAATTCAGGCTCACTACCTTTTAAGCTTGCAGAATATGAACTGAATTTTTGCAAGATATTTGTAGCACATAACCATGAGTTGTGATGCAATAAGGCAAGGAAAAGTCATACTCACAGGATTAGCACAACTCATTTGGCATCCTGCTTTACCTTTCAAAATCAGGGGTTTTCCCATCCATAGTTGGAAGAGTGACCTACCATTTAGGCTGGACAGGTGATTTATGCAAAAAGTATTCATCAGCACCCTTCACAAGATATAAATGTCACATCTGAATACTCTTTTCAGAAGGTTTTCATAATAAAAGAGGGAAAAAACAACTATATCTGCACAAACCATGGATAAAGTGTTTGACATTTTCAAAGGTGTGGGCTGAAACACAGAAATATTTTTAATCCTAGATAAGATCTCAAGGAAATAATTACTGGGCCTCAGAGAAAATGTAAATCAAAACTGCCAAAACTATGTCAGTAGATTTCATTACAGTTTACTTATTTAAGCTGAGAAAGAAAACAAGCAGAATTCTGTGCAAGTTTGGACTCCTGCATCTCCTTTTAGATCTGTCTGTTTACATTTTACAGTGTTTTAGGAGTGACACAAAGGTGACAAGTTGCTGAATTCTAAATGTTCTTCAGTAGCTGGAATATTGCATTCCCATGCCTCTTGATGAGTCACATTACTTATTTGTCACATATGTTGTTCACACAAGGGAATGTATTCAATGAAAAAATTTATCCAGGCAGCAAGCCATGGACAGATGAATAAAAGTGACCAAAAGCAGGTTGGAGCAGAAAGTGAGGAAGGGAGAAAGGACTGTTATATCTGTGCAGTCTCCAAATCTTTGTAATATCAAACACAAATGCTTTAGAGAGTGAAAACAGCACTTAGCAATGCAGAAACCACTCTCTTCCTGCTGCTGAGCAGGAACCTGGCTTGTTGGGACTGTGCCCCTCTCTTGATGTTGGATGTCTCTCAACTGTGCTTTCGCCCTTGACCTGGGGCCAGAGGAGGAGCAGCAGCTAGCATTTGGGTAGGCTGCCTAGCAGAGATGTGAAGAGCCTATGGATCCTTCACCAGGACCCACTGGGAATCCATTTTGGAAGGAATGAGAAAACTGAATCCATTGCCAGCACTATGCTGAGCTCTTGTTCTTTGGAGTCCAAACTTCAGCCAGACTGTGAAATCAGAGGATTTGGAATTGAAACAAGGAAAAACACAAATAGAAAATATGGTTTCTACCATATCACCTCATTTCACCATTGCCTCCAGAGGGCATGTGGACACCAGGCAGGCCATTGCCAGATTTACTCTTCCAACACAACATGCTTTCATCAGCATTTTTTGAATGGAAAAGTAGTATTGTGGTATGATAGCCAAAAATTAGCCCTGGTTATCTCAGACAGTATACCCAAACCCCTCATGCTTCATAGCTAAGACACAAGGCTGTTGCCATTGTAAAGGATTAACACAGTGGCTGCTTCTTCCATCCCAGGTTATTCTTAGTGATTGTCCCAGCCACTGAGATCCAGATTCTGGTCATGGTTTCAGAAACTTAAGTACCATCAGAATCAGTTGACTTACTAGGCAATGCAGAAACTAAAGGAATCCTGATTCAATACCTAAATGGCTGTGAACTCAGATGAAATTCGAACTGATCAAACTCATTGAAGCTTTTCTCATGATTTCTGCTCTTTGACAGGAAACAAGTAACACTGGCACTTTTCTATCGAAGAAAGGTTTCAAGAGCTCTGAATACTTTCTGTTGAAAAAGATGGGTTCATGCCAGCTCTTTGGCATGACTCCCACTGCCCAGCAAGGGGGTCATTCCACAAGATTGCTTCAGGCCACTCATCGCACTGTGGTTTTCTGTATTCTGATCTATTCCTTATTGCTAACTCAGAGATGGAAGCCTTTCCCACACCAAAGTATCAGGAAGGTCTTGAGCTTATTTGGGTTCTGTTACCTACTTTCAGGCATGGCTGAGGGGCTGACTGCCCTGGGAATAGATTCTGTGCCTTTTGCTAGAAGGGAATGGTGTTTCCTCTCTAAGGAGGCAACTTCTGGCTGTGCGGGCTTGCTGAACTCCAGTAGCTACAGCTGTTATGCACAGGGTAGAGAGGTGCATCCTGTGGTAGCCATGTCAGTGAAAGAGGGTTTGGTTCTCTTGGGTTTTTTTTTTTCTTTAAA
>WEIT01031701.1:0-11248 GCA_013389985.1 Dryoscopus gambensis | reverse complement strand
AAAAAAAAGCCTCATTGTAGTCCCAAGACAATTCTTGGTGAACACATAACAGATCAGATATTGCCATAGGCAAACAGTGATTAGGTCAAGGGGAAAAAATAATCAATGTCTACATAGTTTTCACTTACCAACATACACAATTCAAAACCTAAATTGTTCCCTTGAGTGCAATGCAGTTACACAACAAGACTTAGTTACTTACAATTTAGCAACCGCTTCTAAGGCAGTAAATGTGCTCAATTCATCTTGGGTTTTAAATATGCCTGCCAATGTCTTCAAATAGGTGGCAGTATCTTTATTAGCAACAGGAAGGCACATGGTCCAGGAACCAACTATGCAGATAGAAATCACGTTTTTATTCACTTGCAGTTTGTCCAATCACTAGTTAATGGGTGAAAGGAAAATGACATCAGTATATCTATTTCATTGCAGTGCTGCTGAATGACTGTAGAATTTTCCACAGCCATGTTACTGAAGCTATATGGCAAAAAGTGACAATTGTACAGAACACCAGATGACTGTATTTCAAGCCTGAACTTGTAAGTAACCTCAGTGCAGGCAAGACTTCATGAGGCCTTTTTTAGCCTTCCCAAACTATAAATCAAACTTATGAAACTTTTGCGTTTGGATTTTTTTTTTAAATTGTAGAGCAATTCAAATGTATAGGGTTTCTCTGATAAAAGTATTTCAGTTAGTATTTCTGTGTAGATGAGGGGGTATAAGACTACTTTTCTTCCGGTGAGCATCAGGCATACAAGCTTGATTAACCCATGACAAAGCTGAAGCAGAATGGTACAGAAAAAGAAACAAAGTAAGCTTTGTAAATTCACAATCACTTGTTTTTCTTGTGTTTTTTTTTAATTTTTTTTTTATTTTCTTGTGATTTGAAACTGCAGGATGTACAGCCTGTTCTACAAAATTCATAAACAAGCAGGTGCAGATAACTGGATAGAAGCTACCATCATCTATTAAACGTTGTGTCAACACTGATACTTTCTACTTGTTTGCCTTCATGTGAAGTCCACAGAAAACTAACATCCCTAAGTGTCAGAGAACAAACAAACGTGACAGTAGGTCAACAATTAAATATCCACTGTCCTTATTCCTTAAGCAGCATCAAGGAACTCAGGGTGATTGCCTCCTCAGTGTCTCATGATATGGGGACAGAACAGTGCCTGTGACTCCACAACCCCTCTTTAGGTAACTCTTAGGATGGAAACCACACAGCTGTGACCCTTCTTCCTGATTCTTTACCCCCTCTCTGGTTTAGCACAGGCTGACACAGACCCCCTCAATACCACTCCCTGATGTACTTCACACATACTCACTGCAACCTGCTCCTAATTTAAACTCCTGTGACCGGATTAGTTCCAAGAAGTACACCTGAATGTGCCAAGCCTGCATGTGGAAAAACATTTATGAGGGAAATAGAATGTTGTAGAAAATTCCAGAGGTGGGAAGGACCTGCTGGCAATCCTGAAGAATATAACTCTGGGAAAGGAAAACAAGTGTCTCCCAGAAGACCAAGCATTATCTGTGAACTTTCATAGTTAATAGATACCAGCTGAGTTTTGGCTTAAATTTCTCACTGCATAACCTTTGTTCAATTACCCTTTATTTTTACTGAACTTCTTTTAAGACATTCGTCTTTCCCAAGGATGTAAAATGAGTTAAACTCAAATTTGCTGGTTATCTACAGATGAATGCTCCAAGCATACGCAGGCAGGAGGAGAGAACTGCTCTGCTGCAAACCCAGCCATGTGTCTCACAACATTCCGCTGATTTAAACTGAATGACAGCACAGCAGGGAAATACATAGGAACTAAAAATAATGCTAAAAAGGTGTTTTAATGCTTTTTTATGCTGCTAAGTTTTAAAGCAATTCATGAAATGAAAATGAATACAAACCAGCACAATGTATTCCTGTAAGCTTCTGATAACTGGCACAATCCCTTCACTGGCATGTTTGTTTCCAGGGGAGTGTGTCAAATGAAAGAAGACTCTGTTTTCAGCATAGCATGCCAAATGAATGACAATTCTGCTGTCTCATGCTTGAGAAACCAAAAAAAGTATTCGCCTCAGTATATGTGCACAATTATATGGGCTTAGGTTTTCTTGATCAATTTAAGCAACAGCATTTATATGTAATTTTTTTCTTCCTTTCAACTATTTTACCATCTACATTTTTTCAGAAACTGATTACTTAAGAAAAATTAGATTGTCCAAAAGAACCGTGTCATGTACAACCATAAGTTTATATTTTAACATAAACTTTGTCTCTGAGATGCAGAGAACACTCATCAACTCTCAGCGTTTTTAGAATTAATCTTCAAATTCACAATGGACAGAGGCTACCAAACAACAACTGAGGACATTACTCAAGAAAAATATTGACTAATTAGAAATTCTGCCTACTGCTGTATTTTATTTCCATTTAGTTTTCTGATAGTTCACAAGGAAGGAATTAGTAGATACTCTTTACTGATTTCACATGCTTTTCCAGGAACACTACAACATATTTATTTTTATTCTATTTGATATGTTACATTTATTGTTTACATAGTTACATGTCTTACATATTTTTATAATATACATAGTTGTATATATTTATATATACATATGTGCATATACCTTATAGGCTAGAGAAAGTTGTTTCTAGTGAGTTCTCTTAAAAATCTGCCTATTACATCTGAGATTTCCAGCCTACAGTTCTCACATAAAAACATTACCTATAAAATTCCTGATCCTGCAACATTTTCAGAGGAACTAAGTTGCTACAAAGAAAGACTACTGCTTTTGCAGCCCACGTTGGTAGGGAAAGTAAAATGTGGTGTCTCCTGCAGTGCATTTCTTGCTCAACACCTTTGCTCTCAGCACAGCCCCTGACTGACAAGAGGTGTCCTGTACCCAAGGACAGCTGCACGTGCTCCACACTGACCACTGCGGAGCGTAAGGCAGCAAAGGGCTCGGGGGTGTTGCATCTGTCAAGTTCCAACCCTTCCCACGATGTAATGCCAAAAGTATGCTGCTATTTGATTGTTTATATCGTTTTCTTGCTACATTTCTGCTTCAGTATGTTTCCAACTTCTTTTCTTAGGGTAAGGAATTGAAAAAAATTAGAAAATCAGCAAGGCTACATCCATATCAGTCCTTTACCTCTCCCTCCTTTTGCTATTCCTGTTCTCATTACATCCTTCCACCAGAACTGACTTTAAGGACCCAGGCACTCTGACAGACCTAGACATCTTTTCAAAAAACTGCTTCCCTGATCTCAGTTCAAATGTAACTTTTTGGAGGGATATTTCTAACAACTACAGACTTAGGTCTTCACAAAGACTAAATACCTATGTTAAAAAATAAATAATAAATTAATAACCCGCCCCCAAATTGCTTGAGCTTCTAATTACTGAATTCCTGTGTCACCTAAACAGTTACTGTCACTTCTGTGACTAGAAATTTAATTGCTAAAACTTTTCGTATTTTTGAAAGGTGTTTATTGATGGCCAAAGAATGAAGAAAGGATATTTGAGAGTCAGGATATAGGAGGTATGACTGAAAACATTATAAACATTATAAAGCTGTACAAGAAGCCAACAGAGCACAACTACCTTCCACACAGAAATTTTCAAAAATCTACCCATCATCTTATTCATCAACAGCATTTACAAGGTGAATAACCCCCACAGGCACTATGTTCCAGAATAAACTTTATTTATTAGCAACTTCCTCAGTCCTATCAGCAGTGAAGGACACCAATTTATATGCCCATACACTTAGACACATCCATCACATGTATTTTCATATATATATACACACTAGTTTCAAAACAGGTGTAAACAACCTTACCTCCCCAGCAATCCTTAATATTCATACAATGCTCTAATTTATATTTGTAATTGTTCCTCAACTTCATGAAATATTTTAAGAACACAGTTGAATAAGCTTGGAAAGAATAGCGTGACCATTTTTGTATGCTGACTTTAGTAATGCTTTTAATGTACAAAATTTTAAACAAATCACAAAACCACGGATATCATAAAGCTTCTCCTCCAAGTGCAAAACAAAATGGAAAGAAAATAAATCATACCTTGAATAGAGCCTTGTTAAAGGCTCTAACAGTCAAAAATGAAAAGGTTGTATTCATAAAAACAGGATTTTATTAAGTCTGTCCCAAGTCCACACTCAGTATTTTAACTAGCAGGTGAATTACAGAATCATGATTAATCAGGTAGTTAACAGTAACTTGAAAAACCTACATGATACAGTCAAAGAGAACTAGAATTTTAAAAGATCTGGACAAAATGGAGAACTGCTGTAAAAAAATATGACATTATTTCCTAAGTGAAAGACTAATGGTCTACATCTGGACAGAATTCATCAACTACAAAAACACAGGATCGAAAAAAGCAGTTAGGCAGAAATGATCAGTAAATCACAAGCTGAGCATGAGTCAGAGGCATGATGCTGCCTTTCTGTGTAGCACAGCACCGTGACATGAGCAGTATGGCAACAAGCAGCCGTGCCGTGTCACGCATCAATTGTAAGACCTCAGCAGATTGCTGCACCCAGTTCAAGAATACAATTAAAGACAGCCAGGAACATATTCAGATGATAAACAAAAAAATCTTGCTAATAAGAGGTCTAGAAGAATAAAACAGCGACTTGTTCAGAGAAATCAAAAGAACAAGAGTAACTTAAGCCTACAGAAAGGCAGCTGACACAAGGCAATAACATTTTTAAACATGCAAAAGGTAGCTTTAAAGGAAAACTTTAATTATTGCTTTGTCTGATCTAGCCGGGGCTAAGCACTATCAGTCAGCAGGAAGATTCAAGTTAGGTACCAGGAAAACATCCCATAAGCATCACTAACACATCACTGGAACAGGCTGCTGAAATCTCCTTTACAAGCAAGTCTTGCATATATTTATCATGTATGCGGGACTTAGATTTAACCAGCTCTGTCACAGCAGGGTACAGTAGGTCACTAACAGTCTATATTTTAGAATTTAAATATCCTTTTGATGATCAATTTAATAATTACTCTGAAAATATTCCAACTGGATTTACTGCATGTGTTTATGTAGTTTAAAAGGTCCTAGCTGAAAGACAGTATTCTTGTCACACTGAAGATGACAGATGTTCGTGCCGGAAGAGTCCATGAGATTTTCACAAAACCTAAAGGGCTTCGAAAGGAGCGACAAATAAAAAGGGGTGGAAAGCAGGAAACACTTCTTTGCTATGAAAACCCATGGGACCCCACTCCATGAATTGCGCAAATAGGCATTAGGCTTATTTTTCCTATTACACAGCAGCTGCTCCAAACTAAGAAAGTCATCCTGTAGTAGATGATCACGAGTAAGGCATCCATATAATTTGAGCTTAGAATACCTTTCCATCCATTACCAGCTTTAACCTTGAAAGATGGTAACACAGAACAGATATGATAAGCAAGGTTCCTTGACAATGTCAGATGAAAATAAGGACTAAATTGAACAAGAAAAACAAGCAGAAATTTCTACAAATACAAGAAATTTTTTTTTAATTAAACTATTCCTCTAAAAATGTTCTGTATTTAGTTTATTACAAATACATCCTTAAATCCTGCAACAAAAACACATAAATTAGGATAGGGTAGAGCTGCTGTAGTAAACCACATCCATGCACAGTAGGCATAATTTCTTCATTTAAGACAGAAAGCAGGAGCACCTCTCTCCAAATCTTAAACATATTATATACGTTTACAATATATTTATATACTTTTCATTTAATATATTTCATATTTGCTTCCACCCTCCTTTTCCTATAACATTACTGAAGGGCTCATTTTGTAGAAGCAATGCTATTTTTCTTAGGTTAAGGTCACTTAGAAATAGCTCCGCCCACTGAACTTGAGCTGTGAGATCCAGGTGTATCTGAGTCCACAGTTTTCCATTTGCTTGTTTATCCTCATAGAGTTTGAAAAAAGACATGAAGCATTTACTGAGATCAAGAAGTTTTTCATCTCACTGCTTCAAAATCCACATTGTTCAGTTTGGATAAATTCTTAACACCTTTTTCCAGAAAATAACCATAGTTAAATGAAAAAATAAAAAAATACCACCTCATGTGTGAGGTGGTTATATTTTCCATGAACAAAACCATATTAAGGGAATGCCACTCTCCTCGTACCACAAGGCAAAATTATTCCGCTATTTATTTTTGGCATATAAAACAGAAAATGCCTACAAATCTTGAGCTACAGGCCATTCCTTTAAGAGTTGGACTTGATGATCCTTAAGGGTCCCTTCCAGTTCAGAATATTCTGTGATCTTTAAAAAACCATCAAATGTAAGCAGTTACAAGGTAAAATAATTTTTCTTTTTTTTTTTAACTTCAAACCCTATTGATCAGAAGTGGCAAAACGCTGCATATTTTGAATAAAGATGCTTCATTACACTATGGTAAGGTAATGTAGAGATTTTACAGGATACTAATACTTCTGAAAGCCCTACAATACATTTAAAATATGGTAATAATTTATTCAAAATTTATTTCTATGAGTATTTTTCTCAAAAACATTGCTTTAAATAGCTAAAGGTATAAAGAACTACCCAGCAGCACTTGTCAAATTCTTTCCTTCCTTAGAATACTTTCTACTGAACTAGTTAGGATTTAGCCCTACCCGTCATGTAGAAGAGTTGTATAATGATCCCTTTATACTCATTAACTACCATTTTAATGAGCTATTACTACCTCGGGACTCAGAAGACCTCAGGGAGGTTGTAACATGCCACTACCTATATAGTAATTCACTGCTGAGTTAGTACATAGCCTCCTTGAAAGAATATAGGAATGCCCTCCATCAGTCTCTAGTTCAGATGCCAGCATCAGCAAAAATTCTGCACGTAAGACACATCCCAGCCTAAAACTTCAAAAGCATCTCAGTTAAATTCCAATAAGCTTAACAGATTACTATTACTATAGCCCACCACGCTGCTAAATGTTAGCACACTCCTAGCAAAACAAGCTGAAAGCATGAGCATTGTCTGATCACTTCAGCTCACAGTTTGATGGCATAAAATATCGCAAATCTGATCAAGGGCCAGGGTAGGAGGCAGGGAACACTATCATCCCAAAAGGCTATTGGCAAAATCTGCCAGAATCTGTATGAGTCGTAAATTAGGCAGCTGATGTCCAAAGGTACATGGATAAAGAAATCAAGTTTAGCATTAGAAATCATCAATTAAAATTCACACAGAAAATTAATTTATAAGCAACTAAAACCTACATAATGTTAAAATTGAAAAATTGTGGACATATTTTAAAAGCCACATATATGCAATGACTTACAATGGAATTGACTTGAAGACAGCCTTTCCCATTCAGTAGCAATTTTGTATGGAAAACTGGTATTATGGTCTCTAAAAATGCTTATCTGACATTATTTCTAGTGAGAATGAGCCAAGTAATCCTTAAGGAAGATAATTACCTTTCAAGATTTATGGCAGCTGTGGGCAGATACTGTTACACACAGTGGCACGCTGTTCCCTGAATTGCACTCCGTGTTTTTCAAATCAAAATGTTTTAACTGAACCACACAGGCCCAAGCAAGGGGCAGAAAGATCACTTCCCTGCTTTTCATAAAGCCACTCCCTGCAAGCAGCTACGGCTCCTCCCTTCCAGTACCTTGGAGGCATCTTTTGCATCAGGGAAGGAGGGGGTAATTCATGCCGATCCATAAACTGCCTCCTCTCTTGGCCTGCAAGAGCTGAAAGAGCAGAAAACAGACTCTACCCAAACTGGGAGGCTCCCACAACTGGGCCTTCTGCTCCAGAAGCAGCACAGGGAGCAGCTCGTAGGCGCAGAATGTGCTGAGCTTCTACTCTCCCAGCAGTACCCACAGCAAGGCTGGAGCTGAACCAGACACTCTGAAACACAGACAGGTCTAGAAGAGACAAAGCACAGGTCTGCACAAGGAAGAGAAGCAGAGAAGATGACTGTGAAGGAAACACTTCTGATCTACTTCAAGCGTTCTTCAGTTAGCTGAGTGCAACACCTAACAGCCTCACCACTACAAAAGGCAGTGGGTATCAACCACATGTATGGGCCTGCTTCTCTCCTTATACATAAAAATAATTCAGCAAAAACAAGCCTTTTGTGCTTGTAAGCTAGATAGCCCATCGCCACCCTCAGAGCACTGAGAAAGGCACAGTCATAGCCCTTACCCAATACTCCCCCTGAAGTCATGACTGAAACAGATTGGGAAATGCTCCCTGCTCCTGGGAGAAAAACAAATAAAAGGGCAAATGTAAGGTCGGTTTTTCAGCCATTGATATTAAAAGGCAGCAGTTTTATGGACTGTATTTGCCTCCCATCATGTGTTCCCAACCAAAGAGACCTGTCCTCAAGTCATAAAAGCAGAGTTGAAACTGAACTACTAACAAAATCTCTTGCTTCCTCCATCTCCATTTCCATTCCTCCATCATCATAAGCAGAAGCAACAGACAAGAGGAATTTTCTTCTGACACCTCTATTTTAAAGATACCTCCTCAGTCTGGAAGGATTACAGAGCAGAAAAGAGAAAAATAGCCAACTGCAGGAACTACAAAGTTGGGTGAGCAGAGCTGGTAGCAAGACAAACACTGCAAAAGGCAAAAACCCCCCAAAATAAAGAGAAGTATGCGTTTTGTATGCCTGTGGAAAAGAAGAATCAGCAGTTGAGTGAGCAGCAATAAAAACTTGGCACAGGTTACATCCCATTAACTGTGCTACCAGAAATCTGTTTCAGCCAACTGACTGCAGAAGATAGTGGCTGCTACCAATTCATTACTTGCCTCTCAACATGGGATTACAGGATTATCAGCATCAAAGATAACAGTGAAAGTTGGGAGATAAAACTGAGGTCCTGCTGCCTCAAGTAGAAACACTGGCAAATGCAGAATATTTCAAATGCGTAAGATAAGACTTAAATGAAGCAAGGATAAATCCTAACATGGGTTCTTATCCACGTTTTCAAGTTATGAAGTCAAGACTAAAAGAAAAATCAACATACAGGCAAAAATACAATCAGTAATTAACTTTTCACAGAGGTGGAGAGGAAAGGACTGAGACTGCAAGTCCACAAGCTACTACACAGAAATGAGGATTCTGTTACTGACAATCCTGCAAGTAGCAATAATATGCCAAAACTGCATTTCCCTCTGTGTCATAATCTCAGCCCTGGAATCTAATCCATGGAGAGTTTTTTCCCCATCAGATGCAATTTCTTCTTCTCATAACTGGACTTTTTTGGAAGGAAGACAACCCAAACACAAAACAGTGGTGGCAGAAATACTGCAAATCTAGTTCTGAAAAAAATCAGTCACAGTGAGTACTGGACAGCGTAACAGAAATATTTACTTCAGGGTGAAGAAACTAGGAAGGAGGAAGAAAGGACTAAAATTAACGTTTCCTCGTCTAGCTCCCCTCTTTCAATTAGTACCATAAAAACCCCAAGCCAACTTTATGCAGATGCCAGCAGTGGAAGCTGTATACCCTGTGGCAATGTCAACAAAGAGCAAACACACCTAAAGGATAAAAATATTTGGTCAAGTTCTATTTTTGTTCCTTGAATTAAGAGAAAGGGTGCAACTTTTTAAGTAGCAAGAGAAAGTATAGTTAAAAAATAATGAGATTGTCCAAAGAAAAGAGTTCAATTTGAATTTAATTCCACCTAAAATGTAAACAGTTTAAAAATTAGGAGATAACAGAAATACGAAAAAGATAATACACGCTACAAATAACAATGAATATTCTGAACAGGTGAAGGGGATTTGGGAAGAACTCAGTGATTCCCTGAAAAGAAACTACAATCTGTCGTTGTTACTCCTGCCACTCTGTCTTTATGCAACAGACAGAAGATGACTGCTTACCCAGTGAGCAGCTATTCAGGATTTTTCTCCACGCATTTATTCATGTGTGGCCTCATCTGTGCATAGCTGCATGCTGTTCAAACACGTTTGGAAACTGTGGTTATTTGTTTTGATGCCCATCTCGATGGCATCAGAGTTCATCAAAATTATTCAACATTGTAGTATCTTAAGAGACAAGCGGACGTTACTTGCCTTTTTTGATATATCATAAAATGAGGCACAGATTAAGGTAAAATCCTCCATAATCTCAGGTGCTAATTTTATCTCAGATATGTTTTTTCCAAGTGCTCAGTACCAAACAACATTTCATACATTCAGGGCACAGACTTTAATCGACTTCAGCTGCAGCTGCAAACCCTCAGCATTTCTGCATATAAGCCCCTAGTATCTCAAATTATGCAACCAGAATTGCAGAGCACTCAAATCAATTAGTCACCACTTGGGAAAAGTTTCGTTTAAACGACTTGCCGAGCATCACATAGGAATTCTGTGGCAGAGAGAGGAACAGAATTCAATCCTCAAGGGCACTTTTCGTCTGACTAGCTTACCCATGAAACCATTTCCCCCCCCCCCCCCCCAATCTTCTCCCCCCCTCTCTACATACCCTCAACATCTACAGGTTAAACAGCTTTTACAGACAACAGTCTCTTTCAATACATAAGCCTGAAGCTGCATTGGGGCCAGATCTCTCCCTGAGCCTGAATAAGTAAAGACCCTGTAGAATATAATGTAGTGAATTAAAAATCATCACAATGAACAAGCACAAAGAAACCAAATTAAGATTTGAGACATTCTGAAAACTGACATTCCCTAATTTTAGAGTATGCAGTACCAGAAATTTGTTACTAGTCTTTTAGAAGTGATATTAAAGTACATGGCTGCTGTACAAAAAGAGAGAAACAAGCAGATTCAGAAAGGAAAAAAAATTTGCATAACCAATGCAGACCTGCTTTATAATACTAAGTCACAAGCAGTGTTTTCCCCCCTCCCTTTAAATAAACCCCAGCTCTCTGAAGCATCATTTTGATTCTAACAGGCTCCACTAAATTGCAGAACGATCTGGCTAGTTAACTTGCCTATTTCAAATTACAGATCTTAACACAAATAGAACACAAAATGGATTTTTCCTCTAAAGTGTAACATTTCTGTGAGATGTGCAGTAGTACTGGTGTCTGCACAGAACTAAAAACCAGAATAGGCCATATCATTGTAGAAGGGCTTGGAGAAATCAGTAAAGCAAGTGCATCAGTTAGGAAAGGAAAGGAGACTGCATGTATTTGAAGCAGATGAGCCTGGGTGTAGATGGACAGGTCTGAAACACACAGCGTCTGGGCAACTGATGATTCTCTTATAGGAAA
>WEIT01031679.1:934-12321 GCA_013389985.1 Dryoscopus gambensis | reverse complement strand
AGAAAAAAACAAAAAGAAAAAAATCTAATAACACACCTATGGTAGAAATCTTTAAAATCAAAGTAGGCTTGAGACAATCACGAATGACAAATTTACATGAAAGCCACCAAATTTGCATTCATTTACAGCATTTCTCCCCTACTACATCCATTTTAAACTTAAAAGACATAACATTTGTTATGAACACATTCCTCTTATCCCACAATCTATTTTTTATAATAAGAGTTTTTTAAGCTTCATAATACTTCAATCAGAGAATTAATTAATTGGGCTTTTGTGATGTATATCATCCTTAATTCAAAGCTTTATTTCTTGAACAACATAATGAATTTACTCTAGAAGATATTATTTGTATGTCCTGAAGATACTCTACCTTACAGAATAATTTTAATGTGAATTTAATAAAAACTTTACCATCATGTTTGGGGGTTTTTGTGCTTGAAACAGTGATTTGAATTAGGAAGTAAAATACATTAACGGTGAAATCAAATGGGTGAAACTGTGGGTCTTTTTCTCTGGAAAAGTTCATACTATGTCTCTATGACTGTCAAACTCACAGTCCTTTGAGCAAATCTATAAAGCAGGGGGCAGAAATTCTGCTATGACAAAATATATGTTCTACAGAAATTGCAATTAATTCTGTGTCATGGTTGATCAAATGCATTAATTAACATAACCAACCCCCCAAATTGAGGGAAAACTTTCACATCAGCATAGAAGACATAAGGCAAAATTCCTCTTTCTAATTTTTCTGAATCATATTGAGATTATTCAGCATTAAATACAGTGTTAAAAAATTCCAAACTATAAAGAAGCATATTATCTTTGGTAACAAGGAAAAAAAGAAATTTATATCATGTAAATAGGAAAAAAAATTATGGGAGTGATTATCAAACTATGTCAGAAATCAGTCCACATTAAGTCATGCTCAGATCTGGCCATTTCTCTATAAACATGATTTCTGCAGGGAATAAAATAATAGAAAAGAAAACTTAGAGCATTATTATACTCATGTGACTGCATGAGTGGTATTCACATCTCATGAACAAGCATGAACATTTTCAGGCATAGAATTTGCCTAAGTGTCATTGTAGTTAGTGGAGATTTAATTTGTGTAAAAAATTAGTTCTGAAAATTTGATTGCATCCTCACAACATAGACATGCAGTGCTATTTCAGGGTGACCTGTGACATCCTATCCAGTGTCCAGCTGATGCACTGCGACTTAAGCCTTCTTCATATATTTTATATCAACTCTGACAGCTATTGTGACAGATCAAACCTCTGACAGCCTAGGGTAGTCAAATACAACTAGAAAATTCATTTTATCTGTAGGTACCTATTGTCTTGATCCAAATATCACTCNNNNGATCCAAATATCACTCTAAGACTTCAGGTTTCAAGAGCAATCCTAAAAACTGGGACCATATTGACAGATAATATGGCAACATGCCTTGTATGTATATGTCTCTTATAGATATGGCACCTCTCTGAGCTGGGGGGAGGGAGTGGGCATACAATTTTTAAGTATGTTACTTAAAATTATAAATAAACATTTTTAAAAATGCTACTTAAAAAAGAAGTTCACCCATTATGTTTTAACTGATTAATCGCTCTGAAAATATTTGTAGCAGATTTACAAATTTCACACAGATGTGCAAACAAAGCTGTAACCCTACATACACATAGTACTTTATTCTCCTCTGCTTCCTCACCTCATACTCACATTCATAACAGAATAACAGCCTATTAATAAAAGCAAAGACTAGTAGAAGTCTAGCAACTAAATTCTCATTTCTCAGTATTTTTGCAATAAGTAATATGTTAAACTTACTCCCTAGTACCTATTATGAAAAAGCAATCCAAATGGTTGAAATACTCTTTTTTCCTCACTGGAAAAATTTCAGCATATGTTTCATAGATCCCTTTGGAAAACAGGATTCTAGCTGATAGCTACAAAAGATGCCCCAATAATTAAATTATTAAATTGTCCACCATTAGGGGTGCTCAGCTAATGATGCCAGTGAGGATGTCATTTTAAATGCTGGTGGGTGGCAAATACTACAAGACATTTGCCCACAAGTAAGTCTGGGGAGGCAAATCATACTTGCATAGATGAACAATACAGGGAGAAAAATGTGAAAATGTTTCTAAAGGGCAAGGCACACTCACACTCTGCTGTTAAAAATGTTCTTTATGCCGCGTTTGCAACCATCTATCAAATTACTAGGGACTGGAGAAACCTTTGAAATAACATAAAAGGGACAGGTGATTTCCATCTAAAGAAAATAAAATTCAAATATATAAAATAAAGTTTATGATGAAGTTTTAAACTTAAGACTGAAGAAAATCCAACAGGTGTACAAGGGCAAAGTAATAAAATCTCTGCAATATGACAAACCCTGACAGAAGTCAATAACATTGAGGAAGGTAATTGCAGTATGAGAAATTTCTATAAATAAGTCTGTTGAAACAAAGAACATAAAAAATTTGATACCCAGAACAGTGCCAAATATATAAATGATTCTATGTGAACTACAGAAATGTAAAGTATTTAGTAGCCAAGATCAAAGTCCCGACTTTAAATAAGAGTACTGTGATAGTAGGGATTGAATAATATGATGGAAGCCAGGTAACCAGAGCAGCACTGTACCTTGGATATTAGCAGACAATTTACATTAGGAATGGCAGAAGCCATATGTGTGGAAAGGTGGCACTGTATGTTAAAAGAAAGATTGGATTAAAATATGGAAATACACAGAGCAAAATAAGCACTGACAAGGAACATAAAATTTATTTGTTGGAAAATTCTGCACCCAAATACCATAGTATAGCAATAAGAGTGTACTATCAACATCTTGGAACACTCAGATATGAAATACTGTGAAATAGACTATGAAATATTTTTCAGGTATAAATAATGATTGTTATATCTATTAAATTTCCTTAACAAAGTCAACTAACATATACCTTTTTATTATCAGATTATTTTCTCTACATAGAATTCCAGGAAGCTTTCTGGAAAGATTCTCTAAAAGAGTCACTACGGTATTTCATAGTAACAAAAGGAAGTTGCACAGATGGATTAATAGCTACATTAAAAAAAAAGGGCAACAAAGGACTAGTTATATCATCTAGCCTGCTGGACTCAAGTTTAGAAGAATAAACAATGAAATTTCAGAGTCATTTCCTCAAAGACTTCTGCTGGTCAATGTATTCATTTGATGAATAGGTGATAAAGCTTACTGATAACATGTGATTACTGAGAGAGTTGCAGAAGGATCTTGCACTGCTAAGTGTCTGCTAAACATAATGGCAGACAAAATTTGGTGCTGAGGCGAGAAAAGTACACATGAAGAATACCAGAAATTTAATGTCTACCATTACTTGCAGTTATTTCATATCACTTTATTTAAAAAAAAACAAACAAAGAAAAACCCCCAAAAAAACCTCAACCCAAAACAAATCAGCTTGAAGCTGAGCAATGATTAAAAATGCAATTAGAATCATTAGGAAATGAACAAAACAGAAGTCATAATTACCTCATTGCGTAAATCTAAGTGGATTCACATTTTGTCTGCCAATTATAATAAAGACTTTCCTGCCTCAAAAAAAGGATACAGAAGAACAAAATAGTGCAGGGAGAAAACACAAGATGTTCATAATTACAGAAGAGCTTACATGTGAAGCAGGATTGAATAAACTAGGATTCTCCACTAAGAAAAAAAAGAAGACAGATGGGATTATTATATGTATCTGTTAAAAAAAAGTAAAGCCCTAGAGACTAAAGAGATGTTGTTTTAAAAGTAAGACAAAAAAGTCTTTGAACTTTTAAGGTAAAATAACCCACCACAAAATGAGAAAAAAAAAGTTTTGATTTGTTTTCTATTTAAGAAAGGGACTTTATATTCACTTTTCATGCCTTTAGGACACTGATAGACTTTGTAACCTCTTTCCCTGTCTAGAATTTTGGCAGTCTGTACTCCAGATCAGCTCCAGTATGGTGCCACTATAACTTTAGGTCAGACTGCTGGGAAAAGAGCTGTGTGAGAAGCATTGATTGCATTCCCCCATCCTTCATTTCAGAGTTGGATTTAAGTTCACAGCCTTTCCCTTGCCTGATCTATATTGCAGGAGTACCAATGCTTGGCTGTGTGTCTTGCTAACGCTGACCTGCTAACTTGACTGGCTGCCTTGATTATTGCCCTACTTTAACCAAGTTTGGGCTTGCTCGTCAGTCTGGGCTTGTTGAAACTGGTTATTGCCAAATTTTCTGAGCAGCCTGTTCAGGATCACAGGGATAAGACCCTTCATGGGGCCACCGTCTCTGCTTTCCCCCCAGCTCTTCACCCACACACAGAAAAATGATATCACAGGATACTGTGGAGGGCAGAAAAAGACCTATGCCCCATTCCTCTGCTTGTGAAAGAGGATTAAGTTTTATAGTACTTTGTATAAATATTGGAATGCTTTCTGTAGAGGGTTAGAGCCAAACCATTGTAATGGTACCCTTGCCTAAATGGTAAATACTCTTTATTTATGTTTTCTTGTGGGAATATTATTAGAGCGACAGGTGCACGGCGAGCTCAGGCTTCCACGGGCCCTGGCGAAAACATCCTGGCCTTGAAGGAGAGAAGGAATGAAAACAGAGAGGCCCTAAACAGAAACTGAGAGACGTGCAAGCCACGAGCACAGGAGCAGGGGGGGACGCGTGCTGCCCCAGAGGTAGCCTATGAGACAGGGACACTGGGTGCGTGAAGCAGTGTGTGTAACCAATCACGGGGATTTGCTTGGCGCATGGACACTTTGTAACTAGATAAAAGGATGTGGGATAAGGTAAATAAATGGAGCATTCACCATACTTCTATGAAGATCGTGTGTCTGACTCTGGAAACCCTCAACATTTTCTGTTGATATATTTGGTTCTGGTAAAAGATGATTAGTTGATCTATCTATCTATCTAGATAGATAGATATGTATTTGTACTTATACATACATAAGTACAAATACAATACCAGTTGTGGTTATTCTAAAGTGTATTATTTCTTGATGCTATTTAGTGAAGTTCTACAAATTTAATGCTTTTGTCATATGGTTCCACTCAGACTCTTCTATATTCTAATGAAGTCTAATAAAACAGACTCTTGTTCTGACCAGGAAGATAACCATAAACTATGTTTTAAATATGTCTCCAGGAACAAAGAACTAGTAAAAAAAGAGAAGAAAAACCCCAACAGATAAAAGCACTATAAGTGATCATTTTGTTAGGGAAAAATGGTTGGGGTTTTTTGAGCAAGACTGTGAACTCTGGCAAAAAAAGAAAAAAAGTTAGGGAAAAACACACATACGCTTTGGTAACTGTAACCACAAGTTTGTTAACAGGAAATTCATATACTATGATATCCAATGTCTTATACAGATTTGAACTCAAGTCTATTGGATCTTATCTGAAATCCTTAAATGGTACATTATTGGCCATTCTGAAGAAAAATTCTCTCTTTCAAGAAGCAGAGGTTTACATATGAAAACCTTTTTATCTGAAATTGTTGCAATGCAAAAATTATTTCAAATGTTTCATTTTTCGTAATTCAATCTTTTCCAAAACAAGCAAACCAGAACTGCTTGACTGAATTTTTTTGACTAGGTGTAGGTTGTTATTACTAGAAATAAGTAATGTTGACCCTTAAAGTATAAATAAATAAATACATAAATTTGAAATCAAGCAATAAACATTATAATCATACAGAATAATCACACGGTTCTGGACTCACCATTAAAAATCTTTCCCAACATATGACTGTTAATGACAGCAATAGTTAAAGAGCAAGCTTACACCTCTTCTAAATTTATATTTTTGAAAAACACAAATGACAGCAAATCCTATATTATCATTATGTATCTAGCAGTAGTCCTTGTATTTTAAAAAATGCCTGTTCATTAGTTTTTAATCAAGTATCTGTCCAGAAGAGTGGACTAATGTAGTATAATAACAATATCTCTGTGGAAAGCATGGCTTAGTAATCCTTTCAAAAGATGGAAGTTTCTCATGTAAAGTGTTTCCATGGGAGAGTTATTGAGTTGTTTAAAAAAATTCTACCTACGTTTTAACTTAAAATGACTGTTTCACATTACTGTTGATAGACTAACACAGAGGTTAATATTGAGAACTGCCTGTATACATGGCCTTCATTAACACCATATAATTATGCTGAGATTTCTTGAGCTTGACTTGTCAGATAAGATCTTATCTAGATGAATGGTTTTTCTTGCTTTGAATGCTTGAATGAATCTGAGAGTCATTTGGCACTTGGCAGCCTACATTATAACATGTTATCAGCCAAACAGTGCAAAGAAAAAATTAATTATTTCAAAGAAGAAATACATGATAGAAATATTTTAAAATATAACAATAGCTCTGTTGGCTCCAAGGAGAGAAAAAAAATTACAAAGATGAGACAAGTCCAGTGAAGAAGAACATCTTTCTTCAGAACCTTGCAACAAGGTTACCTATCAGTGAACACAGCTGTCAACTATCAATCCCCTGCTGAAACATTATTTGGAGAAAGAAAGTTAAAGCAATTCATGAAATGTTTCATTGTCCTCATCCTGATAAATTAATGCAGCTGTTAACTGCATTATTGTTAACTGTTAACAATAACTTTTACTGTTATTGTAATTGTCTTCAGGGTGTTTCTTGACATACTTTCTTTCAAGGGTAGTCAGAAGACAAATTGCATATTGAGATAAAATGCTGGAATGCTTTCTTTTTTCCTATTTCCCTTTAATTTCACCCTCATGACATGTGGCTATGTCATTCACTTGGTTACCTGATTTTGGGCAGTCTTAGCATAGCATAGAAATGCAGGTGTTGTTTTTTAAGAAAACTCAAAAACTTACAGAAGTTTGACCAGTGTTTATAGAAGAATTATATTTAAATTTAGTTCAGCAATTGTAGGATAAGTGGCTGCCCTAAAGTATAAAGACACATAACAGAAATTTGAAGGATTCATGTGGTCATTTGCTGTAGGCACCTTTAAAAATATTACCTTGTCTACTCTTTATACTCTCCTGAATATAAAACACATAAAGCATAATATCTCTTAGATTTTTTTTTTCAGCAACTGTACTTATCTCAGGGAATCATGGACTCACAGAATAGACGGGCTTGGAAGGGACCTCCAGACATCATCTAGTCCAGCCCCCCTACTAAAGCAGGTTCACCCAGAGTAATCCCTGCACAGGATTGCAGCCAGGTGGGTTTTGAACATTTCCAGAGAAGACTAGTTATTATACATGCAGCCACATCTCTCAAAATTTTATACTAATGTAACTTATGATTTTTCTCTGCTTGACATTAATGCAGATTAAAATATAATGTTAATTAAAAACACAATAATTCCTCCTAAATAGCTCTATCTGACCACTCTGATTACCTCTAAAACAAGAAAATACAATGATCCATAACTTTTCTTTGTCTGTGAGTACAGATGATTTGGTCTCTGAATCTAAATTTTAAAGAACATGCATGCTACAGTGAACAGTCAAATTTCATCCAGGCTTGTGATCCACTTCTAACTACTGGGATCCCGTATGTGGTCATGATCCCTAATTTTGGAATCTGTGGGCTAGACAAAATCAGAGAAGACTCTTCTTAGAAAAAAAACCAAAACCACACACAAAAAAAAAGCAAAACCACAGCAAAAAAACTTGAACAAAAACCCCAAAACCACACAAAAAACCTCCCAAACAACAAAACCACAACAACTATATGCATTTCCACAATGAATTGATGGGGAGCAATTCTATGCTGCCAGACCCTGTTTCTTTAGATACCAGGATCACAGCAAGCTAAAATAAATAATTCTATCATCTGATATTGGTGCTGGTTTTAAATCTTTAGAAATAGTTAAAGCAGAAAATTTTGAAGTAAGGACAATCTCAATTTTCCCATTTATTTCATGTACAAAGAATACAATGAAGTATCTTTCTCCATATCCTCTCTCAGTCTTCATTGAATGTCATGTTTTTAGGACACAGACTAAGATATATCCTGTCTTACCAAGAAGTCTAGCTCAAAAAGAGAAAAAAACATCTGTTAAGAATTCTAAGTGATACAACAATGTAAATTATGCAAATATTTTACAGCACTAAGGCCTCAACTAATGAATATATATATTTCCAGTGCTAGCATGGTATAGTATGTGTCCAATAAAGAC
The DNA here is from genome assembly GCA_013389985.1 of Dryoscopus gambensis. Taxonomy (NCBI): domain Eukaryota; kingdom Metazoa; phylum Chordata; class Aves; order Passeriformes; family Malaconotidae; genus Dryoscopus; species Dryoscopus gambensis. The sequence goes on along the minus strand of WEIT01031679.1, from coordinate 4,106 downwards.
TTGCCCATATAAAACTCTTATTTCCAAACTTATAACTGCAGTAAAAATAATCACAAATGCAATTTGATAATCTTTCATCATAAAGTTATTTTGAAATTGAAAATAACATAAACGCTTCCTACCATTATTATTTAGCCCCTAGGTTAATTGCTTATGAATGATAGACTACGCCTTTAGACCTTATCCTCTTGAGAGGATACTAATGCCCTTTTATCCTTTAATTTAATGCTGTGTTTCTTATGGTTTTAAAGAAACAAGTACTATAACAAAAAATAATCTATTAATTTGTGTGTCCCTTAAAATTGTGTTAATCCTCTCAACTGTGGAAATCCTCAATCCTGAGGAAAGTTAGATTAATTATCAAAGAGAAACAGTGAAGATATTCACTGGACCTTCTCTCTCTGTTTCCATATCCACAAAAAGCAATGTCTGTCCACTATAATTGTTTTTCTATCTCTGCTTTCATTTCTTCAGACCTTTCAACCTGGATCAAATTACTAGACTCAAGTATTTTCCTCATTTTTCAGGCATTTTCCAGAGTGACTTTAAAATATTATTGAAAAAATTTTCTGTCATTATAAAATGTGCTTATACTACAGCAAGTGATCTAGATTATACACCAAACTGTTGAAGGAGGTGACAGATGTTTTGAATCCTAAACTGCATTTTGTAGCAATGCCGTGTGAGATTCCTAACAGAAATCATGGACCTATAGCAAAGCCACTGTAAGAAATTACCATTTTCCATTATACACCTGATAAATACTTTTTTTATACTCATCAATATTGCTTTCAAGTCATTGGTATCTCTTGTTTTCACTGATTGCTGTGTTAGCAGACTGGTGACGGGCAGTGAATGACTGCAGTCAGCACTGGCAACCAGAAAAGATCTTTGTAGAAGGATAATATCCAATGTGGGGATAAACTAGAATAAAATGCTTGAAATAGGACCTTGCACTAGCAAATAGATTCTTTTCCTACAATATAATCCACTTGGGGCATTTAATCAGATTATTTCTCTATTATAGCTACATCTGCTAAATCTGGATAGCTAGGTTTTTGAAGATTTGGACAACTTCCAGGTGTTAAATGCAAATTTCCTTAATTTCTCAATATGATAAAAAGTCTATTCAGTTTGGGAATCTACTCTCGAAACACACTTTTTGATGCATGGTTAAGACAGTTTTCTGATTCAGTAGCACTGAAACAGGAAAATTAAGAGGACCTTTAGAGATTTGTTAATAAAACTTTTGAATTGTGGATAGTTAATAGTCTTTAGCAATACTTGACATGTAAAGCATATAACACTTTACAAACATTGAATAATTACAGTCTCAGCTTCTTCTGGTGCTTGGAAAATCATTTTAGCATTAATGTGCAGACAAGGAAACTGAGGCAAAGGCAGCTATGCAGTTTTGGAATATCCTGCTGATTGCAAAGAGATAATATCACTATCTACACCACATTGATCTGAGAATTTAGAAAAAATGCTAAGGAAACATTGGGCAAGGTCATACTATTCTTCCATTTTTCACAGTATGCAATGTAATGGTGTAATATCTGTTATTGAAACGTCTGTATATTTGTCATAAGAATGAATTGCTCAACAATAATTTCTGCTACCAGTGAAGACGTACAGGCTCAGAGGGAAATCCCATTCATCTGCTTTGGATGGGAAGGTAAAGAGGGATTTTGGAGTATACATTGTAAAACTAGAAAGTCGATATTAAACAAACAGGTGAAAATAAGAACAGTAGAAATTTTATATAAATGGTAAAGAACTAATAGCTCTGGTAGTCTATGTCATTGCTAGGGCAAGCTTTATTGGTTCTTTTTGTTATTTATGATTTTTTAGGAGTCTTTTAATAAGAGAAAGTTATGTGTACACATTAATGGCTATAGCCAACATTTAGAGAACTACTACAGTAAAGCTCTTTGTACATATTAATAACTCCACTGATATTGGCTAGATCATTCACATAAGCAATGGTAATCTAAATATGTAAATTTTCAGGACTAGTGTGTGGGTTTAAGACATCCTGAAGCTTATAAGAAAAATATTCTGTTGGTTACATCAGGGGTTTTTTTGGTTTGGTTTGGTTTGGTTTGGTTTTGATTTTTATTTTCTTAGTGTTCCATTACCTTGCTTTAGATGCAAATTATTATACTGGAAAGAAATTTCCAAGAATTGTTTTATGGAATTACAAAAAACAGGATTTTAATATAATTAATTTTTGCAATGATCTTATCCTAAAAAACTCACTCTGATTGAGCTGATAAAATAATAAAACTGAAGTATTGTGAAGTCAGCTAAAGACACATTATTCACATTATAAAAATAAACTTCAGTTATCATTTGGAATCAAATATGACATTTGCTTTATATTGAACTGTATCTATTTTAACAGCTACCGAATAGAACTTTAGATTTTATTTTGTAATTTCTAATACATTTTGAGATTTTTATTTTTATACTAGTTACTTCTTGAAAAGCCAGATGCATTCAAAATGAGAGACAATGATATACCGTCTGAGATCACAAAAAGCCCCCCTGTTTAGGGAGTCCTATCCTTTAGGATAATTCCTACTCCACTTACTTGAAGATCAGTTTCACAAGAGGTTTCCCATAACTAAACAGGATTTAATCTCTCAAGATAAAATTAACTTCCTCATAAACTTAATCAGAAAGACCAATAAATTTTCCTGCTAGGACAGATAGAGATTTATGTTTTTCCAGTAGTAATTACCTAAAAAACTCAGCCCTCATCACTTTTACATAGTGTTGAAAACTTTACTTTGATTATTCTTACATACTTTGGCTTATTTGGGTGAACTATTTATAGTAAACAATTTACAGAGTGAATTTCAGTTTGATTTTTCACTCATTTATTCAGTATTTTCTTTTTTTCCCTTATTCTGGAACTTCTTGGCAAACTACCTTTTATTACATTGCTGCATAGCTTATTTAAAAAACAATCAGATACATCAATTTCATAGAATCATCATAAATGTTGGAAAAGCCTCCAAGAACACTAATTCCAACCTTTGACCAAACACCACCATTCAACTAAAACATAGCACTAAGTACCATATCCAGTCATTTCTTGAACACTTCCAGGAATGGTGACTCCACCCCCCCTGTGGGCAGTCCATTTGAATACCTGACCACTCCT
>WEIT01031638.1:0-11836 GCA_013389985.1 Dryoscopus gambensis | reverse complement strand
AAGCAAGTTTTCTTGCCAATGTTATCCATTCAACTTCTCTTTCATCTACCACATTCCAACAATAAAAATCTAACAAAAAAGACCAACCTATCCCTGTGAGGGAAGAAGGGAAAAAACATATTTATATAGTCTACTTTTAATTTTTTTCTTTCACCAGACAGCAAGGGCTAACCATGCCCTAAAGGTCAATTTCTCTCTCTTCCAAAGGAGAATCAGAAATTAGAGTATCCCATCTGGAGAATATCTTGTTCCCTTTCATTAGATGGCTGAAATCATCGCATGTTCCTCAAGAGAGCTTTGACTTCAGATTTATGTATCTAATGGTGAATGCTCATAGAGGCTATGTGAAAATCATGCAGAAAATATCTCCTAGCAGAGTCCTTCAAGAAGCAGAAACTAGAGGCAGTGAAAGACAGTCTTTGCCTCTCTTCAATCACCAAAAATACATAAAGTCAATTAGAAATATAAAGCTCCCATAAACTTTTCTTTAGGGACAGAAATGGTCTAAATTGATCAACTCTGAGCAGACTGAACAGAGTTTGACAGAGGGTGCAGATTTCAGGAACAACATCATTCTTATCATGTCTTCGGTCACTGAATATACTGTGTGCAGCAAAAGTTGATCTCCTCTTTTACACACACACTGAAGTCTAAATTTAGGTTCTCTAACGGAAAAAAAAAAATCTGTGTTTTAGATATTTGGCTGTTATGTTCAACAGCCCAGCCTTTATTATCACTTTTAAGAAAAACATCTGATGTTGCCTTTTGGACTTGAACTTTAAACAAAAAGATAGTTTCTGTTAAAGATAAACAGAGGTGGATAAACAAAAAGCACGGTGGTGGATCATGGTTTTTTTGGTAAGGCCAGATTCAAGTTTTACCTTAGCTCTATGGGCTCAGCTACCTAAAAATCACAAAAGTGAATGCAAGCTTAAAGACTAATCTAATCCCCATTTTCAGTGCTGATCTTAACATATTTTTAAGCTATGATTAGTTTTAATCATGAAATCAAGTTCTGGCATTCTCTAATTACATGGACATCATTTGCTCTCATCATTAGTCTTTTTGCATCTGTTAAACTGTTTTGCCACCAAAATAACTCTACTGCCTTGAGAGGTGTTCATCTACCTAGGCAATACCCTGCTGACTATTTAGTAGAACTCATCTGAGACACATGAATCAAAGGTCTTCATTTCAACATGTTCAAACTCTAGGACATAGCTTTGGAACCTTAATTTATTTACCCTGTTCTACATGTTGATGGTAGTTCATCAAAACTGAGCTGTAAGTAGAGCATGCAGAGCACACAGATCAAGATTTTTGTGAAGCTGAGTCCATAGGAACAAATCCTTGCTGTTTAAACGGAGTCTGCACTAAGATAGCTGGAACCTCCGGGTGCCTATGCAGAATTCCAGCACAAGGGTTTTAGCAGCTGTGTCTGCCTCAGACACAGCTGACTTCATGGGCTGGCATACTGCAGCAATAATTTTGGATTCCGTCTTCCTGTGTCAACTCCTAGCAGCTTTTAGAGTCCTGGTGATTACGACGCCAGGACCCTCGTGTAAGCCCTAAACTGTTCTAAAGTTTAAAGGGAGCTAATTTTCAGTCTATCCTTCAATAATTAAATGGTGTTTTGCTCCTTACTGCAAAGACTAAAATTGAATGTGATGATCTAACAAGATAAAGGGCATCATCTGGATTCCTACATATGTGTATATTTAAATAACTGAACCTATGCATCTTCATTAAATAGTCTGCAAATATTATCATTGAAGAACTAAGTTACAAACAGTAAAGAATGACTGATTTCAGCTACTTCAGCTACTTCCTCTCCTAGTGAAATTTCTGGATTCTACAGATTGTATAAAGTCACCGTAAATGATGAATTCCTACAATGCCTGCCGGGCATTGTGAGAAAACAGCAAAGAGATAAACAACTGTAGCTATGCAAATCTTCCCTGGTTTATTTTTTGCTAAGGTGAACAACAATGCAGCTGCACCAAGGTTTATAGTATGAAGTATAAAAAGGAAAATGCCTGTGGTAAGCAACCATGATGAAAGGAGAAAAAAAGGAAAAAGAGCTTCATAACCTTACAGGTTATGTGCATAAAAACATTTTAAAGACATTTCATCTCTCTTCCAGAAAGAGCTTGTGCAATTGTAATCTAAAGTTTTCAAACTTAATTCTAAGAAACTGTAATATCTGGCTTCTCCACAGTTTTCTCCAATTCAAAGCTGATATTTAAAAGCCAATTTCTGACCTTTGTTGTTATTTCCCATTATGCCCACTGATAGCCATGAGAAATGTGGGATAAAATTCCATGTCAGTTGAGCTATTGTAAAAAGTCTATTGGTTTAAATAAAGAAAAGCTTAATTTTTGGAATTAACTGTTTGGTATCATCTCTAAACTTCACTGCTAACTTCACTTTCATAGTGTGAAAGAAATCTTGTTCTTTTCTTTAAGGGTGTGTATTCCCACAGCCTGCTTCCAGACTGAGCCTCGCCTCATATCCTCACTCACCCAAATACCACTCCAAGAGGAACCACTGACTCCTGATCTCTTCCATGGGAACCCCAACAGGTTTTCATGGCTGACCAGTTTCTCAGGAAAGACAAGCCCCATTCTGGATGACTTCCTTACAAACACCTTCTCACATGCTTTGAGCTTCATGGAGAAATTACAATTTCCAGAAAGCCTGTGCAGGAATCCACAAACCAAAAATGTTTCTTTTCAGAACACTAATGAGGAAATTGGTAGGTGATAATCTCAACCAAAATCACTAACCTACTCCCACAATTGTCAGTGGTCCCAAAATTTATCAAGCATATTGTCTTTCTTTACCAAGAAATTTGAGGTGGGTTGTTTCAGTTCCACCACCCAGCCCCTTGAGAAGTATCTTTTAGGGCTTCTAGGTATTTGGTAAACTCCAGGCCTAACACCTTTTCAGAGGTATTAGATCAGACAAGAAGGAATGTAAGGAAGCACAGGCTTCAGCAATCAGTGCAAGAAACCCCTGTGTATTAACAGTCTAAGCAACAGACTCGCTCTGAAACCCTTCATGAGGCTTAACAACTTTCAAAGCAGAAAAGGCTTATGCTTTCATCCAGTGCCCCTACAAGTGTTTGGATAGGCATTGAGATATTGCATTATCTTCACTGGTAAACAGCAAAAAAACTTGTTTTATGGCATCACAGGACATGTGAGGAGGTCACCCTCCAAATGTTGTGATATTACTTTGCCCTTAGTCCTCTCATGCAGAGAGCAACCATTCAGCAGCTTCCAAAAGCTCACAGGCTCCAGGCTCATGCACTCAGTAAATCGCATTTCAGAGCAAAAGCACTTATGGCATCCTGAAGCTGCTGCCACCAATTGAGAGAACTAAAATAATTTATTGAGAAGAATGCAGCAAGACCCCCAGCACACACCAGCAAGGCCTCACTTCCTTACCTGAGCACAATCTCCTCCCTCCTGCCCTCCCTACTCCCTTAGTTCAAGGACTCACAGGGAGAAAGCTGCAGCCTCAAAATGGTGTTTTGTTTCCCATCACCAATAACATCAAAATCTGAGCACTAGATGGTATAAATCAGTGGTACTGTCATGGCTTTGAAACTGCCCTAAATTACAGCAGTGGAGGATCTAGCAACACACACACACTATATTTTCAACTCTTCATATGATCTAGCAAAGAAAGAAAATTTAATTTTCACAGCACACCTGAGAACGAGATCACAAGTAAGCAATCTGCTTAAATTAAAGCTACACACTGTATGCAATATTGTTTACCGATTCAAAGATTAACAAAGTTACACTAAATTTGAGCTCTGCAGATAGCAAAGCACATTAAAGGAAGTTCTTTTATTCCACTGGTATTCTCTAAGGTACATTTTTGCCTATAAATCAGGTTTGGATTCACACAGAACATTTAGCAGACTTATGCATGATGCACTGAAACAGAAGTAAGATATAATTAAGCACTGACATGACAGCTAACAAATGTGTTTCTGAGCAGTTTCCGCATGCCTCATGTGGCATTATGAGGCACCTAAGCCAAAAGCTCAGGGTACATTAACTACCAGAGAGGGGCCATAATTCTCACCAACTGTGCAACCTGCCACATTTCCTTGCTATTCTGAAATGCAATTTGCAAATTAAAAGAAAGAAATAGAGAGGAAGGAAAAAAAAAAAAAAAAGGAAAGACAATCAAACCTGTGTAGTATGAACAAAAGCGAAAATCACAATACCCTATAGGAAAGTTTCCCAAATTCCACAGCTATCCAAGAAAAAACCATACAGTAAACAGCAAGGATAGATAATGAAGTCTGAGATCCAGAGTTAGTTTTCCTTTCAGTCAAAATGCTGAGTGTAAATGCTAGACTGTAGGCAGCAGAGTGCTATAACATAACCTGTGATGGAGTTATGAAAAAAAACTTAAAAATAATCAGCACTCCGTAGTTTATTTGGAATGAGTTCTTCCACTAAGTTTGCTCATGTGCTGAGGCGGATGAACGCTTCTCAGCCTGAATCACAGTTGTGCTGAGAAAAATGCACAGTGATGCCATAGCTCTGGAATATTTCATTTCTTGGCAGTGTATGACAGTAGCACTAGTCACTTAAATTCAACACCACCAGCTACTTAAATTCAGCAGCAACTGCTAATGATTTAGCATCTACTGGCAGTTTGTCCCCCCTAGCCAGTAAGCAGGGCTGCAAAGGTCTACAGGCACCATCTTGCTGATTAGCAGTGATTAACAGTGATTAGCCTGTTTGATCCAGGATTTATACACAGCACAGGCTGTGCTGGAAATCAATCTCCATATCTGGGATTTAGATCTGAGCTGTTGGGGAGGATGTCCCTGCCTTGCTGGTTGCAAAAGCAGGCAGCACGCCAACAGGGAGAGCAGGCAGGAAAACCTTCTCATTCCCAGCACCAGAGCTTGCCGACTCCTCCTCAGCAAGCCGTGCCAGCAAGGACACCCCACATGCCCGAGTGTGGAGCCAGACAGGGCAGCGTAAGGCAGCAAAGCAAGTCCTACTTAGGGCCTTTTCAGAGCCTGCTCTCTGAAGAGTGAGCTGTGTAAACCACGGCTCCTTACACCGTGAATCAGCTGTCACACTTAATATACCGGGGGCAGTGCACACATATCTCAGCTACAAGCAATTACACTGGCCGGGCAGGTTAACCCCTTAATCTCTCTAGATACACTCCGGAACCAGTGGAGACCGATCACCCGCTGCATTCCTTCCACAGAGGTGAGCCCTGTAAATTCCATGCACGAAGTCTGCTGTCTCAAACATTCCCGGCTCCCAAACCTCACTGCTTACCAATCCCTAAATAGTGTTACAAGTAACCTTGAGCTCTTTTATGGCAGGGCATGAGTGGGAAAAGAACTCTGACTTGGAAATTGAGTCAAGTCTAGATGGCTGCTGAGGAGCAAGACTGAAGTTTTCCTTACTGGCTTCCAAAAGCAAAAAAATTAAATAGGGTGGGGTGAAGAGAATAAATAAAGCAGAAGTGGTTTTACTTTTGTTGAACTGACCTCAATGACAGGCACCACTACCTCCATTTGGAAGAGGCAACTCTTTTCATCTAGCAGCATTTTTATCTAAAGATATTGTCTTGATGCTTTTTCAAGAATTATCTCAGAACACTCTAGTATATTTTTTTCATTTGAAAGTTTATGTTTCATTATTTGGTAAGAAACGTTTTAAAGGTTAGGAGGTTTTAAAATATATTTTTATTGTTTTTAACCTTAATTTACATCACACCATAGAATTTGGACAAGTTCTTCTTAAATTGCCAATTAACTGAGAAAACAGCCATTTGCAAGGTTGTGGTGGCTCCATAATCCCCGCATTTGAATGCTCCTGAGACAGAGAACAGTCTGAATTTGAGAAGCAGGGATTCTTTGGTGTGGAAACCCAGACATGAGTTCACCCCTCTAGCTTTTCTCTCCTGGGAAGCACTCATTCCTCTTCTCCACAGTTTTATTCAGTGATTGATTCCATTAGAAAAATAAACAAAGCCCACAAAATAAAACATCTAAACCCATAAACATACAAACAACCCTGCCCCTCAAGAAGCTCAGTGCTCCCAACCACAAACCCCAAACAGGTCAAAAACCCCCCACAAAATGGTCAGATCACAATAGTCCTGATACTTTTACCAATGTCAAATTTGGTTGAAATTGGGTAACAAGTTCAAAAGTTATTAGGCAGAACTGACAGGTGTACACAAACATATGAACTTAAACTTTATTTTCTCAATTACTTGCTATTGATAACAACAATAATTATAAAAAAGAAGAAAAGCCTGGATATCAGACACTAGAATTTCACTTTCCCACTCTTAGTGAAAAAACACTTATCACTACACTACAACATTATAGCAATTTTTCTTCAGATGAAGATGACTTCCATCTGACACACTGTTTGGAAGCTTTCCCCCTGCTTTGCCCATATTATTTTTGTTTCTGGTTTTACACAAGTTTTGGGAGATAGAATCAAGTAGGAGGGAGTAGATTGAAGGAACAAGAAAGGGAGGACAAAAAGAAAAATCCTTTATTTAGCAAACCCCGTGGAAATTTTGAACATAGGATCAATTTTCACTAGATCATAGACTCCAGAACTCGGACTGTGGAGTACCTGGCCACACCAAGCATGGCAGAAACCCAGTTCCTCTGCAATAGTTCCTGTTACAGAAAGAGATGCGGAACTCAGGGTCCATATCCTTAGTAAAGCTGCTGATAAAAGGCAGTGGGGAGCTGTTAATCTCAAATATTCGTATAAAACATATATGTACACTGAGGGAATTAATATATGCCTTTGTATAAAGGACTGAGATTCATAAGGAAGCAGCCTGACCGTATGAAAAAGCACACAGCAATACACCGCCACAAACCTGGTGAAAGGGAATGCAACACCACAGAAAACACAAATGAAAGACCTCATTGCCTTGTTTTTCTAGGATGCTTTAGCACAGGGTCAAGGAGCATGTCTGCACAAATGTGTGATTGCTCTCCAGGGACCAGGAGTCCAGGCGTGTTCACTCATGCTCTTTCTGCTGCAGTTAAGAAAAATAAAGCAATCTGCTGGATTGTCTTAATAAAAAAGGAAAATAAATTAAAAAGCACAGACCATTTTAACTAAGCCCGTCATTTATATCACTGGGTGTAGGAGACGTGACCAGCCAACTAGAAATAATCCAGCTGGTTGCAAGCAAGCAGCAAAACGTTCATCCCATTTCTTTCTTCTGCTACCTGCTATATAATAAAGGGGGGAAGAAACAAAAAGGGAAAAAAAAAAAAGCACACATCTAGTTCTGAACAGTTTGATGCAAATCCTAGCATCCTACTGAAGCTACAATGGTTCATTTTGGCCTGGAATTAAAGCAAAGGTAATCCTTGCCACTGCAGGGAGGGGTGGTGGCAGAAAGACAGAAAACAATAAAAACAAAATAGACTGAAATTTCAAAACTTTTCCCCCCACGCATGTCATATTTTGTTCTGGCTCCCAGTGCTGTCACCAGCCTTGCTGAATTCACCACCGCACAGACTGTCACGTCTGGTTGGATCACCAAAGCAGCTGGTCAGTCCCATGCATCCAGGCCATCCATTTTTCCTGATGCACTGAAGTCCCTGATTAGTCATTAACGCTCACCTTGTCACCCCAGTAATTCCTCAGTCATATTCAGGATCCAAAAACTTCCTACACTGTAGCAGAGACAGAGTTTCAAAGGTGTAACTAATTCTGTCTCTGCTGCATATCTTCCAAAATATTTGTTCTCCCATGGCACCTTGTATGTTTCTTCACCAGGTGGAGGCACTTTGACAAAAAAGCAATTACTGATTTTCTTAACTTCCTGCTGATTCTTGTTTATTAATAACAACCAGTCTTCCCCCTCTAGTTACCAATTATCACCTCCAATCTAAAAGAGAAAAAATATGCTTATGAGGTCTGCTGTGGCATTGCTCAGAACTTTAAAATAATTTCTTACCTTATAAAGGGTCTTGTAGAGCCTATTGTACATAGAGTTGAAGTTAACTGCTATTCACCATGACTCTGGGAATCCGAACTGCTTGATTAGAAAACCACATTTCTAGAAAGGTAGTAGGAAACAACATTTTCCACCTATTCTTCACTTTTTCCTCCTTTTTGATGAAAACAGAAAACACAATGACATTTTGTAACATCATGCTGTTTTCAACACTTTTATATTAAAAAAAAACCCCTATACAATTGAAATTTTTAACTTCATTTTATTAAAATGAAACATGTTGAAAGACTAATTCCTGCATTTTAATCCACAATTAGTGTCTTCCACTTGTAGTTTTTAAGGCTAAAAATGTTTAAAATAAAAACATTTCATTTGACAAATGATTAATCCTTTTTTAAATGAGATTTTAGAAATGCCACAAGTAAAAATAATGAACAAATAAACCACACAAACATCTTGAGCTGAAGCTTCACTGAAATCCATAATACTTGACATAAATCGATTTGGCACTGGTACATTTAATACGTAACTTATCATTGATATGATTCAGAGTATTCTTAAGTACAAATGTAAAGATCTATATAAATATATAGAACTACTGTCTGTCTCGCAAAAATACTATTTTAGAGGGGAAAGAGTAAAACTTCAGAGAAATGGCTCCTGGTTCTATATCTGACATTCGAATGCCACATGCTTTTAATACTCCCTCTCCAGTTACTGAGACTCCATATACACAGCCTGAAAACAGGTGAAACAATCACCATGTAACATTTATAAAGCTCAACAAAAAAAAGGTAAGTTTCACTAGCTTGTGTTTGCTGATGTATTTCCTCCCAGTCCAAGGAGTTTCAAGGAGGAAAGAGAATATGCAACTCAGGCCTTATTTTTCTATTTTCCTCCTTTTTTACCATGAGCAAGCTTTGCCTTTTTGGGGCCCATGTTAGAAGTGACAGCATACTCACAGAAATATTAGTAAATTCTTTACAATACTTTTTCTTTTCTTTTTTTTTGTTCTTAGTCAAAATTAGTACTTAGTCTGCTTTCCAAGGACATATGTGAAAATGGTATGGTTAAAGAAGCTTTACAAATAAGAGAATACATCTCTGTGGACTTTCCTCTGATGTCTCTACAGACTGTAGGACTAGAAACAGTGAGCATGGTGTAATCCAAATAAATGTTTTTCAGGGTGAAAAAAAGGAAAAGGGACATTGGCATTGTCTGACATCATCTCGCTCCATAAAGCGGAGCAGAACCTCTGAGCAGTAATCTCTGCTTAGATTAAGTTTGGCTATGGTCTCACACTTGTAGCTTCTCCAGCTTTGCTGGGGTTTTTAAGTTCTTCAGAACAAACTAGTTTCTTGACAGTGGTAAAGCTCCCTGATGAATTATTTGCATATGAATTGGCAAAGTACTTAATGTGAAGAATAACTTTAAAAACACAGATTAAAAAAAAAACTCTGACCATTGTGTCTTGAAGTAATTTAGAGTCTAAAAAATTTGCAGACATCACTGCTTTCTCTCAATAGGCCAGTAATGAAAAGAAGATTCTCTTCGTTATTATCAGACCCTTTGTATTCTGATCAGTGACTAAAAGGTCTCCTCTTTCCCCCCTATTCTGCCATATTCATCATGTCTCCCATAGCCAGAGCTGATGAAGTAACTTCAAGGATTGAACTGATGGCCTTCCTCTCCACACAGACAGACAATGCTCTCTGATCACCTGTTTCTGAAATAAATGCTCTTTGACTTGCAGCTTTGTTCTTCCAAATATTTTTCAAAGTTTATTAATATGCTGTCTATTGAAATGTTGTTCAGGTTAGCCTAAGGTTTTGACTTTTTTTCCTACAAAACAAAGTATTTTTGCAGGATCTGTTAAACTAATGTGGGAGGTGACAAACGCTTTGGAATAGCATGTTCCTGTTTTTCATGATATTAACTTTAGAAACGACAGGGAGGAGACAAACCAAAAACAACCACCTCATCGCATCTTTCCCCAGAATAAATGTATGAAAAAAGAAGGACATCCATCTAGTTTCTCACAGGTTTTCAGAGTGTGTAGATCCCAGCATCCCTTTGTCCACATTGTTAACTGAAGTGTGGATATCACTCAGGTCTCTCTCATTCTTATAACGGGGAAATAAGAGGGAGATATGCCACAGACGTGTCCAAGTCCACACTGCACCAATCAGAGGGATGAAGTACTCTGAGAAATGTGGACTCTTTCCTTCATTCTCAAAGTGATTAGGTAAAGAAAAGTGAAAACTCAACAGTTTCTAGTTTGAATACTACTTACAAAAGCTAGAACATTTCATTTGTGGCCAAGAATGATTTGTGTCTTCTTAACACTAAATATTACTCTGTGCAGGTCGGCTAGTTTAGATCTCTCAGCATAAGTGAAGGCCAGAACATTCTTCATAGAGAGCTGCTGTAACTGCTTTGTGTAGAAAATTGGCTCACAGGACTAAACATTGGCAAAAAGCCTAAAACAATACCTGTCCACGGATAAAATCTATTAAGCGTAAAATAATTATAGGCGAGAGCAAAGCAAGGATCAGTGGTGCAGTGTGAGCTTCTTTAAGATGAATATATATGAAGTTTTCATGAGAGAGCTGAAAAGCTCATATTGCCGAGAATGTGAGGAATGATAGCAATGAAACATTTTTAAGAAAATGTTTACTCAAGGGCACCACAGGATTGATGAAATGATCAAAATAAACAGGTGAAGTCAGATTCTTCTCATGTTTTTCTCAAAATTGTTCTCATATTCCATGGGAAAGACTCTTCACCATCAAGAATTAAAAAAAAAATAAAAATAAAAGGAAAACAACAGGACACCACTGGAAGTAGAGGAAAGTTTAGAGTAAAAGATCTTTTTAAAAATTCTTAATCAATACAGTGGAAGTATTCTGTTATACCAGAATATAAATAGAGAAAAATATTGTCCCTTCAAATTACCCCGGTATAACATTACTAAACTCTTAGAAGCATCAAAGAAAAAGAGAGAGAATAATAAGAGTGGAAAGAACTCTCCATCTAATTTCTTCTCTGCTTTTAAGAATTTGGGAAATAAAATTACACAAGGCATTGCTCGGAACTGCAGGATGCTCCTGTCATTGAGGGAAGCTGTTAATGCGCACACTCTGCAATGGACACCTCTACCTGCCCTCTCTGCNNTCTCTGCAATTCCAAGCAAAGAGCTGTGCACTTGCAGCTCAGAACGAAAGTCTAAGTCTAGCCATTTGGAATTGGGGTAGGAGGTGGTGGGAGGAATCAACTGAAAACCTGAACAAGCTGATGATACCTATGTAAATTAATCAGAAAGACTGATGTTTAATTTACGCTCAATGAAGATTTGACACTTGTGAGAGATTTCTAGTGCAATCAGCAAAGAGCTTGTCCCTTCTTTCAAACGAAACTTACAGATCTTCCTACCTACAGTTGTTTGGATACAGACAGGTTGATGAACTCTTCCAAACAACTGGAGGCATTTTTCATTCAAGGATTAAAAGAACCCATAAGATATTGAATGTTCTTGAAAATTGTCAAGATTGCTGATGCAGAAGACTCAAGAATAAGCCCACCAGTGGCAATATAAACTGCCAATAGAAACCAGACCTAGGTAAAATGCAAACTGATAACAAGAACTCAAACCAGGGAAAAAAACTTTAAGTGCTGCTTTATTCGCACAATTTAAATTACTGAGTAATAGCAATAACTGATTTGTAGTTCAGATACCATGATGTCCAGGGAAATACAACTGCCAGAAATGTAGTACAAATTATTAATCTACATGTACTGAGAGTCTGTCTGCTGAAGAAAACTAATGAAGACTCATTTTGTG
>WEIT01031609.1:57989-68652 GCA_013389985.1 Dryoscopus gambensis | reverse complement strand
ATTTATATTTCTTCCCAGAACATGGTTCCAGTAGTATTTACTACCTGTTATTTTGAATCACTGCCGGTTTTTGTTTCAAAAAACCACTGGGATATGAAATTTCTTCTCAGCTAAGACACAGCTGATCCAACCCAATGGACAAAAGCCTCTTAGTCCCTGATGGGAAGTTAATTCTCCTTGCTTTGAAACCCACCACCAGTACGACTGATATGACACAGCAAATCTGGGCAGGCTGTGACATCACGAGCAGCAGCATCTCCTGAAACAACACACTGAGTGCTGCATGGAAAATCCTGGTAACCTGACAGACCTCAGTGATGCCTAGTTAATCTTCTTTTGTGGGGGAAAGGAAAAAAAACATCCAGAACAATCTGGTGCATAAAAAAAAAAAATCCAAAGCATCTGAAAACCATTTAGTTTTCCAGTAGTAACCCAGGAAGCATCTCCTGAGACAACTGTTACTGTAATTCTGGTGGAACAGTAGTTCTCAAAGCCTAGATGGAGCGTGCAAACAGAAACAGTAACATCAGTGATCACTCAGTCTTTCTCAGAATACTTTTCTTATCTATTGCTACTACAGAAACCCAGGAAATTATATATTATTTCAAGCTTATTCACTTTTCTCCCCAGTAGAATGCCTTTTAAATATGTAAGCAAACTGTATCGTGACTTGGTAGCCCTTCCCCAAGGCCCAACTGTGTTGACAAGTCTTTTAAATTTACCTTCCAAATAGGAATACAGAATCTGATTATTCCAGTCTGAGTCTCTCTCCACACCTTTTTTCTTCTCTTCAATACCTCTTCACTTACCAAAACCAGAGTAATTATGTTCTACAGCAGCAAGCAGGTAACTGGTAACTCAAACACACCTCTCAGAAAAGCTGGCTAAAGAAAGCTGAATCTGTCACTGCATGTGTTGCTATAAAAGTTACTTAAAATGCACATTCCTTCTGCCTCTCCAGCAAAGGCACAGTCCATGCTGCATTTTCTCAGCACTTTTTCCAAAGGTAAACCTCAAGACTCTGCTCTTATGGCTCTAATTTGCCCCCACCCAGTAAGCTCAGGTACTTGATTCCTTGCTGCCAGCTGTGATGCCAGGCATAGGCTTGACTGGGAAACGCACCAGATGACATGGCAGGTCCTGAGGTAACAGGCATTTCCCAGTTAATAGTGCTCAGTGTTTCCCACCAACTGCAGTGACACTACTTGGTTGCCTGTCAGCCTGCACCGATTTAACTCCATGAATTCACATTAGCTGAACAGGCTCACTGAGGTGCCTGTGATAGGTATTCATAAAAAACCACAGATTCCTCGCATTCTTACCACCATTTCATCCTTGCACATAATGATTCAATCTGGCTTTTAATTTTTTTTTGTAATTTAGGTGAAAGACATGGTTTCTTGAGAACTTCCTTAGCTGCTTCTAGCTAGTAAGAGCTGCCTAGATTTATCTTTCATAAAGGTAGTAGATCAAAATTTTTCAATTCATGCATAGCATGTTTTCCTGGTTGAGGTAATTTTCCCCATTGTTAGTTTTCTTAGCAGAAGCACAAGAAGTGCAAATTTCACACCTTAAGCTTTAGAAGACCTTGTCTATCAACAGCTTCATACTCTGGTTTTGCTTTACTGCCAGCAAAAATATTGCCAAGAATGAACTTGGCACAATGAATGAAAGACAACAATAATCTGCTGCTCCTGGTGCTCCACCTCATCCCCTCCCAGGTATATCTCTGACCAATTAAAGCTCAGTAGGTGATGCACAAGGTTGATTACAATCCAGGAAACATTCAAAAATATTTTAGATTTCGCCACCCAGACAAGTTGTGCTTTAACCACGTAAAAAGTGTTTTAATTATTATCTGCTAAAAAAAAGGGTGATGGCCATAAACACTTTAGAAATTGTTTATTTGATTTTATAACATACATCTTTAAGAAGAAAGTCAAGGAAAAGTAAGACAAAGTGACAAAATTTATGATTACATTAACTTCTAGCTCAACTTTTTATTTAATGAAAATGTAGTTTTAGTAATGTATAAATCAAGCCATAAGCCTGCTACACTGGAGTTTATGAGTAAAGAATAAAGTACAAGTGTGCAAGTAGAAAAGACAGTCAAACTTTAAAGTAACAGGCTCTGATTCAATACCCTGTAAAACTTCCAAAGCAGTATTTTTCAGCAATTTGACACAAGCAGCAAGAACAGCTGGCACTGCTGGGGGTGAGTAGGAGATGCACATACACACTGCATCCAAAACTCAGGATGCCACAAGGCAAGTTGTGGGGACACTATGTTGCACACCTGAACTGACAGTAGGTTTGAAATACCCACCCAGCAGAATGTGGGCAATGCTGTGCTGCAAACGACGGCGAGAGATCTCAATCCTCAATTATTGCAGGTTCCATAATTGTTCTGTAGAAGAAAATGCTCAGGTGCCCCGACTCAACTCTAACTTTGTTAGTTATATTTTGTTCCAGTACTGTTCCATCCATTCAAAGACCAGTGCTTTTGCTCTAATATTTAATCTCACAATCTTTGTTTACTTTTTCATTAAAACCAGCCAGATTTTTTCAAATAGAAGTAGCTTTCCATATCTAAGATATTTTCATATCATCATTTATTAATGATAAAGGCTGCTATCAAGACAGACCATAGTAAAAAGGCATTAGTCTTTATTTTCTTCAACAGTTACTTGTACTTTCTACTTGTATGGGGCATGATTAATACAACAATGTCAGCAAGATAAGGGAACAGCTTCTTGCAAAGTCTCGCAAAATTAAGCAAAGAGCATTTAGTCGTAGCACACCAGATACGTGCCTGAACTACACATGCTTCATTGACTTAACACTGTATTGACTTCCAGTTATGATATATAATGGAACTTTTAATTGATCCCCTGCAGGGCTGTGAAGTGAACCAAAGCAGTGGCAGCTCAGGCTGGTCACGCAGTGGGAATCGCAAAAGGAGCTGCAGTACAGGTCCTGCTCCAACACATCCTTCTGCTTGGTGTGTACTGGCCTGAGCTCTGACTTTGTGATCTGCCCATGCTCAACACAGAAGGGAAATACTCTGGTGGGGTCCATGTCAGCAGCAAGGTAGGAGCTGCTTTTCACCACAAACTTTTAACTATAACCAAATCCCTTCCCAAATGCATGTGTATTTTATGCCTTACCTTCTTTTGTGAAGGCTTCTAGTATTTAGTCAACTGATTAGGGACAACAGAAAAATACTTTTTAATTAAATTATTCTTATTCAAGCAAAATCAGGGATACTAAGATAATGCTGTCTACAAATAAGAGGCTGTAGCAGTGGAAATATCAGCAGGAAAGCAATATAACAGGAGAGCTTTCTTAGCAGGAAAGCAAAGTAAGGTTTTCACAAAAGTAACATCCAGTTTTATCCTGGGAAGAGCTATGGTACAAACATGCAAAGCAGGGCAAGATTTGTTTAGAATCCATCTATAATTCAGCCAGCTAGGATTTTCAGTAGATCAGATTCCATCTTCATGAAAGCATTTCACAACAGCAAGAAAGTGCAGAAATATTTCAGTTTTGCCCAAACCTAGGAAAACTCTGGGTGTTCAGTTCCTGTGTGCATGCACAAGCCACATACTGTTTCACTTCACTGTACCTCTTAAGGATTACTCGGTATAAAGGTCTGCCTAAATAAAGTCCTCAAGAGAAATCCTGTGTTGACCTCAGAAGACAGGGTTGAGTCTTGGAAGGGAAGCAGCAAAGGCACTGAATGGTTAAAGTCTAGTTTCCATGAGCAAGTGAGTATCAGTGACTCAGGTTCCCAAGGCTTAAAGCCTGCTTGGCCCAGCTGCTGGGACCGGGCACGGCGCTGGGGAGAGTCCAAGCAGGGCACTAGACCGTGGCTGTGAGAGCAGCACTTCATCCTTGCTGCTATGGCCTTCCCTTACTGCCAGCTCTTCCATGGGCACCAACGCCTGCCAGCCTTTGCCAGTTACACATCCAGAATAGCATCGACTTTGGGTAAGAGAGAGTTTTGTATAAGCAGCAAGAAGTTTAATTATGTTTCCTCTCTAAATATCTACTAAAATCTGAACTGGTTTGAGGAGGAGGAGGTGGAAAAAAAAGGGGGGGAGGAGGGAAGGGTTATTGTGGCTTTAAAAAAAACCAAACCAAAGTCCCAAACATGGAACCACCCACCTGAAGAAAGTCAAAACAGTTTTTGAGAAAAACACTGTAATTCAACTCCACTAAATAGAAACAATGACATAAGTTACTATGAGACATTACTGCAGAACCAAATGTATTTACTCAAAAGAGAGTATTTGCTGCTGAACATAGCTATACACGTTAACAGTTGTTTAGAATCAGATACTTACAAAAAGCAATTTTAAGCAAAAGAGTCTCTCCTAAAGAAAAAAAGAAGGATTTTCACATGATCTCACTTAGAAAAAATCTGTTTCAAATTGCCCTACGTGTCCTGGCCTCGAGCCCATTTTTACTGAAGGCCTTTCCTGTACAGTTCCATAGGGGATGGGAATCTCTACAAAGTTTGCCTTAAAAGGACGTGTCAGATGCCCAGTGTATACCGTGTTATGCAGCAACAGAAGCTAACAATTCTGAGTACAAAAAGTTTCTAATCTTTATTCTCCAAGGCAAATTATAGACTATTTGCAGGCAAGAAAAAGCATCCAAATTAATCTTCTGTCAAAAAAAGACAAGGTGATACAAAAATCAGTGATGTGCTGCTCTCCCACAAGAATGTATGCATTCATCTATCTTTTATGGGTATTGACTCAGCAACAGGACTATAATCAGTATTTTTCTCTAAATTTTAAACTAAGTCTAACTCGGAAACCACACAAAGAGCACATTCATTTGTAAATTTTAAACAAGCAAGCATTACTGTAATGCAAATCATAGTTTTTATTTTCTGAGGCTGCTAATCCCATTTAATTGTCATGACTGTCAAGCTCTATTTGCTTTCTTCAGAAGTGTTCTAGTCAGAGGAGGTACACTGTGAGCTTGCATTCAAAGGATGCACAATACTTATCTCATATACTTAAAAACTAACCTTAGCAAGTTTTATGATTTTCTATCACCAGTGTAAGATTTACTAGAAGTTTATTAATCCACCATAAACAAGGTCACTGTAATACACTTTATACAGGCACAGAACATGCTTTAAATTTGAAGATGCAGACGCAGTGTGCTTACTAAGGTTAAACATGACAAAAGTGTCAGCAAACATCCGCGCTGTCGATTTACTTGTGCCCCGTGCTGGTGCAGCACTGGCAGTTCTGTCTGTGCTGTCCCCACACACAGCAGCACACCCCCGTGGTGCTCCACCTCTGCCTTGACATTCATGAGGCAGCAGGAGCTAATCCTGGCTATGCCATGCCATTCATCACCTTCCTCCTAGAGAAAATGGTGTAAGATGAGAGGCAGAACTGGAAATGACACCCCTCACTCAGGGCTTAACACGGGCAGTGACACCTGCCCCGCAGTTCAAGCACGGCCTGCGCTGCTCCACGCCGCAGGTCTGAGGACTCCAAAAGACAACTACCAACTTTGCAATAAAGTGTCAAAATTTACTGGGGATTTAAACCACTGGGCAAAGGAAGTTAACTCCTGTGTCGGTGGTTTACAGCAACAACTGCCAGATGTCCCTGGGGCAGCCACTTTCACATATCTGTTTAATCTACTCCGGGGCTCCCGAGCTGTGACACCGGGTACAGGGCATATCTACCAGGTGGGGTTGTGCGAGGGCTCCCGAAGGCAAGTGTCATTGTTTGTGGGCTTGGGCAAGCGTGCAGGACAGGCATGAGTGCTAACATCCAAGCTGCTGGCAAGAGAAGTGTTTCCATGGCAAATCACTTGCTTTTGCACATTGTAAAAAGAGAGGTATTCTTGCTATGAACTATCAACCCAATGCTACATAGGTTCCATCGCCATCAGTCTGCACTTGTTATTACTGCTGTAGTGTTAATACTTCTGTTGAAGTAGCCACAGAAGTGGAAATCTACACCTGATCATGCCTAAAAGAACAGACCTGTCCTGAGATTCCAATAGTGAAAGTAGAAAATGGATTAGACACATCAAGGTAGAGTAGACACACTGAGATAGACAGTAAAGGATGAAGATAAGTGGAAACACTGTATATAAGATTCTCCACTGCTGGATTATCTTCCTTGTTTAACAACAACAAAAAATATCTAATTAATCTGCATTAATACCAACTCTCAGTCAGTATGACAACTCTTCACACACGCGATCTAAGACTAGGAGAATACAAATTAATAGGTTACAACAGCTTAACAAAGCTGTTGATTCACTGGGTTTCAAAGAAAAAAAAAATCCTCTGCGAAATTTCCAGCAAGAGACTAAACTCATGTTTCAGCAATTGAGGTGGGAAACATTCTCAGAAGTGCAAGAGGCATCTGCCCAGAAAAGGAACATGCCATGATTTGGAAGTGGAGGGCGGCAGAACCATGTTCAAATAAGTGTTGTTGAATGCAAGTAACTGAAATTTAACCCTGTCAGTCAAAGTAAAACTAAGCAATCAGAAACAAGGAACCAGCAGAGAAATCAAAAACAAATAGAATTCTCATTGGTTGCTGATACATTAAAGAAATATATCTTAAGACTAACTGACAAAATAGATGGTTTCATTTTTTATATTACCAATGTGTTTTTAAGTGAAGCATGTCGTTATTAAGCCAAACATTGATCGATTGTAAGTTTAGCTACAGAATTATTCCACTGTCATATTTATGTTTCATGGACAGTTTTGCTGTTGACTCAATTATCAAAACTGTACCATTAAGTACAAAGTTGTGAAGTTCACTTGAACTGTAAATATGTTACCAATGCCTGGATCCAGCTGGAAGAAAGTCACAGTTCTTTGAAAAAAATACAAAAATTGACACAAAGAGAAAATTTTTAGTGTTTTCCACAGTGAAATTGATATTTAGCTAGGAACTGTTAACTTCAAGAGCCATGATCTACTATCAGAAACCATGAATTAACTGGAGTAAACTGAAGTTTAATGCTTGCTCCTATAAATCCTTCTGCCATTTCCTCTGAAATTCCCTTTTCAGTATACATGTCTATTACAATATTTCTAAGAGCACCAAAATATTAGATTTTTTATTTATTCCCCATGCAACAAAATGAAGATTTGTATAATGCAAATGGTCATGCAGGCTGATTTTATATAAAACTAAACATCTGAATTTAATTCAAAACTTGTAAATGAAATATATTACCTTAAAAGTTACATTGATGTCTAGATGTGCAAGAGAAAAGGAACACAGAGATCTTTTACTGTCACCTATGATGACAGAAGATATTGTCCTCTGCTCTCAAAGCCTAATTTTTCACTGCCTTTATCCAGTACAGTCTCAATTTTTATTACATCATTTCAGACAACATTAATAGAAACGCACTTTTGTCAGCAGCAAACATTCTTACCTAGGATTCATAAAATTTGGTGAGCAAACGTAAACGTTTGTTAAAGGAAAATAGTCTAGAGGAAGTATGGAATGGTAAAGCAAATATATAGTAGGAAGAGTTGCATTTTAAGAATGGAAAAGGGTATTTTTCTGTTTTGAAAGGAGGAGTGAGAAAGAGGAAGGGGAGGGCCTAATAGCTGAACCACAGACAGCCAAAACTTATCTCACTATTAAATCACTAATTAAAAAATGTGAAAGTTAATGATTTTAATCTGGCTCCCAGATAAAGATACTTATTAAAAGAAAAAAAAAGTAATTTCTGGAGTAAGCAATTATATCTGTTTATTTGGCCTGTAGCAGGTAAAATAGAGGACAAGAATTTTCTCCTCAGCAGTTTCAAGAGGAACACAATAATCATACCTAGGACTGGTTTGCATTATTCACCACAGACTTCAATTCTGTTTCATTAATCTGTATTTGCCCTCAAGAAGGAAAGCAGGAAACACTACTGCCCTCCTGCACGCTTGCAAAATAGGGAGCAATTTTGTTTACAGGCTTCACTTGTCTAACAGCCTTCACTTTAAAAAGTTTGTTTCCCTTCCTCTTCCATCTTGCTAGGGGGCTTGACCTTCCAGGGTGGCAGCTGCAGGGCTGGGATAACTCACCTCAGTTACTCTGCTGCCTTAAAAAGTTTGGAAAATGGTGCTGACCAGTGACAGTTTCCTGACGCAGGGATGGCTCAGAAGGAAAGTCAGGGACATGCAACAAATGCTCTGCAAAATTTAACTCCCCATACAAACCATACTCCTGCCCACCCTTACTTTCTTATGAAGATGAAACTGGCACTGTATCAAACATAAGAGGAGGGAGAAGATAAATGCCTGCCCCATACAAATAACATTTCCATGGGAAGGGTGGAGTCACTAGGAAGCAGCTGAATGAACTGGAACCTCTCCTCCTGCTGCCCAATGTTCCTGTTTGCTCCACACCTTCTGCAGTGAGACAATGGAGCATAAATCAGAGACAAATATAAAAAGGAGCTTGCAGTTTTATCTAATTGCATCATCATCTCATGTCATGTCAACCTCACGTACTGCAGACTCTCCCCCATTGCTCAAGACGAAAATTATTTCTTGCCTGCAGAGGAAACCATCCATTTCAATCAGTTTAAAGGGCTCCCCACTGAATATTTGTTTTGGATCAAATATCTTCTGTGATCTCAAGTAAACAGGGAATCAGCTTCAAAGGGATTACACTAGTTCGACTACCTACACATTTCTCATGCAGACAAGTTTCCTTACAGCTGGGAACCAGTACACAAACTCCATGCTTTCTTTGTTGGAATGAGGAAAAGAAATCCCTAACAGAGACCAGACACCATATTGGTGTGAACTGAGGTAAGGAGCAAAACAAGAGAAGGGTGGAGCCTCAAAAGGACAAAAAGAAAAAAAAAAAGAAAGGAATAAAAACCCTAAACGCCAAGCAAGACATAGATTTTAAGCTTAGAGACTGAATCCTGAATCTCAATTAAATAAAATTCTTTAAAAGTATCAGGATGTGTTATATCCATCTTTTCAAATACCACAGCAAACAAAAGGTCTCTCTGAACACTAATACAATGTCAAATGAGAAAATAAAGAATAAAAAACAAAACCAAGGGATTTTTTTATCCAGCACAGCTGGACCCTCAGGCAGCATAGCTGTGAAGCTGTCTGTTTTCGGCAGAAAAACATTGCTTGGGGATCAGCACTGAACATTTCAAACAAGGGTATCTAACACTAACTATCATTCAAGAAGGAAGGTACTACAGCTACTTACAAACATTACCCCAACAGCACAATAAAATCCCCATAACACAGTAGTTTGCACAAAGGCCAGTATTTTAGAAAGTGTGATTATAATTGGTAGCAAAAACTGATCCTCCAAGAGCTGGAAACTAATTCTTCAAACCTTCACGAGTCAGAAAAATCTGGAAAAAGGAATTTCTGATCTTTACAGAGATGTTATCTGCTGATCCTCTAGAATTACACAGATGAACAGACGCACATCTAACTCACAAACACATGCAAGATACTAGACTGGAGGTACCCAATATATCTGTATATAACACAACTGCTTTGAAATTTGATCTCTTACAGTGAGAACAACATTCTAAAAGCTCGATGCTACATCTCTTCTGGAGTTTTTGTTGTTCATTAGAGGCTTTTTGGTTTGCTTGGGTTTTTTGAAAGGAGATGAGTTCATTCCTCTTTGGTGCACTTGAATTATTTTCTATGGCACTGCTGCAGTGACATTTCCAATGAGTGCAGCAGAAACCTGCAAACAAGTAAACTGGAGCTGCCCCAAAACATCCATCCCTCTGCAATATTTGCATTGAAGGCAGAGAATGTGAGCAAAACAAAACTCAGCAAGATGAAGTAGAAGGCTCTTTGCATAAAGGTGTGAAATACACCAGTTTCAAACCCTCTGCTAATGCACAGGCTTGAAACAGTTCCTCAGGGGAGCCTAAGGAAGCTGATGGCAATAAGAAACTAGAAGAAAGAACAAAGAACTTCTTCCCATCTTGTCCCCATTAAGGGATCATTGTTAAACCTACATAATTTTGTCAATAATTTTTTAAGTAGAAGAGCATCGACTTTCTTCCTAATTCAGATGCAATACTACACAACACGTTTTAGTCTTCTTTTAGGTTTGGGTTGTTTTTTGGGTTTTTTTCAGTGTGTATTGGTGTACATAAATCACTAAGTTGAGATGCTGGAAGCAACCACTCTGGAAGACATTTGGTTACATGATGTCATCAAACTTTGCAGCAGAACCCACAACCATCCGGAGAAAGCCAATAAAGAAAAAAAAGAGGCAAAATGTTATTTTGTAAAGCATAAATTACAATGTTTAAAGAAACTACTTTTCTCCCTGCTCTCCTTTCTACTCAGCTACAAGTAAAACAGGATTTGGGGATCTGCTGAAGCCTGAAACCAGACATGCGTGTGAAACAACCGGTTATTAAATACCACGTTTAGATTTTAACCCTGTGAATAAAGACACTGAGCACCAACTTATCCCTACTTGTTTAGCGGTGTAATTTTTATTGCGAAGGTTTTTCCTCTTAGCAGGTATTGTTCGCTGCAAGGTAGCAGTCACTGTAACAGGACAACATGAGACACCTTTTGTTCCTAAGAACGTGAGAAAAACCTCAGCAAAGCCGCGCACAACCGGCGCCCGCCGCTCCGGCCGCGGGGCCC
>WEIT01031609.1:21830-56938 GCA_013389985.1 Dryoscopus gambensis | reverse complement strand
CGCTGCCTGGCCGCTCACGGGGGCCTCCGAACTGCCGCATGCGGTGGGAAGCCCCCGTCGGGCCGGGGTGACGGCAGTGAGGACAGGGAAGCCGGGAGGACGGCGGCGGCTCTGCGTTCGGGGCGATGCTTGCCCTCAGGCCCTTCCCGGGTGGTGCGGGACCGCCGCCGGAGAGAAGGGCTCGGGGCGCCTGGGCAGAGTGGGACCGGCCGCGGCAGGCAGGGCTGGATGCTGGGTAAACGCTCGGCCGCTCATGCAAACCTCTCTCTTGCGCTGTGCCGTGGCCTGAGCTGCTTGTGAAATTCCTTGAAAAGGTTACAGAGTATCAGGAAACTTGGAACAACGCTGGGAGACGGAGCAAGAGAGAGGAAAGACGTGCACAAGTCGTCGAAGTGAGATAGAAGTGTAGCAGGACGACGGGCTCATGCTCGTCTCGTTCTCACAGTTCCTCTGCACCACGTGCTCCTGGGCACGGATCGTGCGGGAGCCAGCACCTCCGGAGTTTGGTGCGGGTCACCGCCTTCCCTACGGCGCTAAGGCACTGGAGACAGCGCTGCGCTGTGTTAGTGGCCGCTGGGGAGCCGTGGGAGTCCCGTCCCTCTGCGGAAGGCACAGGGCACACGCGAGCTTTGCGTGCTGGGCATACCAGCGGGATTACACCGGAGCCAGCCCAGGGCGCGCTCGTTCCTGGGAGCCAGCGGTGGACCACGACTGGCTTCGGCACTGAAGCCTCTCTGGAAAGCGAGTACACAGTGAACACTTGGTCCATTGAGTGAAGTCCTAAGCGAACATACAGCAGTGTGTTTCCTTCAGTGTTAAAGTAACCTTTCAAATACGGTTACATTTTAACAAATTTGAAAATAAATAGCCTAAAATGGTCTGCTGGTAGGACTACTTGGATAAGGCACAGCGGGCTGTAAGGCTGGTTGCTGGAGCTGTGGGCCACTTAGCCACCTACTTGGTACCCCACAGAGAGAACAGGTCTGTGCTTATATTTCATAGCAAAATATCAGGGCTAAGTGGTCTAACTCCACCTGAAACCAACGGGGCTCTTTCAAAAGACTTGTGGTGGAGCTGTAACAGTCCTGGGGAACTCGCAGGGCAGCCCGGAGGTTGTTTTATACTGTGGTGGTGTGGATCAGCTCAACTCAAACCACTTCTCCACTGCACTGCCTCTAAGGAAAACAGCCAGGGCTGTTCCTAATTAAAGGAAGCAGAACTGCCTAAAGAACCCATTGGGAAAAGGAAACTGTGCAAGAGAGGCAGGAAACTGAAGAATGGGGTGAGGCAAATGGCAGTTCATGTAAACATAATGAAAGTTCATTAATTTTTAGACATTCATGTTGGGATAAACTCATCTTTCATGACCTCAGAGAACACGTGATTTAGAGCTAGATTCAACAACCTCCAAAATCCTTGGAAATGTTTCCATTGACTTAAGTAATGTTGGATCAGGACACTGTTTGTTAATGCTCTCAATAATTTTTGTTGCAATACACGGTGGCTTGGGAAGTTTGAGACATTTGTAGTTGGTATGATTTTCTCAGCTCCATAAATTATATGTTTCATCAATTTTGGAATAAAATGGTCCTGATTAGTAGCAGACAAAAATATGGCCTACCATTTTCTTGCTGTACAATTAGGTTTAAATTATCCTCAAATAAATCCTATAGTTTGTGGGGGTTTTACCCCATCTGAGCAGGGCACAAATACCATTTGTTGTTTTTGTGCTGATACTGAACATCTGATTAGAAAACCACCGATCTTTTGGGGTGATTGCTGCCTTTTATTCTGTGATCAGTAATCTGCTCACACCCTGGGGGAAGAGGTTGTACAAGAAATATTTGAGTGTAGTTAAAAACACATTCTCTGACAACACAAAGCAAATTTAAGCCCATCAGTGTGCTACAAAGCAGCTGGAGCATACTGGGCAATCTGGCTCATTATGGGCAAATCTCTTATCTTTGCCCTATTTTTCCACATTTCTTATTACTAAGGCTGTTTGTATGGAAAGAGGATTTGTACAAGAATTATTCCCCACCTGAAATCATGATCCTCTTTGTGACATTGTAATAATTTCTTCAGCCACCACATGTAATATCATAAACATGCACTGATGACTTCAGTTGGAAACTAGAGAAAAAGAGCTCTGAAGAGACTACGTCTGTTTTCTTGGAAACATGGACCATAATCTTACAAATATTTTTGCACATGAATTATTATAAGCATATGTGTAGTCCAGTTAAACTCCCTAAATTTAAATTATCCCGTGTGTAATTCCACCATAATCTGTAGAATTAATGCGGCTCAATCCAACTTTCAAAACCACATTTGATTTCTGTGTTCTGCTCAATGGCTGAAGATGTGCATGGGGGAGACTGTTGAGTCCTACTCGTGGAGTCAACCCTAGCCATCTCTGAGGTGGAGCACTGTCTCCTTCTACCCATCTGATCCTGATGAAGGGCCTTGGTTTAATCAGCTGGCTCAGCTGAGGAGGAGTGGGGTGATTTCCCTGAAGGATAAAGGGAGTTAGTTTGGGAGAGCTAAATTGCATACAGGAAGATAATTTGCCAGGATGAATTCTAAAGGGTGATGTAGAAGGGAAGGAGGAACGCTTTGCTGAGAGGTGTGGCTGGTCTGAGGGAGAGGAATAGGGCTCTGAACTGGGGAGAATGGTGGTACCAGCCAAGGGGCTGTGTAGAAGCAGATGAAGAAATACACTGCTGTGTGTGTTTGCGGTCATGGGTGTGATTTTTGCCTGGAGCAGACGAGTAGGCTCCTGGGTGGGAGCTACAGAGCCTGGAAGTACTGGAGTGCAGGGAGAAATCCAGGCAGGAGGTGCCTCAGGGGAGGAGGGGTCCCACGCTGCGCTGCCGTCGATGGAGCTCGCTGGCCTGCAGGTAATGGTGGGGAGCTGGCTAAGGACAGCGCTGGCCAAGAGCCCCGTGCTTTAGGAAGGGGAAGGATACTCTAGGATTTCTGAGTTACAGCTTGTTTGTTGCCCAAAGGTTAAGAAAAAAGAATACTCGTGAGTGAGTGTACTGACCTGGTGAGGCCAAAGGAAGGCTGTACTGCTTGCTCCCCCTTTGATGTGCCTCAGCTAAGAGGCAAGGAGCTACCTAAGC
Source organism: Dryoscopus gambensis (assembly GCA_013389985.1). NCBI lineage: Eukaryota > Metazoa > Chordata > Aves > Passeriformes > Malaconotidae > Dryoscopus > Dryoscopus gambensis. The sequence continues at coordinate 53,813 of WEIT01031609.1, read as the reverse complement.
CCTTTTGCAATTCTCTTGAATTTGGGGGAGTTTTTCTCAGGCTGCCACGTCAGTGTGTTAACTACTCCCAGTGTTGTGAAATGGCCTGTCCCAGGGTGGTAGTGACACCAACGCTCAGTAATGTTTTAGTCTAATTAACTTAAGTGACTAAAGTTATTTAAATTGCTGTAGGATAAATACAACTTGGGACTCCAGTAAGACTTGAATCTTACTGACAGTCAAGACCAAACATTAGCAATAGCATTACAGCTGCAAAATAAGGACTCTACAGAAGAGCCTTAGTACTACCCAAAGCTGTTCCTAATCTTTCATTTATTAGGATTCCAGTTCAAAATAATGCATGTCCTAGGTAAGCTGGTATAATGTTTATTCATACGTTACCTCAAATATCTACTTTAAAACAATGCTGTGCTCATACTGCTAATTACTCTGGAGCATTCTGCGGGTATGCAGCGTTGCCCTTGGTACTTTGATTAAACATGCCATGCTGTACGTGTGCTGTATTGCCTCTCAACTGCTTAACCAGACCATTCTCATCCCGTGAGAGATCCTCTTGCCTTGTAGAACAATTACAGGCACTAAGAGGTGTTCATAGCCCACTCCTCTTTCCTCTGTACCAAACTACAGAAGCCAGCATTTTCTTGACAGTCATTAATTCTACCTAAAAGTAGCTTGCAAGTGTCCTAAAATCAACATCTGGAAAAACTAAGTACAGAGACTTCTTTCAAATACCACAAACTGAATCATGGGGCCAAATTCAGCCTTAATGGAATTATTATCTGATATCTGTGTTCTGTGTTTTCCCTACGTTGCTTGAGTAAATTCCCTTATATGGAGATGTTTTCTGAGACGCACATGATGCCAAAATGCTCAGAGAATTGCATAGGACCAAACTTAAAATACTGAAGTAGAAAAAAATGAAAGGAAATTCAAACACAGACTTCTCTTGAAAGTGTGTTGTGGTGGAGATCCCTCATTTGAGAGGAGATTTTAAGCATCAGTTCTGACAGTTGCAATACTGGGAGCCCAGGTCTTAATGTTGGGAAAGGCTCCCTTTTGTGACTAATTTTTAAGGACATCTATGTTACTCATGTTTATGATAAAATAACTTGCTGAAGGGAAAGACTTATCTACATGTTTATATTTTTAGAGATTAGGCTGTATTTAAACCAAAACAATATATTCAGTTTATTGAAATATCTAAATGTTTGCTTCTTAGTCCATCACTTTTTCATTGATTCTAACACTGATGTCATCTTCTGTCCCCCATACTTTTATGAGAATAGGGGGGGTTTGTTACTTGCAGTGCTAGCTGCTTGTAAATAAGCTTAAGGCAGATTTTCTGCTCTTTTATTTTTATTTGAGTCTCATGACCCTCTCTTAAGATGTGATAGTTGCATTCTTATCAGTGGGGGTATAGCTAGCAGGATAGTTGAATGCTGAAGTACATTCCATGCTAATATAGAAAAAAAAAATTAAATATAATTTACCAGCAACCTGATTACTGTTAGGGGTCCTGTGTTGTCATGTGCCTCTCCCTGACTCCTCCCTGTCTGGGTGAAAGGCTTGCTCCTGGTGTTGGTTTATAACTTGCTAAAACCAGAACACAAGCAGAAGGCAACAAAGGACTTCAGATTGCTTGCCGTGCAATCAAAATGCCTGACATAATTTACAATTCTGTTCCTCAAGCATGGGAACAGCAATCTGTTGGCTTGCAGCAGGTGGGTCACAGTGCCCCTTCTCCCTCTTATTCGATGGCTCCACTTCTCCATCAGTAGGACCTACACACTTGCAGCCAGACCGTGTCAGCAGCACACAGGTGCCCAAGGGTTTGACTCCATGCTAACAGCCATCAGGTTCACTTCACGGTGATTTTGGCCTACAACAACAGTATAGCAACACACACAAAGGAAATGCATGCAGGGACAGCGTGTGCTACCAGAACTGCTCCTTGCAAGGAAGACAAGATTTGGTGTGTCCTTCTTCATTGTTCTATTTCAGGTATGTGAAGAAAAAAAACAACTCAGCTCTTGTATCTCTACTTCAGGCAGACTTCGGTAGGAAAATAACTTGGCATTGTATCCTTGTGCTACTTGTAAACACTAGACCTCTTCAGAGGGTGGCCTTTCCCTTCTTGATTATTTTGCTTCTGATGGCTCTTCTTCAAACTTCCCACCAGTCACACTGTAGCTCCTGAAGTTCGTGGGGCCACTTCCTTGGCAGCCCTGGATGAGCCAAGGCTGGCCCAATCAGCCAGCACACACCAGGATTTTTCCTGCCCGTGGCAGAGGAATGAGCCGCAGAGGATGAGCACACACACACCTACTGCCAGAACTGTACTTGAACTGGAATTCTGCAGTGACAGAAAGGCCAAGGGGGTCTTCACATGAGCTGCTGCTGTCTGCAGCTTCACAGGAACTGCTGCTCTGGGAGCCGAGGGAACACCCCAGGCCACAGGCACCTTTGCCCTGAGGAGGAGGGGCTGCTGCCTGACTGCCTCAAAATTATAAACACAGAATAGTAAGGAAGTGTTTCACTCTTAAACTCTGAATGGATGCAAAAGTTAATGATTATAACACATTAATTCCAATGCAGAATGACTTTAAACCCTGAAACTTTCCTTATTTTTTTATGAAACTTTGTGAGTCAGTTTTGCCCTCTCTTTTGGAGGGGATAACTCTATGAGGGAATCAGAGGAAGGGACAAAACTGTAACTTAGTGGTATTTTGTGCTTCTGTAATTCTTGGCTTCTAGCTACCACTTTAACTTTCCATCTATGCATACAAAATATAAATTTTCACATATGTATTTTGAAGAAGCAATTTCTGTCTCTCCAGGATGCAGAAGTAGTTATTACATTTACTGTTTGGCTGCTGCCTGCTCAGCGGGATCTGAGATTGATTTCAACACTTTATCTCCCTTTCTGAACCTCCAAAATTGATTTTTATGCCACTTGAGCACGTTTTCCTTGCTTTTATTTCAGCGGAGCTCTTAACAGGTCTGCACGAATTCACGTCTTTCAAGGACTGGTGTGTTAACACCAATTTTTTTCTTCATTCTCCATTGTGTTCCCCAATAATAACCTCACAAGATAATTTATTTAAAATAGTATATATTTTAGAAATAGTAGTATTGTAGAATTGTATTTCATGCAACTTCATGCTGCATTATTCAAATTTATTTATTTGGATGCCAAACACAAAATAATTACAACAATTGACCTGTGAACAGATCAGTTATTTGATGGTTAAATTCTTCATGCTCACTTATTGGAACAAGACTATTCTTGAGCAGTGCTGATATTTTAAATGTTGGTTAATTATCCAGTAGTAATAATCTTAATCCAGTCTTAATAATCAAAATCTTAATATAGAAAAAAGGAATAAAACCCTTCTCCTTGCTGCCTAATTCCATGACTTCTTCCAACTTTAATTATCTAGGCAGTATTTTCTAAATGAGACCAATTCCTTGTCAGAAATATTTTCCACCTCTGACATGGTATTCTTACAAGCTTGAGAAAATGTGCTGGTTTTTGCCTCTGTTAATTTCAGTTCATTATTTGTCTGTGAAATCTCATGATAAAGCTATACTTAGAAATTAAGATAACTTCAAGAGCAAAACAATACTTGCAGAAAACTAGCAAGTGATCATCAGAGTGCTTCACAGGGTTTTTTGGGGCTGGAATGGTGCAAAGAAGCGAAGACTGCTGAGAGTTGCACATGAGTGACTGCCTGAGATACCGTGGCATTTAGCCAGAGGCTGGCTACCATGGCATGGAAACTCAGCTATTACAATAGTTTGGATCCAAAATCTGTTTGAATAAGAGAGGCTTCAAATAATCCATGTCACTGTTAATGTACTTCGGTACATGTCAGAGGATGTGATTCAGACTTGGGGGAGAGAAGGGAATTAGGAATAGCTGATGCTCAGATAACTGAGACTGTACCAGAATACAGAACGCTGAGGTTTTTAGCCACTTTATCCCAGATCATTAATCTTGTCCATTTTATGCTCGCATTGCATCCCGCAAAACTTCAGAATTTCCAGATGATGTTGAATGTGGGGTTTTTTTGATGGCTTCTTTCTTTTTTTTTTCTTTTTCTTGTTTATTTTGGCTTCATGGGTTTTTTTGGTGCTATGGAGAAGTATTTTTTCCCTTCTTTTTCTTTCTTTTTCTCCCAAACTGAAACAGAGATTTAATATTTAAAACAATTATTTGTTTAAGTTTAATGCAAGCAATACCTATTTTTTGAAACTCGGGCATATCAATATGATGTATTTAGTGTGTGCTAGGCATGCGTGCTCAGTAGTAAATGCAGTACTGGGCTGGTTCATCTGTATCTGCAGTTCCCACATGTGTTGACCCATCTCCAAAAGGGGCTGTGGGATGGAGTAGAAGGTACTGGTAATGTTTACTTGTAAACACAAAGGAAAATTCTGGTCATGGAGGTTAACACTGTAAGTAAAGAGATACCAAATAAAGTTGTATCTGCAGTCTATAATAAACTTTCTTCAGAGGAAAAGCTTGGCAAACAAGCATATAGAAATGTTCATTACATCACAGCACAGTGCTGAACTGTGTGAATTCAGTCTAACCAGTATAAAACCCTAACTGCTTTGTGATATATTCTGATTCTTCAATAAATCTGAAAGAACTTGAAGGTGGGAGGTGTGTTCGGGCAGCAAGGCAGCAGTAATAATCGCTTTCCTTTCAGAATTACCTGTTCAATCTTTCCAAAGTAACACTTTACACGGAAGCAGCTCTTCTGTATTTCCTCAGCCTTCCTATTCTACCCCTAGTGTTATTCAAAGAAAAAGTTAGATGAAGATTTTCATGAATTATCTCTAGTCTGGAGTTTAATGAAAAATACGTTTAGAATTGGGATGTGCTCTGAGATACCTTTGCTTGTCAGTGGTCATCTTCTATCTGGAAGTGACAGAAAAGTGAAGATCCCTCCACCTATAATTTTAGAAGGTATTTATTTTTTATCTAACTCCACTGAAAAATCTGACTTAGTGTACCCTGTTACGAAGTTACTTCTTTAAGGAATTATTACAAGTATTAATGCAGGGCTGCTAAGATATCACTTAAGTGCTTCTTTACAAATACAGCTACATTACTTTTAATATTCTGCTTTTCAGTGTGGATACAAAACGCACATTTAACTGTAATTCCCAGCTGTCATGCTTGCTTTTTTACAAATGGATGCCTGCAAAAACAGGCCTTGTTTACTGCTGCTGAACAATAATTTCTGGATTTCATCTTGGCAGTGAATGTTGGGGAGATATCCTTTAAGCCACTGAATTGGAGGTTAGGACATTCATTTCAGTGTCAGCTGACATCCCAAGCTGGATCACAAATGAAAAGCAGCAGAGTTCAATTGCAGTGTTTAACAATAAAGCAGGAAATTCTAATTGCCAAGCTACTGGCAGCTGAAAGTAGAATTTACAGTAATGCTTAACTGAGCAGATCTGACTGTTGATATAGCATTACAAATAGCCACTCTTTCTTAAACCAAGTAGAGGGTTTTTTTTATTTTAAGAACCTACTGTGCACTGATACACAGAAGGGGTAGGATTATGCACAACAACTTCACTGTTGGATCTAAAATACTTCTTAAATCTCAACATTAAAAAAATACTGTAACTTTTTTATGGACTCCTTTAAAAATTATTTGCTGAATAGTGCAAGGACAATTTAATCCACCTAAGAATATTCTCTTCCTCTTGAGTTTATATAAATCTCTTTGAGCACTTGTCTAAACTCAGTACAGTCCAAGTCATCCCACTGCATAGACATGAATACCTGATTTTTGTATTAAAAACACCCACACCCCCAGCACACTTCCTCGAAAAAAGAAAAGGCACCCAAACTGCAAATGAAACATGCTGAGTGGGACAGTGGACCAGTGTCTGTGCTACCTTTCATCAATTCATCATTTACAATATACTTGTTTAATATGCATAATATCTTAACTGATAAAGTGTTATAAGCTTTTTGAAACATTAAACATTCCTCAGAGAGACCCTCATTTCCCCCATTTTTGTCTGTCAAATATTATTATCCCTACTCTGTCTCTTGTTAGAGAGTAACAAACACATCAAACATCTTGTTCAGCTTTGTTCCTCAGGTACACGCAAAGATAACACAAGGTATGTGTAAAACTCACATTATCAATCAGCAAGTCCACCTTTTTATAGATGCATGCATGGTTAAAGCCTATCCCTGGCACAGCTAAATGTGAGATTGCTTATTTCTGTTGCATCCATATTTCTGTCTGACTAGCTAATGAACTGGATTATAAAACATGTTAAAATTTTTTGAGTGAGGAAGTAAAATAGATGTAAGAAATTCTAAATGGGAAATGTTACACTCCACAGAATAGTGACCTGAGTTTAAAGAAGTATGTCAACAAAGGTCCATCTTCATGTATCATATGCCACTTTCATTTCATCTCCACTGCCATTGCAGCATGAAACAGCAATGCAGAGGAGAAACGCTGTCCAAAGCTGTTACTGTGAGAGCTACTGATTTTCTTGAATTCTTGTGCACAATTCTAGTTCTTACCAAGCAGCTCATGCAAGATGACCTCTGCCTCTGAGTACTTCCTATTGATTTCAACAATACTGGTCATGAGACTTACCATTACGCTATCAGGAAGTATGGTCATTGGAAAAAGTCAAAGTTTCAGAACGGTCTAGAGCTCAGTTTGTGCTGCGAGCAACCTGAGGGTCTGTTAGAAGCCTTCATTTCCATTAAGATGACGTAAGAGGCGCAGCTGCTAGAGAGAAATGGTGTCAGCGAGTCTCTTGTGCTATTTGCCAAGGACTGAAGTGTGGGGCAAAAATGCCTTCAACGGAATGGTGCTGCTTGGCACTAAACAAAGTAAAGGTTTTTGTGCAAGTGCCCCTCCCTAACTCCCTCTCAGCTGCTCTTCTCCGTGGGCATCCTACTTTCTCTCCTGTCCCAGGGAAACTGGCTGCTGCTTGGATGCAGTCTGTGATTGCACATTGGCTAAGGCACACTGATAAGCTCATTTGGAGGTGAAAATGAGGTTGGAAAAGGTGGTCACTTTGGGTCTGGATATGCTCTAGGGCCCCTTGCACAGATTTAAGAGTACTTTTTTGCTTTGCAAACATGACTTGCATTTGTATGTTTAAAATTATCTCTGCACTATTTGTATACAGCAGTCTTTTGTTTCAAGGCATTAACTGTCCTATGTTTTGACAGGATGTTTTTGCATGGAAAAACAGGTGTCTGAAGAATTGTGTGACTCCAACTTCAGAAGTTGTTTTTGAGACTTTGATTACTGTTCCCAGAAATCCTTAATGTCTTGCAAAATGTAACAGAACAGCATAACTTTATTGGAATGGTCATGGCTGAGTTGTAAAAAAGATTGGCTCAAAGTAGATCCTTCTGTTTAGCTTTCAGGTCAGTTTGTTTAGCTTCCTTCCGGTATAACATAGAAATAATCTCTTAAGCTGTTTTTATCAAGAGTCCACCTTTTTCTTATATAGTTATTTTATTTCTAACCAGTGTTCCTCTTTTACCTTCCCTTCCTCCTTTTTAAAAATAAAATTAACCTGTCTTTAATATAGATTATATACTCTCCACTAGGAGACAACCAGGTCAAAAGAGAAGCAACTCTGAATATTTAATATTTGTCAGCTAATGCATATCTAGATAAAACAATCTGATAACTAAAACTCATTTAGAATTGGCTTTCATGCTAGGACTCAGGGAAAGAATTTCTGGATGCCTTCTGTTCTCTTTGAAATTCTCTGCCAATTTTGATGATGATATTTCCATAAATTTGTATTTGCTTTCTTTAAGAATATATTTCTTTCTCATTTTGCTTTAAATATAAGGTTTCCTCTTTTGGAAATGGAGCAAAAGAGGTAAAGTATTTCACATCAAACATTCCTTGTATGTAATGTGAACGTGTTTGCCGTAATATTAATATTATGAAAAAAAATGAGACATAGCAAACCCCAAGAATCTAAACTTAAGGAATCTAGTCAGCGACCTTTAAGTCTTTGGCTAGACCCTGGGAGGGCTGTTTTCTGTTCCATGCTGGGAGAGGAAGAATGTAGTTTTCCCCTAGAACAATAGACTGTTTGGTCATACCCACCTTCTAAAAGCAAAAGATAAGAAAGAGCTTCTCAATAACAAAATGCTAGTTTACTTCAGCTCCACTGTGCTTTTGGAGAGAACTAGCAGTTATTTGAGATAATCTTTTCAAGGAAAAGTCACTCTGGTTGATAACAAAACTTCCTTCCAGAGAATTTGAGCCAGAAGTCTTTTTTCTGAACTGTCTCCTATGGCTATCATGAAGTGTTTTGTTGAAGGCTTTGGTCAGAGTTAGGCTGTGATCTTCCCATTCCTGAACTCTCCAGAGCAGTTCTATCTGCTTCAACTCTACAGACTTATGGGTCACTTCTAATCCAAGTTTTCACTTGCTAGAACTAATTATAAACTGCTGAAAAGTAAATGCCCTTAACTCAAGCAGGCACTTGAGCCAGTAAGGAAAACAGCAGTACCAGGGAATGGGTACTGTCCCACACTCTCATAGCCAACTATCTGAATTAAAAACCACTTTATATGTGCCATTTTAACCTGTGTTTCCCATGCTGACCAGAGTAAAGAATGTGGTGCTGGGGGAACAGCGGCTGAGATACTCTTGGCTTTGCTCCCCCAGAAGGCTGGCAGTGACGAGACGTGGGAAAAGTCTTCCCAAATCCTTGAAAAATGAGACTCCTCTATATCAGATGGCCTGGAGCAATTCAGTTTTTCAGGACAGCCTCTTGTGGAAAAAACTACTGTTATCTTTCGAGTGTTTACATGGGAAGTTACAAGTCTGAACAGGTAAGCTCTTTCTTTTAGCAGTAGTCGTTGCCATGCAGGTGACAGGTGAGAGAAAATTCCTGGAACTCCGCAGTGTGCAAAGGCAGACTCACAAAGTTTATGAACCTGCAGTTGGAAAGCACATCAAACCCCAACTCCTGCCCTGGGCAGGGCTCTGAGGGAGTAACAGGGCAGCCAGAGATGCTTTCCCCGAGGTATAAAGGCCGGGCAGGACGAGGGCGGGTGCCTCCTGCTGCGCTCGGAGCCGGCGCTGAGGCGCTGCCGCCGCACCGCGCTGCCGGGCCGGGGCTGCTCAGCACGGGAGGGGCCGCACGCCGGGAGCGTTCACTGCCTCGCTCTCCTCATGCTTCTCTAAACCTCAGGGCACTCATCCTGCGCTGTTGCCCCTTACCCAGAGCAGAGGAAGAGGCTGCCTCTGTCCTCTTCCCCTCTACTCTAGTTCCCTTGCAAAAAAGAAAGCAAGATTCAGGAGAGAAAGCTCTGATTTAAAATAAACTACCACTAGCCATAATAAAGTCCAGCGCATCTCCAACTTATCAAACTATCTGCAGCTGTACAGAAAGTCATGATAAGATAGTCCTTACTCCGATTCAGGGGGGGAAAAGCCCTTGGACACATCAGATTTACTTCAACCAAGTCATTTTCAAGGACCTCAGTATGTGCTGCACAAAGCCCTTCTCACATAGCCTTAACCTATTAACTGCTCTTTAATTTCAGACATAATCTTGGTTAAAACCCACAAAAACTCCCTGTTCTGAACTCACATGTGACCACATCAAGGGCCTCTGCTTATGCTGAGGATTATTAAGCCTGTCGGACAGGCTATAACAGCTGGCTTCCCCACAGGGCCTTGCAATATCGTGACCGTAGTTTTCCGCACAATGTTTTCTGATGATTTCTAATGATCTTCTGCATAAAGCAGCCTATTCCTCTGGACCCTTGTTTCCTAATAGCAGGAACCATTGTTTCTGTTGAGCTAAATCCCACCCCCATTCCCTACCAGAATAGCTTCTGCAATGTTTTGACATCTGACGCCGAGGAAAAGGCTTCCGAGAGTCTCCTCCTGCGGCAGCGTGAGGAGCTGCTCGTGGCTCCACCGGAGTCAGGCTGTGCACTCTGGAGGGCGTTTCTACTCCTCTTTGAGCTTTTTACTTTGTTTACGTTTCTGTAGCCAGCCACATAGCTCTGTGTGTGTACAGATGACAGATGTGTTTATATTCTTTATAGGCGGGATAGTTGTGGAATTACATTTTGCCAGATGAATGTGAAATGCTGGAGTATGCTTTCACACACTTACTGCCAACAAAATACATTTTAAAAGTTGTTCCAATGACGGGATACCATTTTTCATGGTAAAGTCTTAAGTGTATATTGTACTGTTGAAAGTAAGGTCCTTGAAACGAGAAAACAGGAGATACTGAAAGTCAAATTCACTCAGAAAAAGAGGGAAACTCTGTTCCTTCCCTTATTACTGATTTTTTTTACTCTCTTCTAGAGCTTGAACCAGTTCAATTTCCCCAGCTGATAGTTTTGCTCTGTTTGATGTAGATTTGGTACGGCTTTTTGTACATAAGCTTTGAAGAAAGTACTTCTTAAATTGGTAAGCGTTGTGCCTGTAGCATGACACTTGTCACCTTTTTTATTTATCTTAAGAAGTGAGCAACAATTTTCAAAAGGTGCCCAACAGATTATAAGGGCAGCTGTGCCAAGACCAGAGGAAAAATGATACTGCTTTAATGCTCTGGGGGTTTTGGAAGACTGCAAAGTACAAACTGTCATGAAGCCAACTTAATATAACTGTTTCCTTTATACTCTAAGGATTCACAAGGGACTTCACTGCTAGCATAAAGGAAATAAAGCCTGTTGTGCTAGAAAAAGACTTTGTTGCTTACAATTTTTAAATGACACAAAGTTTTCTTACAGGAAATGTTACATTCATACAAATTCCCATATTTATTTGTAGACAAAAATTACCATTCACATAGCAGGAAAACTAGATGAAAACAGAGACCACATAGACTTTGAGCCACTATGGGTTACTGGTGAACTGACCTACATGAGAGCAATAAATACAACTACATAAAAAATCTTACTTAAATGTAGAGAAATCTTTATTGTCTCATTTTTCAGTACCAGCCTAATTTCTTAACAGGAGTTCTTGAAAATAAATTACTACAGGAATGTGAGTGAGGAGCTTGCAGAGTCTATTTTAGATAAAGCTTAGCTTTTCTTCTGTTTTTACACTATTCGACCAAGATACACTGACTTGGGATATTTTTTCTTTAGATCAGGCCACTGAACAATGAAATAATCTGAAAAGTAGTAAAGAATCTTTCCAGACAGGGATAAAGTTTCCACACGGCAGATGCTCTCTACATACACAATGATTGTTCTCTTTATTCGTAGAAGGCCAAGAAGAAAAGCAGATAAACAGACAGGAACACATGTTCCTGGTCCATTGCACAATATCTAGAAGAGATGAAACACATTACAAAAGTAAATAATGAGCATTTTCATACAGTAAAGAATTGAGTGTGTATATTCATTTAACATTACATTTACACAAAAAATATATTTCAAAAGATATTTTAAAAAAATCAGAAAAGGCAGGTGAATATGAAAAAATAGGGGGAGCAAACAAAAGACATTATTTCAAAGTAGCTGAAAAAAATACTGTATTTCTTTACATGTCATGAAGGAGGAAAAGAGCTCAGAGATGGCATGGTTATTTCTATGAAGGAAAAGCTTATAGTTCCTTGACTCATGGGCGTATAACCAAAACAGCTTCCACTCTCAGTTACAGCTTTGTGCTGTATCAGTATTAGTCATGAAATCTGTGCACATAATAAAGCCAAAGAAATTTAATTAGGATTAAACCTGGGATCCAGTTATAAACCTCTTAAACCTTGGTTTAAGTCAGCAAAACACTTCAGAGTTGATCAAAAATGTGCTGATGAATTAGGACCTTCACAAGAATCTATGAGCTGATGGGTGTGACTTGGTTTTATTTTTTATTTTTAATAAACACTAGGAGACAGTTACAAGCATACAGGAGGAAGGTGTTTTGGCAAAAACATGTCATGTTCTTGGAGCAGAGGATCTCAAATTCACTCATAAATGTTAACAATAAAGTACTCTTTTAATTTTAGACATTGTTCAACTGAAAAACAGACTGCTTAAAAGTAAAAGACATAAACCAGGGTATATTAGGCACTCCACTTGGTATCAAAATTGATTTCAGGCAAGAAATTTCTTACTAAACTTAAATACTACCATGTAATCAGCACTTTTCTGCACAGCTGGGGTTACATGGCAATAAAGAGTTCTTTTATAAAAGCAAGGCCCTATACCACATTTTTTTTTGTTCCAAGTTCACCAGCTTGTGAAAGATATTACACTGGTGGGGGGAAAAAATCTGAGTTTCTGCTTCAGGGCTGTAACAATCAGTTCAGAACATTTCCTTTCCTGCTTTGTGGCAAATTCCACTGATAAACTGGGAATCTCAATTAAAAACAACAGCTTTGGTGCTACAGAGTTCCAAATTCTCTCACCTATGCTTTGCCTTGATCATAGCCCCAGAAATCCAGCTTGGGGATGTGATGACTGCAATGCTGTGTTTTCTTACCACAATCAACAGACTGTAATACTGTTTCTAAAAATGTTCTGATTTTATTGCTGATCTTAACTGAACTATTTATTAATGCAAGACTTTGCTGATGTTTTCTCAAAGTCCCTCACAAGTAACATGCTGTCTTCAGTTTTATTCTTGAAAGTTTAAGGTGTCAACATCCACAGATACCTGAATTTGAAACTTGCCATGGTGTACTTATTTTGTATTATTTTTCTATTCTGTAGCTAAGAAGCTGAACACATCAACTTTGCATACCAGAATTTTGAAATCAGAGTAATATGCTGTGGTTTCAAACCTCCTGCTGAACCTGATTTCAAGCACATACACGCTGGGACTTTAAATCCTACTCTACATTCTACTGAGAATGAAGATCTGCTTTTTATACATTTGGTTTGATGAGTAAGGACATAAACCAACCACACAAGCTGCCTTTTTGCATTTCAAAGAAACTTTTCTATATCTGTGAACTAAATGAGGCATTTTGTCGTATTTCCTGGAAAGTTTGATTAATTTGCATGAATGTTGACTGCGATACTGGTACATGGCTACTGACAAGTAACTTAAGGCATGTTTAGGTATCTCTGTAGTAACATTTGTTACTGTGGTGAAAATAAAGGTACAGGAAACATGTTCTCCTGTGTCTGCAGGCAAAACCCACCAGCATCCCTGCAGAAGCTGGGCTGTTTCAGACAAGTGCATAAGAAGCACCTAAAGCCCAAATAAATTATTTACTACTTCCTATTTGTGTGAGTTGAATATACATTATAGCTACTCATTTCTTATTCAAAATTCAGCTTTAAGTGAACAGACGAAAATGTGCACCACCGCTGAACAGAAACTCCACTTTCCCTTTCCTTTAGTACAGCTACCTGGAGTACGCATATTGTCTTATCTTCACTGCTCCCTGAGCTCTTTCTCTTCTATTGCCATCTATTCTATTGCCATTTCTGTTCTACTGCCATCCTTTCTCCTGTCTTTTCCTCAGTGCCATCGTTTTCCATCAATTTGTCTGTATGCCACCCAAGCCTCTGAGATGTCTCTGACCCTTCCCTAGTTTTCTTTGTGATCACTGGTGTTCATCTCTCTTTGCACCCCTCTTCTCAGGCACCCTTCCAGCTGTCTTCCTTCTTGAATGGCTCTGCACTCTTTTAGCCACCATCTACTATGAAAGCTCAAGCATTGGTCCCTTACTTTCCACAGTCTGACACAAAAAACACCAGTTGTGGATATGATTAAGGTCAGGTAGCCATCCTAACATTCCACTGAGCCCAGAAGTTGAGAACTGTAGAACAGGTTTTATAAAAAACTGAATTTTTACAATCATGATCTTTATCAAGCCATCCCCTCCACCCTACTTCTCCCCTTTACTAAGCTTGGCCAGCAGCTCCAGTCCTTTTGGGATTTGGTATTCTTGTGTCTAGATGCACACACAGAGGTAATTGCCACAATGAATTCCAAACTAAGTGTACTCACAAAAGATCATGTAATGAAATAACAGTGAATGGGTCTATTTGTGAACCTCTATGTAGCTCTAAAGGCCACACTGAGCTGCTGTCATTACTTTGCTGAGGTATAAAACAGAAAGGTGGCAATCAAAATTAAAATCATAATAAAATATCTCTCCTATATTTAGGTTTTGATATGATGCACTCAGTTTATAGATTCTACTGACTGTTTATAATTTGTAAGCTGCTTCTCAGATGCCCTTTGATTCATGGAAAAGTACTTGCATGCAGGAAAAATGATCAGGAAAATTATGGACTTGGCATCTTTAAAAAAAACATAATCTGATCATAACTCATGTCCTCTGCTCTTTCCCCTTTCACACATATCAGTTCAAACAAGACCAAGCAGATGTGGTTCCATAGGATTTCTGTATACAAAATGCTCATATGATACTCTGATTATAGAAGTTCCTATCCCAAAATGCTTGGATTTAACAACTGGCCCCTGAAAGAGATTGTTATAAACCTGCTGAAGCCCACAAACAAATAGATCCCTATCTGAACTGGGGCCTGAGATCTGTAAATCAGACCCCAAAATTAACCTTCAGTTAACCTTCAGTGCATGTCTACAGACATGTCCCACCTAGAACTGGTACAGTTGCAATTGCAGTGGCAATTCCCCTTCAAAAATCTGGTCTGACCAGTCCTGCTCACTCCCTCTCACACTGCCAGCAGGAAGGGAGACCAGTGGTCCTTCTGCTTGGAGTCCAACATCATACACTCCTCAAGGAACACAGGGGAAACTTCCAAGAAAACGAATACGTACGTTATAAAGAAGAGGAATAATTTGGGAATGTGTAAGCTAGAAATGCTACTGTTCAGCTCCTGCCAGCACACAAACTGGAAAGGATGATGGAAAGGAACTCAATCATCTACAGCCTTCCTTAAAGATGAGCACTCCTACTAGTGAATTTCAAAACACTATTCAAAAGCAAATTTTGGAGAATGATTGATGTCTTACACCTTGAAAAGATCAAGGCTTTTGCTTTTCCCTGCCAGCAGAATACCAGTATCTCCCAGTGAACCCCACGCCAACCATCAGTATCCTGTGGGGAAGAGGCAGGAATCTATTGGACGAGAGGGGATCAGGGCCTCTACAAGGTCAAGCAGCTATTGAGGGTGTTTCCCCTCAAATATCTATTTATAATTATCTGTTTCCCTCAGTATCTATTTACTTTAGCTACAAGGCTGCCTGTGGAATATTTGTGTTGCATGAGATAGATATGTCTCCAAAAATCTCTGAGTTCAGCCTTCCTTAATGAGGCAGCAGACAGGGGGAAAGAGGGGCAAAAGACAATTTTTGTGTCACTTTTGTGACCTCTTGAGCTACAATTGTCCAAGGACTTTCTGGGCCACTGGGGGGTCCGACTTTGTTGCCAAGAAGCTGTAAGGGATTGTCCCAGAAGCCCGTGCTCCAGGTCTCTCTACACCACTTATATGCACCTCTGATGCAAGGAAATGCCCAGCTCACTGTTAAATTGGCTCACTGGCTGCCTGGGCTCACAGCTAGGTCGATAAACTAAGTCCTACATACTAAAATTCACTTCCAATTCAATCTAACCAAACTTTAAACAGCATAATAAACTAATCAAGCTGTATTATTACTGGATGTTTAGAAGTAAAGGATCAGAATACAACATTTAGCTTCAGCAAATCTATGCATCTAATTTTCTAATAATCACTTTCATACAAAAATGGAATAGTTCTTGCCTTTGTGTTTCAGATATTTTCCACAGCTGCTAAAGGAAAATAAGCTAAGCCAGCAGTCTGGGAACTGCTGGGAACACTGGGAACACTGGCACATGGCACCACTGCTGATAAAAGCTACTTTAGAGTTGGTGAATGCAGTACTGTAGAAGAGTGACATTTACCAGTGAAAACACTGAAAGCAGAGCTTGCAGCTTCACTGGGATTAAATGTCACTGGTTAAAGCAAAAATGAGTAAAGCAGAAAACTTGCAGTTTTTCTCATAAGTATGTAAACATACAATTGCTGTATATCTTTTAAAGAACAAGTGTTTAAGTACTGCTTCTGTTCCCAAATTACAGCAATCCAAAGGAGGACAACATAAGTCCCCCTAAACTTAGTAGAAAACTAATTTGTGTTTTGCTTTGCATAGGAAACTGGCAACAGCTGCTCTCCTCCTTAATGACTTCTGCAGAGATTGGCCTTTTGTCACCTGGTCAAGAGCAGAAAAACTGCCCTGCTCCCGGGGGCTCAGGAGGCTGGTAGTGTGGGAATGCTGTTTGCTGCTGGGGGGGATGTGCAGGTGTGAACTGAAGACTGTGCTGCTTACCAGGCATGGAGCTACCTCCTGGAGTACCTTCGGGACACTGCTTGCACCTCCCTTGTTCTGGTACTGCTCCCTACTCCACAGTGCTGAACAGCTGGAGACAGGACTAAGGGAATAGGAGATGGTGCTGAAAGACAACTACTAAAAGAGGCAAAGGCAAGTGGAGTGATACAAAATGGACCAAAGCTGGTTAACTGAATGAGAGATAGATAGATAGATATGCAAGTCCTACTTTTTTAACTGCTATGCAATACCTACTTTTTAACAAGGTAGGAAAAAACCCATTAGGTATACCTATGTTACAGGAATAATGAATGTTTTTGTTTGTGTGTTTTTTCTTTTGATGGGGGAGGTGGTTGTTTCTGTGGCACAAGAAGAGAGAATCTGCAATGAATTGATTTGTATTCTGCTATGTAAATTACAGCATCTCATGAGCTCACCAGCACTTGCTTGATTTTAATACTATATTACTATTTTGGAAACTTCACACTCAAATACTTAAGCATGTTGAGAGGGAGTGTTGTTATTGAAGCTTTTGCTAGTCTTGCTCTTTAGTATGTCTGAAAATTCAAGTTCTGAACCTTGAGAAAAATTAGCTTAGAACCATTAATACTTTTTATGGTTTAAAAAAAGCAGGAACCTTTTTCAACAGTTCCTTATTATTGCTATTGATGGGGAGAAAGAAGAATTTCAGGTTCTGTTTGAACAATAGAAAGGTCATTAAACTACCTACTGGTTTATTCTTTTTGAAGAGTGAAGATCTTATCCAGTTCCCTTTCCTCCACCACCTGCATGTAACACCACCTAAAACTTCACACCCTATTTGCTGTTTGAACTTAACTGCAGAATGCAAGGTAGGACAAAAAAATGCCAGAAAACTAGCTGTGTAGTCTGATCTAAATCAGGTAATTAAGGTAGAACTGAACTATACCTGGCTACACTTTCATCTTCTACTGTCTAAATCACTTGAATCATCAGGGGTGCAAGAAGGAAGTTACAGTGTCCTACAGCAACAGCTTGTGCTCGGGCTGGTCAGCAGCTGTAGCTTGTAGCACTGTCATGAAAACCTTTCTTCTTCACCTCTGGATCTCACTGGTACAGTAGCTGTTGTTATCATACAATACACCCACTAAGTGAGGTGCTCTTCAAAACAAGCAGAGACATGTGTGGTCCTACAGGCAGATTACCTAACCAGGATAAATAAGATTAGTGTATGCCAGAGTGGGGAAGAGAGAAGTGGAACAGCAAGGACTTAAATCAGTACACTACACAGCTGGGCTTCTATTTGTTTCGGAGTACTACTTTCATCATAGACTTAAATAGATTGGGAAGCATCATCTTTTATGCAGCTCTCACTTTATAAAGGTTTGGGGAGAGAGAGAAAGGAAAATCCTACCTAGTGGATTTTTTTTATAGGAGAAAAGGAGAGCTTCTGCAAAACCACTCGGAACTAGATGTAAGGATTTATTTGTAACAGCATTAGGCATTGACACTTCTGCCTTCTAGGCCTGACCCAGAGTTACCAACCCATTGTCCTCAGGGGCAAGAGACAAGGGAGGAGGCCTAGCTGATGTGATTTGCATCAGCATCCACATACAAAGTAGTGAGGGAAGCTCCTGGATTTCAGCAGAGCGCAGGAGCTTAGCTGTGCATGTGGCTATTTGACACTTAAAAAGACTTAAAACAGCTCAGGTCTGCTTGTGGGTATGCCCAAGGGCTTTACTGATGAAAAGAAAAGATATGACCGGGGTCATTAGGAGTGTCAGAAGTTAGGCAACAGCTTAGTGAGGAAGGTTTGAGAATCTTCATTTGGATGCCTAAAGAAACATGCAGGCTTTAATTTTTCCTAAGGAGTCTAACCTTAGGCACTTTACCTAACTGCCCCTGTATACCAGGTGACAGGTCTGTCATTGGGATAAAGAGGTTTTTGGAGTGGTAGTTCCCATCAGCATACTTCCCAGCCTAGTTGCCAAATGTAAAATGAGGAAACACGGAATGATCAATTACAAATAATAATAAATGACAGCTGTGAGACTGGTACTAAGGCTCGAGTCTGTGAAAATGTTAGTGTTGGTTATTAAAACATTACAAGAACACCCAGGCTGTCAGTGGGACCCACAAAACAACTACTGAGTCTTTTGAGAAACTGTGGGAGAGGGATAGAAGGTTGGTTAAGAAAGAACAAGATTACCAAGGCAGATACAGGGTGGAGAATAAACCAACTCCCTACCTACGTTACTATGGAGTGGGTATGTGGTTTATTGCTGCTGACAAATTAGTAGGAAGTAGAAGAAATTTGACTTAGTATAGATGAAAAAGTTGGTCATAAAAGAATTCAGTAAAAGGCCTTTGCCAAGTAAATGAAATGGTAGTTATTGAGCTACATCTCTAGCTACAACACTAGGTACTATCTGGCTTTCAGCAACATCACCTTGGCTGAATCTCAACCTGACTACATCGTCTTGGTCACCATGAGAAATACCATCCAACCTTTTAGAGCCTCTTTACAAATAATTTTTATATACTGCTTATTCTAGTAGCTTGCTTCTACTCGAAAGGAGAAATTAAATCCAAGGACTTTCAAATATACTCATGTATGTTACTAATAGTGGCCTAAAATGAGCCTTTAATTGCAATTCTTAGTGTGTCTTTCATTAATCGGGCATTTGTTTAACTTCAGCTTGAAAGCAGTATTTTAGGTTAACTAAACAAGACATTTAAATGTACATTAAACATCTTTTGAGCTACTGCCTAATCACTGAAGTTGGTATAGCAAGAATGTGCATCAAATACCTGCCTGAAATATCTTCACAGTGTAAAACCTAGAGGTGTTGGCAGTCTGTATCTGCATACCAGTGGTTAGATTTAGCAAGACAGTTATGCTTTACAACATATATGGAAGTGTGACCAGGGTGTTCATTAGGTTCATAATGAAACTGATAGCTGATGAGTTTAGACTCTTTTATGTCTAAAGATGCCTCCTTAAATCTAACCTAAGATCTCAGTTCATCTTTACTGCTGCTTCTGGCCTCCCTCTGAAAAGGAGTGTCTATAGGCACGTCTAATGAGCAGTCACAGAAAGGGCAGAGCTACAACGCAGCTTTGAACCAGCTGACTGGAATAGCTTCAGATGTTTATCTGTGCTCAGCACAGGGTAATTCTGCATTGTGGCTGCAGGGTACCTGTACACAAGGTAGGAGGGGTGCATGAGACTCATTTTCATCAACACTGAGAAGTTAAATGCAAATTTTGCTGCTTTCACTTTGGTTTCTTTTTAGATGAAACAATTTGTATCACTGGAGGTCTTAATCCAGTGTTCTTACTCTTGCTTATTTTGATTGTTTTGATCCTAGAAGAACAACAGTAGATCAGACATACCGTCAATCTGGTCCAAAAGAATTATAAACACTGCGGAAAGATTCAGTGTACAAAGGAAGGCAGCAGATAGTCCTAATATTGCATTATACAAAGTTCACTTGTTATAAAATGAATAGAGGAAAAAAACGTCACCACCCAGATTTTGTAGCTTTCCACAAAGTTCCAATTAGAACCGTGATATGAGGGACAATAACTTACTATTTGTCACAGTAATTTGTGAGAGTGTTATGAACTTAAGACATTTTGGGCAGGGCACAACGAATGGAAAATCTTAGCTAAATGAAATAATGATCTCCTTTCGTTTAGCTTACTGGATGAACACTTCTGTAACCAGAAGCTGCCTCAGTTGAACCAGTCAGGGGACCAGGCAAGCGTGATGGGATGTGCAGTCATAAAAGAATAGGTAGATTGCTACAAGCATGGTGAGCTATGCAGGTTTCAGGCTTCTAGAAAGAAGTTTAAAAAGGAGAGACTCATTCAACTGACAGCTGCTGGGGAGGGGGAGACAGCAGAGCACGTACTTGCTGTGCAAATGTAACTTACTACAGACTTCCCACAGGAAGGAGGCCCTAATGTGGGAGGACCGTCTTCTTAGCCTGATTTAACCCAGGTTTTTCCAAATAACAGTCATCTGAAAAATCTACTTATTTCTGGCTCTGTAGAGCCCTGAGGCAGTAGGAACTGTTGAGAAGTGTCCCCAGAAAAGCAAAAAAAGTCTGGTCCTAAGGGTCCAGGATGTGCAATCTGCTAATGAATGGAGCTTTATGCAGCATTTTTGCACAATTCTAGGTGAAATTTAATTATATTAAAGGATAGCAAATCACTGACCCAATTACATAACCCATCAATGGCTGAAAACAAGGACTGGATACAATATTTTGCAGCTTCTGCTGTGTGGTAGGTGCACATCCTTCGTTTTCACTTTGGATTTCAGCTACACCAGAATGACCAGGATTATCATGGTCCAGACAAAAGGGTAGATCACCTGAAAACCTAGCTTCAGGGTTGGCAAACTGGCCCAAGGACAATGGTTCAGTAAGCAGCAAGAGGAGTGAAGACCAGTTTCCTTTGAACTTGTATCTACTGACTGACTTAAAGCATGTTACAGAAAAGATGTAACTTTAGTTTCGTCCTTCTTGTATATCAAATAATCTGTGTAAGATGCAGTAATTTTCTTTAACTTTGGGAAAAATCTCTGTGCAGCTTGTCTAATTTTCTGTAAATATGAAGGATTTGCATCCTTTTCTAGATATCAGATCTTATAACATCTCGTTCTGGTTTTGTGTTTCTTAGCCTTTCTCTCAATTAAGACAATAAAAGTCTCTCTTCTCTGACCGCTGCCTATTTTCATGGTAGGAATTGGCAGTCTTTGAGACTGCATGCTAAGTCTGTCTGCAGCTGATGAATGGTTTTAAAAGCTTTTCTGGGGGAAGGTAGGTGTAGGCAGCATGTGTTGGCACAAGCCTTTCCTTCCCTGGAATTCTAGGCCTCTGTATAGGAAGCCTATCTAAGGCAGATAGATGCTGTAAAAACTGCCCACCATACATTCACCTGCAAAAGACACTTCTATTTCTATAATTCTTGGCTATAGAAACGCAAGCCAATCATCACTTCTGACATCTTAATTGTTACTTGGCTTAATATCTCTAAAGGGACTTAACTGAGCAGAGCGCAGATGCTCATAACCCAGAAATGGGCCTCCTGAAGATGAATTCAAGCTGAACCACTAAGCAAACTTTTATATTTCTAAAACTCTCTGGAGGCCCACTTCAAGTGTGGGTCAAGTCCTGCAAGACAGCAAAGATCTCCTGGAAGTCGTTCAGTTCTTTCTGAACTTACTGTCTTGAAGAAGGATTAGATGGAACTGACTTCTCATGCAAAGTAAAGCAAGAAGCTTTGCCAGATCAGTGTGAGATACAAAAAGGACACAATGCTCATCAAGTAAAGCACACATCAAGTAACTCCTGTGCAGCTGGGTTTGCTGTTTCCCTCTTGCAGCTATTTGCACTCCACAGATAGGCTTAGGTTGGCATAACCAGCGTATCTGTTTTAAATCTTGCCTTTGTACACCTAATGGTTTTGGGCTTCCTTTGCAGTACTTCTCTTGTCCTGCATTTGTTGACAACTGCAACATTTCTGTGTTTCTCTAGCTTTTGGGTACCTAGAGAAGACCTTCATACAAACACATATTTCCGACAAGCCTGAAATCAAGTGTAAGGATTTGGGGAGCACTCATACATACGAAGGACTAAGAAGCAACTCAAAGTTGTCTTTCCCTCCCGCAGTTAAACAAAACCAGTGTCTAGACTGAAAATGTACAGCACCCTTCGTAAGCTCTACTATTTAAAAATATGAAGCTCTCAGCATGATGTAATACTGTACTTGTTTCTAAACTTGGTTGTTGATTCCCACGCCAAAATTTATAGATGAGTCCTGTGAATGCCAGCATTTGTCCCAGCCCTTCTAGTTCTTTACATTACTAAGCATTACATTTTGCCCAGTGTAGAGTGAGTTTCAATTCACTGCAAACCTTTTTGTTGAAAGGCAATTAAATACTACCAGTTGCTTTACATACCATACAGTCTTTTCACTGGCAATGTGAGGCATTTTAATCCCTGACTCAGACTTCTCGGATAAGTGTTTTAAAATCTTTGCAGCTCTCTGAGTTATTATATTTTACAGAATTCTTAAACTAAGATATGCATACAAGTAGTAGTATGTAAGCAGCTTTCACGTGGTACATGATTTGCCATAATGCCAGAGATGCTTCTGCCAGCTGCTGTTGTGGTTGATAACAGCACGTGACAAAAAGTTAATTGGGGCTGCCTTCCCCTACAGCTCCTTAACCATGGAGGAAGACTCTTTGGATCTCATTTAGAGACAGGGGTTACTTTAAACACTGCAAAGGGATTAAAGGCCTTGCTAAAATGTATCCTTAATTTTACACGGGCAAGTGTTTTTCAAAAATGTTAGTCTTCTGATAGCTTATCACAGTTTATCAACTCCAACACCATTTCTAATAATTCTATGTGTAAATCTCAGTATCACTTTAAATTCCTTTGGTAGACAGAAAAAACACAGAATTAGATTAGTAACTTCCACTTCCTATATTACACTACACAGTGATATTTTTCCAGTCAATTTCTTTTGCAATAAGTAAAAAAATAAATATACATTAACCTAACACAGTTGTGTAGCAAAGTGATTACTAAATATGTTACTCACATTTTTGTCTGCTCATGTAAACAAACTTGACTGTTACCCCTGCCCCAATCAAAATCACTGTAGAAAGAATAGCATGCCACCTTCTCCCCTCTCCCAATTTTATCTCCAGTTTTCAAAACAGGCTTGAAAAACAGTAACTGCAGAAAAAGCTACTTCTGTTTTTCTATACACTAAACTGCTTTGAAAACTCCAGCAAGCAAGTAGCTTTTGATCTGACAGGAACTGACCACTACTATTGAAGCAAATGAGATCAAATTACTCACAGCAGCCTCTCTAAACAGTCAAAATATCACAAACATAAAAAAAAAGTCTCTTTAGAATTAGCCATACACATCACAGAGGGATTTTTAAGAAGTTTCTTTACAAATATCCTCTGTGCATGTATAGATGCTGCTACTAAACTATGAAAAATAACTTTGTAACTGCACCAGTTTTTACATGTTTTGTTAAGAAATTTTAAACCTCATAAAATATTAATTTGAAGTTCTGCTAAAATAATACTTTTTTAAAAACCCTCAAGTTTAGATTACTGACTCATTAAGATGACACCAACTCTAGCGAGAAGCCAGCTGTAACCAAATTTTTTCTTACAGAATTGTAAGACTTAAAGCTAGGAGACCAGTGCACTACCTTTTATGTTAACACAAAACTTTATGGATTGAATATCTCCATTGTAGTTCTACCATCTGACAACCCTGAATGCTTCTGAGTTGTTTAAATGTGTGGAATATTTTTAAATAAATGCAATTAGCATGAGAGTGCAGTTTTCTGAACAGCTTGAAAAAGCTACTAAAGTGCTGAGGAGTTGCTACTTCAGCAGTGATGTTTTTTGTCATTAGATGAGATAATTAATGTCAGTCAGCCAAAGACTAAATAAATATGCATTGTAGCTCAAAAGTCTATGTAAGCACAAGAACTGAATCTGTATATATTTGTGCTGGTCTGAACCTGTCTGTGCCAGACTGGTCATACCATTTTAGAAGCAAGTCCAGCCAACAGGATAACCAGGCTTTCAGGCATAGTTTGTGCTGCTGCAAGCCTGAAGAGATATTATCAGGAAGCAGCAATCTTGTTTTTGCTGGCTCTACCAGCATAACAAGGGAGTGACTCTCTGATGTTACTTGCAAACTTTGAGAGGGAAAACTGGTATTTGCTATTCTAATTCACCACCAGTGCAACCTGTTCTTTCTTGATGTATTGCTGCTATATTTAATTTAACATTAAAAATATTTTTCCTGTGAATTTGTAAATCTAAGCATACATATGAGATTGCAGTCTGCAATGTGTTGATATTCCAAGTGCTTTTATGATGGGGATTAGCAAGTTCTCAATAAATTAAAAGTTTCTTTACCTACCAAATCTGGTTTCCGTTTGTAGGTCAGAGGAAGAGAGTAAAGTATGGAGTATAGTGTTGTTACCACAGAGGAGATCCAAGACTGTCTAACCTCACGGCTTCTGGGAATGCGATCAAGGGTGAACTGGAAAAGAGCACGAGGAGAGGAGCTTTTACTTTTCTGAGAATGCTGTGGCTCCTTCTTACTAAATCTGTCTGTGCCAACCCTTTTTTAAAAAAAAAATTTAGTCTAGTTTGGAGACGTTTGTGTATAAAAAGTATACAGTAAAGTATGAAGTACA
The DNA here is from genome assembly GCA_013389985.1 of Dryoscopus gambensis. Classification (NCBI taxonomy): domain Eukaryota; kingdom Metazoa; phylum Chordata; class Aves; order Passeriformes; family Malaconotidae; genus Dryoscopus; species Dryoscopus gambensis. The sequence goes on along the minus strand of WEIT01031609.1, from coordinate 29,280 downwards.
GAGAAATACTGGAGCTATGTAGCGGCTGTTCAGCCCCGTCTCAGGCCACTCCAACCACCGGCAAGCGAGCGCGGCCCCTCGCGGGCAGCAGCGGCGCTCGGAGCGCCCGCGGGACCCGCACTGCGGACAGCGCAGCGCCTCTGCTCGCCCCGCGGCCGCGGAGCGCCACTACAAATGTAAAAGCCACTACCACCATCCTTTAAAGGAGTGCTCGGTGAGTATTCAAAAGATATGCATGATGCATATTCAAAATGCAAAATATTTGCATAAAGAAACAGGAAAGAATATCTTATCATTAAATAAAAAATAGCTACAGAAGTAACTTTCTTTGTTCTTTCCCTAAATGAAGACAATTCACTGTGTGTAAAAGGTATCAAATTAATAAAGCAAGGATGTTTTCTTAGAAATTTGAAACCCGGGAGCAGGGAGCAGTTGTTGGGCTGCCTGCCCTCCTCGAAGGTGGCTCCAGCTCGATGCAGAGGAGCTGCACCTAAGAATTATTGCTACATCAGAAGGCACTCCTGATGCCAATGACATTTTTGACTGTTTAAATTAAAGACACATGTAGTGGCTGCAGTGAAGTGTTCAGTGATGCTGACATGTGGACAGTGGTCGTTACCTCACTTCAAACAGGACACCAGATCACTACCGCTCTGGAAGAACTTATACTGGGTGTGAGAAACTCTAAATACTGAAAATTGCCCAGTTACTTCAAATGCACGTTGCTAATGGTCATAGCTTAGTCCTGGTGATTTGCGCCCCTGAGAGGTGACGTTAACAAAAGCTGTACAGTAAATACAAACTGCAAATCTGTCTTGCATAGCAATAACAGGGACTTTTTTTGATATATAAGATGGAAAGAATAAAAAAACTCCCAACACTTGTAAATGTAGAATGTTAATTTTCTTGACGGAAATGATCCTGTTTCACTGTGATATGTTTCTTTAATAGCTGTGATACTGAAAGGCATTAACAGATGTTACAAACTGATTTTTTTATGTTTTATTTGCAGGTGTTGAAACTCTGATTGCATTACCCTGACAACAGAATATGGAAAAATAAACATGCCCCCTGCTCCCTATTCAACAGGTTTCTGGTTATCACTGCCTCTGTTCCTTAAAGCTTTGGAAGAGTTCAGGTGATAAAAAGAAATGCAGTAAGCGGAGTTTAGACCCTTACGGAGTACTCAGGCCTGCAAGAAATATGGGTGTGGTAAGGTGGTTTCAGTCAGATCAGGCCTCAGTGGAACTATTCAGATGAACCTTCACTGTAAGAATGATGTTAAAGAGTATCTGACAAAAAAACTGTATGTGATTTTCTTCATCATTAAAAAACTGAAATAATTTCAGCAAAACTTGGCAGGAACACCAAACAGTATCAAAGTAGAAATTTACTTGTAGAATTAAACTACACATCACGCTGATTTTATCTATACTTTTCAAAAAACATGCAGGAAACTTTGCACATCAGTGTCTATGTTATGTTAGGATTTCAGTCCACACATCAAATAATTCTTAAATATAAAGATGAAAAAACAAAACTGGAGGGGTTTGTTGTTGTTTGTTTGAAAGCCACTGCCAGATGCTTCTGTAATCCCAGGCTCTCATCTCATGAAGTACTGTCAATGTTCCAGACAAAGGTACATCCTGTATATTTTGCTGGAATACTGCATAATATGTCTGATACCAGAAAAAGATTTCTCCCCTATCTACTATGGTGTCATATTGTTGCATTTTTTTCCTTTACATCTCTAGTGCAGTGAGAATTTTTTTTTTTAATTTGAAAAATTAAAATTTTTTTTTAATTTGAAAACAGATGTTCCAAACTGGCAAGTCCATAATGTAATTTCAAAACCAGTGATGTAGACCTTTACCTAGTAATATTGTCTTGCAAAGATGCACGGAAAAGCTGGTGGGAAACTGCAACTGCTGTGAATTATTATAATATGCTCAGCTGAACATACAGCAATGCTTGCAAAGAAACTGGGTTTACATAATTTTTTTTCATGCTGAGAAGAAAGATTTCATAGCATAGTACCTCTCATGAAACATAAAATGGAAAAGAACATACGGTCAGAAGAGGTTTCTCTGGTTTAGTTAATCTGGTTGCTCATCTCAGACACGACCAGTGGGGGTATAGGAATTCATGTTCTTCAGTCAACAAATCTAAGTTGTCCCTCTGCTGCTAGAGGACGTTGACAGCAGCTGGAACAGGTTCTCCAGGAGCACAGCCGGTTCCCTGAGTAACAGCGCTGGGGCATCCATGTGGAATAGTTGTGGTTACAGGTAGGGGGCAACAGAGAACAAAGAGGCCAGCGATAGCAGGACCAGAGACTTTTCACAGGAGGCATTTTTGATTCCTTTTTCAAGAGACTGAGTGGGTTGAGGTGCAGCATTTTTCTTCTTGTAAGCAAGATGCTCATTCTGGCTTTCTTTCCTTCTCCCTGCATAGCTGTTAGAACAGAGCTAGACCACAGATCAAGAAGAAAAATATTTGGGGAGGTGTGTGTGTTTAATTTTCTCTTAAATCACTGATTTTCTGTCACATCATTATTGTAATTTGTCTTCCATCTGGTCCTTATGTCTGAAAAAATTTCCTTCCTTAACAAGATGAGGAAGGGAATGACCATGCGTTGACACATTCAGACTTCTCCCTTTCATTTATGCAAAGCTGTAAGAAGCTACTAAGACATAATTTTTAAATGTTTGATGAACTTCAGTGTCCCCAATAACAAAACACACGCTGTGTGTGTGTGTGAAAGCACACTCTGAAAGTTAGCAAATATATGTTACAGCCACGTGATCTTTACTTTCCAAAATTTATCTTTCATTTTCACTCTAAATACTTTTGCTCAGTAGAAAGAGAATGGTCAAAGGAAAATGAGCATCTGTTATCCAGACATCAAACTCACATGCAGCCAAAAATGTTCCTCTGGCTTTCACCACTGCGGGAAAATATAACTACAAGATCTGTTAGTAGTTGGAAGGGTTATAAAAGGGAAGCTGCTTAGCAAAAGTAAGTGAACTATGAAAACCACATAACCTTTTAATACTGAAAGTATGTATCCTTAAGAAATCTAATAATTTAGGGTTGGAAATTTTTCAGGTAAGTGAACATGACTGTGTGAATGGCTATTTACCCAACAAGATTTCTCTGAACAGGAAATTCCTCTGGTCACTGTATTAAACATCCATCCTTGGTGCACAGCGAGAGGTGAAAGTTGGGGTAAACAAACTTTAAAATGTCATTCCTAAGTGAGCCTGTTGTTCACCTTAGCAGCAGCTGCCTTACATTAAAAGGGTTTATTCTGAAAATCATTGGTACTGAGTCCTACAGCCTTTTGTCCCAATAGGGCTGCTGAAGACAATGGAAGTGCACCATATGAAATCAATACCGTGTAAATAATTTATTTACTGTGTGTTGTACTATTTGCTCAAAAGAACTTATGATTTTTGTAGTCAGAACATTCATTTCCATTGTACTTATTCCACTAATACCTTCTACTAATTTCACTGGATGTCAGATCACATTTTAGGTCAGCAGTTACGCTGCTGTCTGTTAATCATACAGCAAACTAGCTGAAAGCAAGCAAACATCTGAGAAAAAGATAAGATATTTTAATGATTTTTTCGTGATTTTTAGGAGTTCAGTATTTGCTCAGGTCATCAGCCAGAAAACTGACATTCAGAGGCCTTGCATCCCTTTTAAACATATGTTTAATACTTTATTTTGGAAATACAACCAAGACACAGTCTAGAAACACATAAAGCCAATACAATTTAAATTGAGGTTTTCTTAGATAAAATATTTTTATATATAATTTCTTTCAAAAAAATATTATGTGTCACTGAGGGAAACGCCAAGCTAAAAAAAAAAAAAAAATGCCCTCTGCCATATTTTTTTTGCCCCAGTATTCTTATAGCTATAAGAAACACTTCAATGGCTAGCTGGTTTACAAAATTAAAAGAGATTTCTTTTCAGCATGTTTTTCTTCAGCAAGGGAGAGCCGTCTTTGTACAGTCACTTTAACTACAATTATGTTCTCTCATCGCTTTAAGTGGATTAACATGTTAAACAGGAGGTAAAGGCTTTTAAGTGAAACTAAGGAAGGTGGTAATGAAAACTGGGAGCAAGAATGGCATTTGCTCTTTTTAGGTATATTTACTTTGCATTTTCAGTGTCTCTCTAGTACACCATTAATTAGCAGTGTTTATTTAGTTTACTTCCAGAACTAGTTTGCATAGAATGGCACCTTTAGCTGAACTTTAGTGCAAGTGATCATCAATACCTAGAAAATCAAATGCACTTGTTGATCATATAACTATCCTTTCAAAGAACCACTTCCAAATTGCCTTGAATTAGAATGTCATGTTAAGGTCATTTGTCTTACATGAGTATATTTAACAAGTTACCTGGGACTTGGAGAATGTTTCAGCCCTTTTTTGTTCAAAAGAACGTATTTTAGCTTCACTCATCTTATCTGAGTCCGCCAAAACATAATGTCTAGGAGAGTATGACTCTGACAAACAGCTAAGTAACCTCAGGATTTCTGTTGTGTGCCCACCTGTTAAACAAAACAAGCTGCAATTAGTATGTGAAACATTTCGTAGCTTTCCATTTCTTCAGCTGAATCAGTCACTTTTCATTTTAAAGCATATTGGTACTACTGCTACCAGTAAGACTATCTTCTGAGAGTAGAGGCTTCAATTAGAGGATAGCTGAGACTGTTTAAGTAACATGGAAAGAACTCAGCTCCCACTGATGCAGTATTGATGGACGTTTTCCAGTGAAATGGGATTGAACCAGGGTCCCACAGGCATCTGACATTTGTGTTTAATGTCCTGTACACAGTGCAGAACAACCGGGCAAAGAGTGACACTGTAGTCTGTACCCAAAGGCCACCCCATGGTGCAACGGCCAAAATGAAGCCGGACAGGATTTGGCTCAGAGCTGCACCTTGGAAGCAGAAGTGCCACTGACCCTACCCTGTGCCCTGTGCTGTGACCTGCCAGAGCAGGGCCTGCACTGTCCCAGCTCATCACACCAAAACCAGCCAGGCAGCAGTGCCAGCCTGCAGCCAGAGCGGTGTCAGCCACAGCGGTGTCACCCTGCCACCAGAGCAGTGCCACCCTGCAGCCAGAGCGGTGTCAGCCACAGCGGTGCCACCCTGCAGCCACAGCGGTGTCAGCCACAGCAGTGCCACCCTGCAGCCACAGCGGTGTCAGCCAGAGCAGTGTCACCCTGCAGCCACAGCGGTGTCAGCCACAGCAGTGCCACCCTGCAGCCACAGCGGTGTCAGCCACAGCAGTGTCACCCTGCAGCCACAGCGGTGTCAGCCACAGCAGTGCCACCCTGCAGCCACAGCGGTGCCACCCTGCAGCCAGAGCAGTGTCAGCCAGAGGGGTGTCAGCCACAGCAGTGTCAGCCAGAGCGGTGTCAGCCAGAGCAGTGCAGCCGCTGGGCGCAGACAGAACACACAGTCCTGCTCCAGCCGCTGCTCTGACCACTGCCCTTGAACAGGTCTTCACAACCTTCTACTGCAGGGTCACTCTGTCCCGGAGCTAACCTGGCACTAAAACAGAGAGAAGGGGAGGGTGTACTTACTGTGCTTTTTGGGAGCTGGGTTAGTTGGGTTTTTTGTGGTGTTTTGTTTTTTTTTTTTTTTTTTTTTTTTTTTTTTTTTTTTTTGTTTGTTTTGTCATTTGAGTTTCCTGGAAAGCAGTTAGAGGCATATTGTAAGAGTGGAAGCGGGGAGAAGGAAGATTGTGTGTAGGTAAAGCGAGCAGTTTCACCTTTTATCTGTTGGACTGGACCAGACCAACATGAAACTGCACCCGTAAATACATAATGTAAGTGTTTACTAGATGTGTCAATTTTCACTGTTGCTTCACTTGTTATTTTCCAGCACGAAGTTGCAGATGGAAACCGTAAACTAAATGTATTCCTACTACCTCCTGCTGTTCGGTGTCACTAGGCTCCCAAGAGACCTTTGCTGCACAGGTTAAGCACTTTGTAGCTGGTGAACAACTGACAAGCAAGGAGAGCTGTGTTGCAGCACTGCACTAGACTTGGCCACCTTTCCATACAATTTCATACTGTATTTTTCAAATATGTTTGGAGATATTTTCTCCGGAGTGGTGTTTGTTAAAGATTTCAGAAATTTTAATGCAATCATCTGAGCACTCATGGAAGAGCAGGAGATTTTTACTTAGAAGTGCAAAGAATAGGTTTGAACTTTACATGAATCTTAAGCTGACATGTATGATTTCACTTGGTAAACTTCTGTATAGTGGAAATATTCTTTTAATATGGACAAACTAGATTCCAAAGGACTGAAGGAAAACACACACATTTCCAGCCCTAGTGGAAGTAAAGATGACCTGAAGAATTATAAAACTGCCAGTCAAACTCAGATTTCAGAAAGATCTCGGGATTATTACTCAATTAGTTGGTGTGCAAAAACGAAAGGGATACTGAGGCACTGAAAACACAGCTGGCCTGTATTTGTCAACTGCAAATTAAAAAAAAAAAAAAAATTGGAGGGTAAATTAATTGCCCTTCAACTCTGGGGAAGTGACAAGGAGTACCAGATATATATACCCCCTTCAGCATGCGGGGACATTCTTGCTTTTGACGGATCCACATGCGACTCTTGTAAGTAAACCACAGCAAGGTGGTTTGGGTAAATTGCAAAATGCCACGTAGGTAAGGGGCGTGCCAATCTCTGGAAAGCCGTGCCCTGCATCACCATCAGTCATTTTCAGTCAGAAGACCGAGCAGCTGCACAGGTCAGTTTTGCATCAGTTTATCGATGCCTTCGTGCGTGACCTTGGTGAAATGCAGGTGCTGTTGGAGGGAAAGGTTCTGAAACTTAACTGCCGGACATAAACACGGACGAAAATGCCCCAGATGAGTATGTAGCGTAATAATGACTCAAATCGAGAACCAAAACACCCAAAGACAGGCGGCAGCCCCGAGGACACCCGGCCCGGCCGGACCACGGGAACTGCCGTGACGGGGCTGCGGCCCCGGGTGCTGACATACGCCACCGGGACTACAACTCCCGGCATGCACCAGGGCACACCGGCAGTACATGGGGGCCGCGCGCCGCGCTGCATGCCGGGACTCGTAGTTCCAAGGACATGGACTGGCAGCTCTGCGGCGCCACCCGCTCCCGTCGGCGGCAACCCCCACTCACCAGAGCCGGCCACCACCAGGAGACTGAACGGAGGCGTCCGCCGGCCGCGGCGCCTCCTATCCAGGAGCACTAGCGGGACAAGCAGTAAGGAGAGGAGGAGGAGCAGGAGGACGACGACAGGCAGCTCCTCCATGCGCAGCCGGGGCCACCCCGCGCGGAAGCGGCAGTGGCACCTCCCCCGTACGGCGGCCGTCGCGGTTCAAACCTCCCTGAGCTGTGAGCGCGGCGGTGGCTCCGGGGGCGGTGCGGGCC
>WEIT01031609.1:6799-20952 GCA_013389985.1 Dryoscopus gambensis | reverse complement strand
GGGCGTGAGGGGTCCCCGTGTGCCCGCCCAGTGCTCCCCGCTTCGCAGCAGCGCTGGCACCCGCTGCCCCCAGCCGGCGTCCCGCAGCTCCGAGACACCCCCGTAAGCACGGGGGTGAAGGAGAGCCGGCGCTTTCAGGGCCCTGCCCGCTTTAGTAGAGGCCGCAGCAGTAGCCGCGGGGCTCCGCTGACACGCACAGATACTGATGCAGGTATGTCTGCTTACATGCAGCTGTAATGTTACACGGCCTACAGTACTGCATAAAATAAAGAATATTAACATTTCACTCCCTGTCGTGGTTCTTGTTTTCATTCACGGTAATACTTAAGCTTTTTATTTCAGTAAGAAGCATAGAGCAACAGATCAGCACTCTTTCTGTCTCCGTCAGCACCCGGTCTTTGTTGGGAGATAGCGATGATTCAGCCATCGGACTAATCTCAGATGAGACGTGTGTTTGCTAGAAAGAGTAAGATATTGCATTTTATGATTAGGAAAGAGTTTGTTCGTCATTGTCCTTAAATTATGTGCCAGGGAGCAAGGCCCTCCTCTTGGCCAGTGAATCAGGAGCAATGAACTCGAGCTTTATGGAGAGGTTTGACGCTACTGCTTTATGGGGTGAGTTGTCAAACACATGAAACGTGACAGCTGTGCACTTGTACCTCAAGTGCACAAACACAATAGATCAAACAGACTGCAATTCTGCATCTGTCTGCCATGGTTTCTCTGGCTGGTTTTTTCCCTCTTACTCACTCTGAACAAACTGGATGTTTGTATCCCTACCAGCCTTGGAAGCTGAATGTTTTCTTTCTCATTTTTAACAAAAACGTGCCGGTTGTGGATTCTGATGTTTATCGCATGTCATACAAGTAAAAGATACACACTCCAGCAATCCTTTGCCATCTCAGGATCTGAAGTGAATCTTTCTGATTCATGCCTCACAGCTTTACAGATTATGTTTTTTTCTTTATATCAGTGTAACCTATAATTCTGCAGTTGTTTTAAGCAGAGACTATTAAAAACAATATTACCATGGTAAGCTTGTCTTCCGCCCAAATGAGTAACCTCACAAAAAGTATCTCACTGCCTAGTCATTGTTGACATTTGGAAGCAACAAGGTTTTAATTAAAAGTTCTGTTGATGATGCATGAATTTCAAAAATTCATTTTGATTTCCACTTAATTAGCTACATAAAACTAGTAAGTAGGGACAATAGAGATGCAAGTCAATGACAGAAGAAAGTACCGCAGTACCTTTTCAGGGCATTAACTACTAGGTTAAAACAAGACAGTAAGTTTTATGGACAATTTAAATACTAATTTTGTCTATGGTCATCTTTTCCCTGCTTGTATTCTCTTCAGTGTAAATAATGTCATTGATGTAGAATTTATCCTGGTTGCCACAGTGGGTGTAGCTAGCAGTTGCTTTATTTAAGGTGGGTTTTTTTCAAGACTTTTCAAGATCTTTCTTTTGCTCTTATTTTTTTTACTACCATAAATGTTAAAGAACTGCTTTTTATTAGGCATTTTATTCCAAGAAACAGTCCTGGAAACTCAGCAGTAGAGAGTGTTATAAAAAGCTTCAACTTTTTTTCTCCTTTTCATGTTATTTGTTCTGTATGTACATACTTCCCCTTCTAATACAGAATTCTTCTGTAAAGGTATTTGGTGAAATTAATGAGAAACTGACCTAAAACCAGGGAAGTTGGAAGGCATTTAAAAACACGAGGAAAAAATAAGAGTGATGCAGACAGGGAAATACCTGTTCTTTGGAGTAGACAGTTTACTGGATACAAAGCAAAGGTTTTGACTTTCAAGGAGTCTAAAAAGCTAACCAGTGAATTTACCTCATAAACTCCTACAGCTGGTGCTTGAAGTCTGCTAACTCACTGTTAAATTTGCAAGAGTAAGGGATATAGTTTTCAAGTAGTATCTGCAGAAGATTGCAAGGCTTAAGGGAGGAGTCAGGGTTTGGTAAGACTGGTTAAAATAACTAAAGACTGAAGCAACAGTCTGCTACCTAGCTGCAACAAGGTTTTGTGGAATTTTTTTCCTTTGTGAAGACTGAGCAGAGGTCATGAAGATCCCACTTGCAGTGTAACACTGGTAATTATGCCTTTTCTCAGTAGGAAATGGGTGTATTTGTGTTTTTTCATCCTGGCAACTCTCTGCTCCGTTGATACTACTTTCTGGGCCTGGGAGACTTCAGTGCAACAACTGTAACATTCCTGAAGTAAGCAGGTTGCTGTCTACTCCAGCTGTGCACTGGATGCTTGGCCATGATTCCAGTGTGGGAAGTGCCTCAAGAATTCTTCGTCTCAGCATCAGCTGTGCATATGAAAGTTGATATGAAAAGCAAGAACTCTCCCAAAATTCAGCACAACATGTGCTAGCTAAATAATGTGAAGCGGGTGAAGTACAGGATTTCCATGAGGAAGGCAGTGATTAGTGCAGGATGCTGCTCTCCTGTCTGCAAAGTCACTGATACTGCGAGGGAGGGACCCGCATGTCTGGGAGGAAGCGGTGCACTTGATCTGAAAAGTCACTGGACAGAAAGTGATGCAGGTGCAGAGGCTGCCTCTGACACCTCTGCTACTGATGCAGGAAGTTAGCTGTGAACTTCTTTACTGAAGGAGAAAGGAACCGCACTTGTTCTAAATAATCGGTCACTGTTGTCCAACTCTGAAACTCTTGAACAGGCAAAAATAGGTACAGGATTTTTTCCATGTGCCGCTTGTGAGACAATGTTCCAAAGAAAGACGTGCTGCTGTCCTTTTTGTATGTGAATATTTACTGTGGAAGCCTACTGCTACATGGGGTGCATGTCTCCTTTGAGAGTTACACTGCTGGGTACTAAAGGGAACTGAGCAAAGCTTGCTCTCTTTGTGTTTCAGTTTCTTTTGTCTCCAACAGGAAAGGCTGTATTTGGAATATAAATAAATTTTTTTTCCCCTGAAATGAAATGTAGACAGCTTTGGCTATCTGACAGTAATTCCTTTCTGAATTTCCACCTGTAAGTGACCTGACTCTCAACTGTTAAACAAGAGTCTTTACATTCAACTGAAATAAACCTTTTATTCATGGTTTCTTAAATGGCACTTTGAATAATTGTGATGTTTGGGGTTTTTTCCTTCTAATTACGGGTTCTAAAATTAGGCCTATGAACAAGAGTGAGTGTACTGTTGTTTTCTAAAATGAGGTCATTTTTTCTTGTTTTGGCTTAGAGTGCAGCTCCACAAATAGTTGCATCAGCACTACTGATGAGTAAACTAGCAAAATGGTAGAAGCAGTTGAGTGAGAAAAAGGGCAGGAATCACTTAGTCAGGCTTTGCTACTGGAAAAAATTGTAATGTGGAACCATTTATCATGTTAAACTTCAGTAATTTATTCAAATGTATCTAAATATTACTCTTAGTTTCTGCATAATATTTTCATAGAAGTGATTTGTAAAAACAGATATGTTACATAAGTAAATTTGTTTTGTTTTGTTTTGTTTTGTTTTGTTTTGCAGGAAGCAATTATTTCTTTTTATGTGCTTATGGTGCTTCTAGAAACACTAAGAGAAGTGATATGCTCTTTGATTAGACAAAACCTGAAGGCTTCTAACTTTTTCAGAGTTCTTCTTTAATATGAGAAATGCAAACTGCATCTGGAAGACTCTAGAAGAGCAATAACATCCTAAGTGCTGTAAAAAGTTCTGTGGTTGGGAAGGAAAGGTATTTTTAATTTAATTAGTGGACTAGACTATTTGGGATCAACTGGAGACAAGCTACTGGCTGATCTCACTTGAAGGCAGAATTAGGATGTTATCAGAGCCAGTCTGTGGCAAAATTTGTCCCTTTAGACAGCTGTTACTTTCAATTACTTTGAGCCAAGTGCAGTTTCACTTTCTTATGAGCCATTAGAATTAAAGGAATGTAATCTTTGAAGACCTGATTTATATTTGCAATCAATAACAGCTGTAATATTTAAGTTACAGTTAGTGCTGTGCTTCCTGGTATTTAGGCACTTCTCGTATATATTTTAGATGAGTCTCATTTGTTTAGATATAAAAATACAGCACTTGCAAACACTTAAACAATGCTTGTGCTAAATAGCCAAAAAAGTGGAACCAAGTTCCCCAAATATTATGGCAACTTAATATGGAGACTTATTCCATATTAAAAACTTCAAAAATTTTTAATTTTTTCCTCATTCACGTTTGCTTTTCTTAATACTTTAATTTTCAGTGACAGACAGCAAAGTAGATGTGAGTTTACAAAAGCTCAATAAATAAGATATCCTTCACTCCTACTATTTAAACATTTCCCTCTTGTTGGCAATGTCAAGTTTTCTGCAAATAGTCTTTGGAAGTGGGAGAGGAGATTGTTTTTAGAAATTTGTTTGGATCTAAATACCATGTACGAATTTAGAATCAGAGTAGCAATTTGTAAGGAAAATGTTTTTCTCTAACAGGCATGAGCCACGCTGCCAGCAGATGTTTCTTTAACCTGCTACATCTGAGAACATGTCTGGAGGGCTGGTATGCGTGGCTTTGATGACACAAGGCGTGGTAACCATTTGGGTGCATTCTGAGTGTGCTTTTATGAAGCAGGAACTTTTGTAGTAGACAGCACCAAAATTACATAATGCAACTTGTTATAATGACTGGGTAGTGTGTTCACGGAGCAGTCCCTGTAACATAATGTAAAATAATGCTCTTCTGTGTGTTCAAAAGGCCAGGAAAGAGAGACTGCTGTTTCACTTTTTAAAAGTACTGAGTGTCCTGGAGGTCACTTGGGTGCCTCAGGCCACTTGGCCTGTAAAAATATGACCTTTTTTAAAACACTCCTAAAAATAGATTTGAAGTCTACTCTTAGTCTCCTGGAAATATGTCTTCTGATCTGTAATGTTAAAGGCAATTTGCAGGACGCTTGGGGGTTAGGATGTAGGAGTCTACATACTCACTGCTGCATTTTGACTGGGGTTTTCCTGAGCTTTCCATGTAAGCATCTGTAAGGAGGGTGAGGAGAAAAGCACATTGGTTTAGCCTTTCCTGGGTTCCTGCTGTCAGAAAACTGGCCACTGCTTGGGCAGGGGGATAGACGAGACCAGGCTAGCAGCTTGTTTTGGGTGCACAGCTTTTCTTCTGTCAGACTGAAGCCCAGGCAGCTGTGGGGCTGCTGCTGTCACGGCCCTGGATTTCAGTGCTCAGCCCTCAGCATTCTTAGGCTTGAGGAAAGGGCCTCCTTCTGTGTTCTCTCCCGCCTCTCCTTGTGAGCATTCAAAATGCAGCAGAACTGAGACCCTGCTCTGTAAGGAAAGGCTACTCAGTTGAAAATGAGGATGGTTTTCTGAGCTGTTTAAGTTTCTAAAGGTCTAGTATTGAATTAACGCCGTGCTGGAGCTGGAAATAACTGGTCATCTTAAAAGAGAAGGGAAGATGTCTTCTGGTTTTGCCCTACACTGTCTTTCGTTTTCTTTTCCTCCTATCTTTTCTTAAGCAGTTGTGTTTAAAAATATGTCATTTATTGACTTGTTTTGGGGATGTTGCCAGGTATGGCTATGGATTTGGTGATTTGATCAAGTACTATTTAAGTCAATTGAATGTAATGACTCCACCAGCTCTCAATGGAGATAAATTGAATTCTTTGCAGAATTTGCAAGGGCAGCCAAAGGTATCTCAGTGTTTTAATTTCTCTATGTTTGTGTATAATTCTTGCAAGACAAAATATTAAAATTTCAAAATCTGAAATTCTTTTTTTTTCTATCTGTTTAATAATTTAAAAATATGTAAGATGTCAAGCACAGGAAACCCCGTTAAGAAGATGACACTGTGTAAAGTCCAGCTATTGCCAATATAATTTACCTACTGCACTGTACTTTAACAGTCTTTAATTATGTGATAACATAAGATTTAAAACCAGATACCCCTCACTTACATTTTTTTCATCAACCACAAGTCATGTGTAACACTGTTCTCTCTCTGACAGTACAAGAAAAGAATGTCCTTGCCTTTATTACAGTTTTAATGAATGTTAGGAAATTATAAACCATTTGCATTAGTTGCTGTGAATTTAATGCATCGTTAAGGTGTCAAGAGAGTTAGTTGGTCGACTCCAGTGCCTGTGAATTAAACAGTGATAATGAGACAATTGCTTAGAGTTAAGTTATGGTATTAATTATTTTGCTGACTTGTGATTAATATATTACTGAAAAGAAAAAGCTTTACACATGTGGAAACACAAGTTTGTGTCAGCTTCCAATGTCAGCTTCCAATTTACTAACACTGACTAAAACAAAAAAAATAATAGAAATAATTTCCAAAAAGAAACCTTACATGTGATTTCGTACTCTTTCTAGAATGCTTTGAAGAAAAAATATGTTGTCTTTTTGATTGTACCTTTGTGTTTGCGGATTGGTACAGTTGTAAATACAAGCAATTGTTAAGTAGCTAATAGTCAAGCCAAGAGCTTGTATAAGTCTTGATGATTATTATTATTATCACTATTATCATTATTATTTAATTGATGAACTGTTTGTAAGGTATACTGCAATCACCTTTAAAGAGTACTGTACACACAAAAGAAAAAACCAGTTTGTTCCAAGGGAAACTGAAGAGTGCGTATGTGTGGAGTACAGTGTGGCCAGAACACACCTGACCTGGCACTGCAGAACGTGGCATTGGACTGGGATGTTTTGGTCTGGAATGTGTATGTCCACGTACCGTTTTCCAACATACCTTGAATTGTAAAGATTCCACTTTCAGTGGTGGGATTCCTGTTCCCACTGGGGCATGATTTCCACACAGAAAAAGAGGACATCACCAGAGGCACTCCAGATGTGTAATGTCCCTTATTCAGCAAATCAGATGAACAGGTGCTGAAATGTTGGCTCTTCACGCAGTCCCAGTGGAGTTACTACAGAAAAATGTGTATGTTTACAACAAAATAAAAGGAAATGGGCAACACCAAAAAAAGCCCACAACCAATATATTCTAATTTGTGTATATCACAATGCAAATTTTCTGCAATTTATTCAGTTAGACAATATATTTGGTGCAATTCACAAAGAGACTTTTTAAATGCACTTACAGTGTTTGCATGTTCACATTTTCATGGTGAAACTCCTCCACCTTAGCATTTTTTAATCAAGATCTATCTATCTATCTATCGATCGATCGATCTCTATATATCTCATGTATAGAATTAGGATTTTCTTTAATTTGTATTTTCTTTATTTTTAGATATTCTTGGGTTTTATAGTCAATATTTTTCTAGCATTTGTCTAGTCAGTAATGTATGGTGTTGAATAGTGTCACTGGAAGTAGAAGCCTAAACAAAATTCCTCACTTGATTTGAAAGGCAAGCTTGCTTTCTGTATTTTAGCACTGCTGTATTTAATGTAGTTTCTTGTCTTTTTGTATGTTCTTACCAGAACTGCTGTCTTAAATCTAAGATTTGAAAGCAGTATAGCGCATGATATCCTTCCTAAAACTAGAATTGTATAGAGGAGCAGAAATATGTCTGTATGAATTAACATGCAGATCAAAGCCTTGGGGGTGCAGGGAAGCACTAGACCTTCTGATATCAATAAAGACTAACAATTAAACCCTAGGTAAGAATCTATAATAGTGCCAATGCAAAATTAGAAAATAATTACAATATTAACAAGTAGCAGTGCTAAAAGCAGGGGCTTTGCTAGAATTCATTATTAGCAAGAAAGGAAAAAATGAATAACACATTCTGGACCTCCTAAACTGACAAACTTAGGACATAAATTATATTTACTTTTGAAACAATGTATTACACCACTTTAATATCTATTCCCAAATATGAAATTAAAAAGTTTTATTATATGAGAAATAGCAATTTTTAAATCATGTTCTCTGAAAAATATATCGTTAGTACAAGTATAATTGAGTACTGCATTTGAGAACTATGTGGAAAACATTTCTTGCTTTCTTACTCAGTTTTTTAAAATGGATTTCAGCAGCTCTTAGACATATTTGAAGTGAGTGTGGACCAGGTTCTATTGTTTCCTTGTGTCATGAAGCAATTTTCCTTCCTTGTTTCCCCAAGGCTTTCACAGATCAACAGAGGATCAAAAAATCACTAAATGTGATAGAAAGTTTTTGGAAAAATCTTGAAAATTGACAAAGCACTCAGAGGGAATTATATTGTCTGAAGAAGCTGTTTAACCTGTTCAGGCTAACACATCTGCCATTAAAATATCCTTGCAAACCATTCTTTGCATGCTGTGGTGTGTGCTGAAAGAGGTACAGTGGCATGCAGTGCAGCTGCTATGGCGTGTGCCAAAGTTTAGACTGAGCTAACTGAGGCTTAGGAGCTATCTTTAGCATACAGAGGAGTGATGCCATCCAAAGCACGTGCTCTGCCTTTTCACCTGAAAATCTGATGCTATCACATAAAACAAAATACCTCATCTCAACAAGCACTGTTTTCTTCTCCACTTGAACTATGCTGATTTTAATTACCAGTTAGAATGTTAAAACCTGGATTGCTTTCTGACCCTCTGTATGCTGAATTGTTGGGAAACATTTTGTTTGGTTTTAGCACTGTTTGCCACCAATTTTATTCTTTCCAATTGTGTGCCATTACAAAGTACATCTTCTTCCATTTTTCTGCTGTTCTGACATCATCACATTCTAGTCACTACCCTGTTCTACAGTGCTCTTGTTGCTAAGAGCCTCGACTCTGTGCATGTGAAGAAAAGAATCTGGTATTATTTCAAGATTCCTCCTGCTGTTTGTGGTGTGCTTCATGTCAGAGATTAGGGAACCAAAAAGTTTTCTAAATCTCAGAGCTCTCTGGCTTAAGCCTTTGGGAATGAAATGCTTTTTTTAGACCTTTCTGGTTTGCAGATCTCAAAGATGCACCCAGTTACAGCTTTGTTTACTAAAGAGCCAAAGACACATTTAACAAAGCTGCAGTGCTGCCTCCATTGTACTCCTTTGTGCAGGCACATCAGAGGGAAGAAAATGCATGAAGGAATGTGAGGTGGAGGAATCAAGGGGACGATAACTGTGGGGAGGAAGAAAATAAAGTGACAGAAAAGGAAAAGGTGATAGGAAAATAGAATATAAAGTGGAAGAGGGGTAAAAGAGGAGACAGAATGACCTGGAAAAGAAAAAGAGAGATGGCTTTCCTGCACGTTCTGTGGATCATACTCAGCACATCTGTCTTAATGTGGTTTGATGTCTTGTCACAATGCTGACGTGGTGCATCAGTGTAGTGGTTTCTAGTGCAGCATGGTAAGCTCGGAACGTGCAGTTTTATGGGTCCTCAGTAGCTTCTGGATGGTTATAATCAGGACAATAATACCAGTGGAGAGGGTAATGCTGCAGGTGAGGTGTAAATAGGTGAAAGAGACAGTGTGTGATGAAAGACATAAATGGAGAAGACAGAAAAACTGGAAGAAAACTGAAGAAGGGACAGGAAGAGGTTTGTGAACAGACAGCTTTCCAGAAGCAAGCCTTTGTTCTCTTATGGACAGTAAGTACTACTGGCAGAAATGCTCTCTCAAGTGGGAGGTGACAGGAGCTGGGAAAGTTAAACTCACTGACCTCAGATGAAAAATGGAACGTGTGTTTAGAGGGAGTACACTAAAGCAGGGAAAGTGAAGGCACATTACCACCTGAAAATGTGGTCGGGTATGTAACAGTGACCTGTGCTGGAAAGGTGTGACACACGTTGTGTAGCACTCATCTGAGTAGGTGTAGCACAGTATGCATCAACTCACAAAATGTGTCTGCTGTTAGGAAAGCCAAGATAACACTTTCCCTTCAGGGAAGCATACAGCTCAGCAACTGTTAACTGGGTACCTGCAGGGTGTTAAAAAAAAAAAGCCCAGAGCACACAGATTTGTTCTTTTGTCTATGCAAATTTTTTTTGGAGGGGGAGGATTTTTTAGAAATGGAGTAATTTTTTTTTTTCTTTTCCATTCACCATTTTCCTGCTATTTTTAGGGGGGGGTTTTGACTGAAACTGAATTCAGATCCTTTCTTTTCAGTCTCCTCTTTTCAGTCTTGGGCTTTCTGAATTAATGCGGCAATATTAGCTGCCTGCAGTTCCTGTGATTGGACTCCATGGGTGGCCCGAGTAATTTTCAGAGCTGGAGCTGGTTCTTTTCTCACTCACACCACTGTAACTCATTGGCTTCAGTGAAGTTACTCTTGATTCACAGTGTTGTGAAAGAAGAGTTGTGCTTGCTCTTTCATATGTTCTTTAATCTCCATGATATTTTTGCTTACATGTATAATTGATTTTCTGGGAATATCTCTTGCTGCTGACAGGTAGACCTAGGAACTTCCTAAGACAGAAATAAAGCATTTTTAGGTCACTGAATTCAATCCACTGCTTCTACAACACCATGTTATATAATTTCTTTCATAAACTGCTCAGGCTTTAAACATTCATTAAGATCTATTCTTACTACAATGGGTAAATTCAGACAGAAACATTAGTTACCTTCTGTGTAAATTTAAAACCACAACTGAAATAATTTTCAAATGCTCTAAAAGTATTTTTCTTTCTCACCTATGTCTCACTTTTCAGTACAGCAACCATGATAAAGGCTTCATTCTTGGCAGAAGGGGGCTCAGCTCTGGGAAAGCACGATTCTGAAATTACAGGCATACTTTGGAAAGGTTGCCGTATATTTTTTTTCATGGTCACATCCCTCTTGCAGATTTTAGTGGGAACAGTCATCTGACAAGAAATTTTTACCATACCTGAAGTGCCACTCTGAAAGTAATTCCAGAGGGAGAAGGGTACGGAACAAGTGTGTACAACTTAGCTGAGGATAGATTACTGCAGACTTTGGCTTACTTATTTTGGGCTGCCTTCCAGTTACTACCCTGTTGTAACAAATCCCATCCATTTTATCCAAATTTATTCTTCACTTATGGAATTAATGGGTCTAATTGACATGAAGCTGAAAATCATCAATATAATCATGAAGTTTTACTGTAATTAAGGGATAGATGAAAAGCACAGCCCTATTTTTCTCTTACTTAGTGTAAATAAGATGATCCAGCTGAAGCCAACAGAATTATGCTGCTACCTGCAAGTGCTACTGTGGTACCTCCCCGTCCTCCCTACCTTTCCTATGCGTGTGTGTTGCGTATATATGGAATATGATGTTATTTTTTGCCTTGTGCTGCTAAATCTCTGTTCTGCATCCCACCTTAGCAATAAGCCCATTGCCTATACTTCTGTTCTGAAGTTTGACTTCAGAAGTTGCAGTTGTTACCAAGGACAGCTCTTGACCATTGCCATTTAGCAGTGGCGGCTTTGGTTTGCAGCTGCTGGAAGGTGGTGGCTGCATATCACAAGGGAGGGAGGAAGAGGTGTATTAGTTGTGAAAGCCAAACTGGGGTCCCTGTATAGCAACCAGCTGGCTGTGATACTGCTCTAGTGGCTCTTGATCCCACCCTTTGGCTACTCTATTTCTGATGCAGAAATAGGTGCACCAGTTGCATCACGCAAGTAACAGTAAGCCTTATACTTTTAGGACTTGCTGGAAATGCTCAAAGTAATTGTGTGGTATGTTCATGCAACACTTTGTAGGAGTGGTAGAGCACTCCCTTAGTTTTGTTGGCATTACATTGCCTATGCAATATGGGCCCATGGTGTTTGCTCTGAGTGTCTCTGGGACTGCTGGACATGTGACATCCAGGGTGAGACTACTGCACTTATGCAATAACATGATAAGATTATTAGATACCAAGAATACCAGACATACACAGTTCTCAAAATCTCCTTGGAGAACAATTCTGGTTGGAAAAGAGGACAGACAACCAATCTAAGGCAGCCTGGATATGGTAGCCATATCTAACCATGTCTACAGGTCTCCCTTCTACTGCAATGCCTTCATGCTTCCCATAGCCAGTTTTGTTTAATCTGCAAATTTTCTTCATCAAAAGTGTGAGAGGTATGCTCATGTGGAGAGCAGTTGCCAGTCAGGAATCCTCAGTGCATCACCATTCTCAGCTTTACAGTAAGCAGCTCTCAACCCAGCACATGTTATGGGGCTGTTGAAAGAGGGCATTGCCTCTGGTCACGATCTGCTGCGTGCTCAACAACGTGCTGAGCACAGGCCAAGGAGAGAGCAGTGAGGCAGGTCAAACTCGTTTCTTTCACCCACGCAGCACACTGGGCCAAAAGAATTGTTTGGTAGGCTGTGTGCTACACAGGCCTGATAGAGAGGTTCAGGGAGAGTCTGGTCTGTCTTCTAGATGCTTCCTAACCTGTAAGTGCATAATGGTGATGGGTTGTTTAGAGGCTTAGAGCTCTGATAAGTGGTCTTTGGCAGAGTTACCCATTCAGTTTAAGACATTATCACTCTCCAGTGTCTGTTTTACTCTGCTGTTAGGTATTACCGCACTCTTAAGGTGGAGACTCCAGGTCACAGGCTGGCATGTTAAAAAAATACCTACTTTCATTGTTGTACTCTCCTAGAATGATCATGACCTCAGGCAGTTGAGAGAAATCACATCTTAAAACACAGCAGGTAAATGTGCCAGAGCTCGTTATTCAGAGCCTTTGGCCTTTGCTTCTTAACCATGAGTGGAAAGAGTCCTTGCCAGCGCCTGCAGGCCTGAGGACAACCATTCTTGCCTTTGCAGCCACTGCAGGTCCTCTGTCACCCCAGAAGTCCACTGCTTCTCCTTATGGAGTACTGGTGTCACAGCTGTTAGAACTTAGTAGAGCAAGGAATATGTGTAAAGAAACTTCAAAGTCACTGATACTGTATTAACCAAAATTGAGGGCTGTTTTTCAGAAGGTGAATAAATGAAAGAAAAATTCTCTTGGATTTTTATGGTTTATGTCATCTTGAAAGTGGTTTATGACCCTACCATGGAGTTCTTAGGATTTAGTGGCTGTTCTGATTCACTTAAAATTGCAGATGTAGAAAATAAGTTGAAATTTTAATTTATATCAGGAATAAAATCATATGGCATCAGTGTAAAATATGAGGTTTTAATCTTAATTTTGCTAAGAGATTGTGTTGATATAGTATTGCTGTCTTTATTTGTCCATCTGTTTTTAAAATGGAAGGAGATTGGAGGCAGGAACGGGATCCCCTTCACTTGTCTGAGGACATCTTGTGAAATTTTGTTAACAAAAATCAGTGCAAAAGCTGGTCAATCATAAGAGACAAGTCCACAGAAAATCAAACTTCAGTAGTTCCGATGTTTACACAAACACCTGGTAGTTGCTCCATGTCCAGCAATGGATTGAGCCATTGGCTGGAAACAGTTAGAGATGCTGGCAGCGCGCCCTGCCCACCTCCCACAGGTTCCCACTTCTGCAGCAGGAGTGGCTCAATGCCTCGTTAATCAGCACCTGGGTTTCTGCGTTTTGCAAATGGGCACATTAAGGCAAGCCAACATCAGTTTCTGTTCAGGCTTAAGCCAGAGCATTCCTGCTGTGGGAGATGTCTTGAAAGAGAGATCAGTGTACATAGTGGGGTAGATGACTTGTCAGCTGCAGCCTAATCTATAGGGTGAGATATATATTAATACCTTCATCATTATTTTGTTAGAGGAGAATTTTTAATTTATTGATCTGAAAGATCAGAAATCATTAATGGAAATGTAAAGTTGAGGGGGTTTAGGATGTGGATGATAGCAGAAGGATGCCAAGAGGAACAGTCATGACCATTACATTTTTTAGTTGGTGAAAGACATTTGTCAGTGTAATTTTCCTTGTTTTTCAACACAACAGCTCAAAAATGTAAAATAAAAAAAATAATGTGTTATAAATCACAGCATTGAATTTAGAAAAGAGCAAGTATCGGCAATACCTGTTCTCTCTATGATGGGTGTGTCCCCCATGACTCTGTGCTGTACAGTGCTCCCAAGGAGTGCATAAATACATTCCTAGGGCACGAACAGTCACATCAGCATTTTTCCCGTGACACATTTCAGACAACCGACCTGTGTAAGTGAAAGACACAGTGACTAAAATGTTGTTGGAAGGTGACCTGTTATGCCTGACTGGCCTTTTCACTGCCCCAACACAAACACCATGTACAGTCAGGGCCCCGTGAGCCCACGGTGGCAGCTCGCAGGGGCGGCGGTGGCAGCCGGAGTGGCCGGAGTGGCCCGCTGCCCGCGCGGGCTCTCCCGGCCGTGCTCTGTCACCGCGGCTG
>WEIT01031603.1:318-26137 GCA_013389985.1 Dryoscopus gambensis | reverse complement strand
AACCCTTGAATACTCATCTCCTGATGAAAAGGTACATAATATTCTGACCCATTTTTGCCCTGCTCCAGGTCCCAGTCATCAAGGGAATTCCAAGAAGTGCTTTCTCTTTGTAGCATCTCTCTGGAGCCAGTGGGTTCGCCAGAGCTCTTCCCTGCATGGAATTCATAGCAATATTGAGGTCAAAGTGGTTTTAACATTCTGCATCAATTTTGGTGCCTCAGGAAGGACACTGCTACACTAGGCACCATTTTCTGAACATTTTCCTTCATTCCTATGCACATCGTATTCCTTGTATTTATGAGGTAAGGGAGACATAGCCGGTAGCCCCCAAACAGCAGTCATTCCCCACTGATAATATCTGTCTTCTTTATAGGAACAGTGTGGCAAATAGGGCTGAAGAAGGGGAAAAACAGATAAAAAATATATGCATGCAATAAGCCAAACAAATACTTGCATAGCAAAGCCAAATGGGAAATCATCGTGGTTGCCAAGGTATAAGTGAGAGTGGAACTTGGCCCCGTGTGAATATGCTATTGGCCTGATTTTCAGAGATGATTCTGTAAAATATTCATAATGCCAACCGTATGCCTCTAGAGAGCTCCATTTGAATAATTTCCTAGGTCATAATAAAAATAGTCTCATCAGTCTTTACCTAGGCCATGGAGGACAGTTGTCTTCAAAAAAAGCTATCTGGGAACAGTAGAGGTAGATTGGGTAAAAACTAAGAAATATGGGCTAAGCTAAACATGTGATGGGACAGCTGAAATGCCAGATACATAGGCTATGTCATTACATAGAAATAAAACATTTAAATTAATCCATGCTCATGTCCACGAATAATTTTCGGGAGTACTTGCAAGGTGAAGCCTAGAATATCCAATATTCAAGGTTAAAAGAAAAGGGCCAGTGTTAAATATGTGAGCAAATTAACTAACCTTGCTGCTTCATCTCATGTGAAGTAATATGAGATTCCGTTAAGTACATTTTTTTCATCGCTGGAGTAAAAACCTAGAAAACTAATAAGAGATTCAGTGCCTAGAATGAAAGTATATGCTTATATTTTTTAAACTATTATTTTTAGAAATTCACCATAGTAAGAAAGAGTATGCTTTACACATTGCACTAAGCTGATTCTAATTCAGCTTAGTTTAAAGTTGTAGAGACACACATTCTGTAGTAAGCTGCGAGGTTCAGGTCCCCATCCTCTGACTGTGGTGAGCTTGAGAGGACTGCTTATACTGTTACTTTTATTTACCTTGATTCTTTTGCTTCCTGGATACTGGGACAGCTACACCTGCTGATCACGAGTAGAAGGTGAAGCCCACACCACATTGCAGTGCAGTGTGTGACCCTGGCAGTAGATCCTGTAAGGTTGTGTGGGGTGGGTTTTTTTGGTTTTGTTTTGTGTTTGGTTTTTGTGGGTTTTTTTTGTTTGTTTGTTTGTTTGTTTTTGTTTTTGTTTTTTTTTTTTAATTCTAAATCTCTCTAGAGGAGTAGGTGAGAAATAAAATAAACACATAGTTAAGATGTAATGTGGGTCTAGTTTTCAGCAGATAACTAGAAAGAGGGAATACATATCTTGATGTGTTCAGAACATCATATTTTAATATTTACAGCTACCTGTTCTCACCATAAAACAGTGTATCACAACATATTTAATGCAACTGCTTTAACTCTAATTACAGATAATTAAAAAACCTGATTATTCCTCCCTTATTTATTCCTTAAAGCCATTGTCAGTACCTTGGGAGTGTGAAATATAAAGGCCATAAAAATAACTCAACAGACTCTCATTAGAGGGAACAAGAGAAAAAGAAGACAAATAAAGTGACATATAAAGCAGGCTTGATTTAATACTGCTTTCAGCATGTACCACTCCTAAGATATTATATACTCCTCACTTGTGAAGGTTCAAAACTTTCGACATGACAGTCTATACTGCTACATTGAGGTCTTTTTTAAAAAAAACCATCCTTTTAATTATTGATCTCCAGGGTAAGTCAGTGCTGAAAATGCAAGTCCCCACTAATGGGCCAGGTGCACTGCAGCAGCTGCAGTGCAAGCGTAACCCCGGCCCTGCCCCACTGCTAACCTCAGCTATGACCTCCGAGATTTCCTCTCATAATTATAAGAGGTAATTCAGCGTTGTTTTCACTCCTGCAGAGGGATTCCTTATCCTGATGCTGTCAGTCATGCCAGTCCCAGCACAGCAGGCCTGTGGCTCAGGAGGGTCCACGCGGGATTTGAGGAGAGCAGCCAATGGAGCCTATTCCTGCTCTCCTGCTACCCCTTTGTTACTTGAACAGTCATTTTAATTCTGTTTCTTAAAGGGCTTAGTATATGTTAATTACTTAAGTTTTACTCACTGTTTAGGTAGATAAAACTTTTAAAGTGTGCTTTGTATCTTTTTCCATATGAGTAAGCTGAGAAGAGTTGCTGAAGGACTCCCCCCCAGCTATGCAGTACCTACTTAGAGCAGGACTTCTCTGAAGAAGGTTAACTGCTACACTTTCCCTCGAAATATAGACTTTTTCCAATAAAATCATAATTACTGTCCCATGTAAGTACATAGTATTACAATATATTTCCATCTCCTCAGTATAGAGTATCACAAGCACCAAAGTAACACTGTTCATGAAAAATTAAAGGCTATAAATAATAAATATTTGCTTATGTAATTCAACTAAATGAGCAATTCTGTGAGGATTTCTTGCTATTCTGGACTTCAGTGTCTTATTTGGTCTATTCTGGTTTCTGTAAGTCCTGTGAATATTTCTCATGATTCCTGGCCAGACCTTAGTAATGATCAAAGAAGATGAAGTCTCTACAGAATATTTCACAGCCTTTATACTAAACTTACTGAGCAGTCATGCTGCTAGTCATATTCCTCACTAGTGAGCCTTAATATTTCATTTAAAAATCGTACAGTCACCTGGGCCCCTACAAAAACACATGGCAACCTCCGTATTACATGTAGGTTAAATAATAGGTAACTGAGGGGAAAAGGAAAAAAAAAGGTGGCTACAATTCCATTCTGACATTCCTGGGATATCATAAACCAGCAAAGCAAAGCTTGAGTACTTTACAAAAGTTATCAGAAACACTAGTTAGCTTTGCAGGTAGGCATAGGGTAAGGATACGTTCCTGACGGGAAACCTCATTTAGTCCTTAATGGATTAATTTGCCATTGCTTTAAAAATTTTGGCTGCTGTTTAGTCGATACATTTCTGCATTAGATTTGGCTGAGGCACTGTAGCATTAGTTCACAAATTACACAGTTAATCAGGGAAATTCCTATTAAAGGGTACGATAGGTTTCTATGACATGAAAGCTTAAAAGATGTGTTTCTGAAGGGCACCTTAGGATGTTATTTTCAAGTGTGACTTGACTATCCAATTTATTTAGCCACTTTTAAAGATTCCAGGTCAAATTAAATTGTTGAAATAGTCCCTTCTGGCCTTGACAGGTATAAATCTATAAAATTTCAGTTGGTACTTTACAAAGTCAAATAGGACAAGCTGCACGATGACAGACACTTACACACACATCGCATACTGTAAAATATCAGCCTCTCCCTGGATGTTTCTGGTGAGAAATATATGTTGATGTACAAACTGATACAAAGAGTACCAAGTACTTTTACTTGGTACCAGCAAGTTTCTACATCTGCTCTGTCACATGAACATACACAGTGACATACATACAGGTCCAGAAAGAGTTACCCTTTGTGTACACAGCTGAAGTGTACCAGCACATTTGCATGTGGGTAAGCACTCACTGTATTATAATTTATAGGAGATAGACATCTACCTGGGCTATTTAATTGCAATTAAATTTTACCTAGTTATTATCTCTTACCTGATTCCAACTGTGCTTAACTTTTTTATGCTTAATAGTTCTCTTGACAGCAATTTGGAATCACTTTAGATCAGAAACCTATTTCCAGTGATGAAGCAGCAAGTCTCTTTACACTACACATATTTTATGACATAGCCATATTCTGTGCATGCTTCTTTGCATTTGAGTGTGGCTGGAACCTAATTATTCAATTTATTGTTCATGCAAGTAGAATCACATGACTGTAATTTAATTCACCATCTCATTTGTTACAATAATATTTAAAGCAAAAATGTTCACATGCCATCTTAGTTTATGCTTCCTTTAAAGTTTTCCATCCCCTCCCTAAAATATGGGAAGGGAGGAGATGGATCTCTAGGCTTATGGATTCATCAGTGTGCAATGATTTAATTTGGAAAGAAATAAAAAAACAAAAAAAAAACCCCGGAAAGTATAAAAAGTGACTCAGCAAGTGTCCCTCAGCCATATCTAGTGATACTTTGGAAAAACATAGTTGGCAATAATTGAACACTAGTCCCTTTAACTCATTTTATTACTGTTGTTGCCTTAGGGAAAATAGAAGAACATGGAGGCAGAAAGTAAAAGTAATTCTTTTCATCTGTTACTGTAAACAAAGATCTGAAGAGGGAATCTGAAAATTAAATGCACAATGCAAGCTGGATTTACAAAGCATGTTTCTAAATTAATCTGACAGACACAATTTTTCCAGTCAAATTACCTCTGGCCCTTTGGGTGTGCCAAAGAGAAGTTCATTCCTTTCTGTCAGGGTTCTTCCTTTGGAGGATATCTACAGCTAAATTTCCAGCTTTTCTCCCACCAACCTTCATTGTCATCCCTTTTTCCTTTCTGGCTTCCTGTCTCCAGCATAGCAGTAAAATTCTTTAGCAAAGCCTAAAGACCCAGGATGCCCACCCAGCCTGGGGAAAAGAGAAAGGTGAATGCCTTCTGGGAAGAAGGGGTAAAAAGCATGAAACTCCAAAGAAACTGGTCTCAAATGAGTTTGGGGACAGAATTACGCTCAGTATGACCTACCCCAAGAAGAAACGTGTTTTTTGTGATATGTGTCATATTCCTTCCTAGTCTATCAACTGTCCCAGTTAATATGCTGGATTTTTTAGCTCGAGGGCTGCCCACTCCTTGTCCATGTTCTTTAATGTGGACGCAATTTCCTACCAAAGCATTCCATACCATTTGGGAGATGAGAGAGTGAGACACTTGTAAGCAGTGTGCTGCTGTAATACTGCTGCTTTGGAAAACTGCTGTGCAGAAACTACAAACAAAAAAGAAGGACAGATGCAGGGGGGAAACCCCCAAAACCTACAATCACTTCACTCAGTGGTGAACTGGGCTTGGTAAAAAAGGGGTTAAGGACATTGGAATCTTTCAAAGTCCTGTGGAGCTTTCAAACAGACCTTTCCCCCTCCAGGAACTTCTGGTTGTGCCAGCTCCAGTCCTTGGATGGACCCCCACAACACACCAGCATAAAGCCTTATTTATGGCTTATTTCAGATGTTGATCCTACAGCTTGTGTTCATTTAGGCATTTGAAAATATTTCTTTCTATGAACTGACCAAGGCAAATCAGTTACTGTAAGGTAATAAGTTGTGTCCTTATACAGAGGAAGAATTAAGTTGGCAGTTGTCTAGATTTTCATATTTTACCCATTTATGTATCATGGGAAGTCATTTAAGTCTTTCAGTATGGGGAACAAATTGATATAGATCACGGAGAAAGCTAATTTTCCAATTTTGGGCTTATTTTTCTGTTATAGGTGTGACTATAGAAATTTGCTTCTGAAGGAAATTTAATATTCAGCAGATTTAATGCAGTCTTGCAGAAATGTTTTCTTTGTTGCTTTTGAAATACAAAGTTACAGTTAGAAAAGGGGAAGTAAAGGAGAAATAAAGGAAAAATAATTCCCAAAATTATGGGGTTTAATTTTCTATCAGTATGTGTTCCTTATGAGCCCTCATTTGGCCTTGGCAAAGTCTGAGAATTATTTATGGCTGAGTTTCCAGCTCTTGCTGTTTCAAAATGTTGTTGGGTAATTCCATGTTATGATTTACTGCACCCCAATATGGACAGAGTAAATTTATTCTTCGTACATTTCTTTCCAGAAAAACACATTAACTGGATGACTGGTAGAAATGATAGATATGTTTAGTCCCTGTTTTGTTTCAGGGCTTCAGTCTGAAGCTCATGAAGTTAAAGAAAAGCCTTTTCTTTGGTGCCAGTCGCATTTTCATTTTTTTTCCTAAATTTGTTTCACATCGTGTCTATTTTCTTTGTGATTATCTATTGTTTTCATAAAAGTTAATTTTAAACTTAAGGATAGGTCTGCTCTGAAAGATCGCATATCACGGTTCTTCTATACTCAAGACATGGTCACTATATCACTATTAATTTAGGCCACAACTAATTTTTTCTGTAGTTCTGTTACTTATATACACTAAAAATCGATCTACTAAATTTCTCCCTGCTGCACACAAGTTAAAATATTGTCTTTTTTTCTTTTGTAGTAACTAAGAGAACTAAGAACCCAGGAAATAATATGCAACTTTTTTCTTCCTTTTTTGTTTGTTCTTCTGACTGAATGGTGGAATCGCTGTTGTATAAAATAAGCTATTTATCTCTTATTCCCTTAGGTAATTCCTTTCTGATTAACATTTTCCAAAAACTTTAGGTTACTATACATGTATCATGAATATATATATAGACAGAGAAAAAAAAATCCAACCAACAAAAAGATAACAACACTCTCCCCAAAACCATTGAACAAATTCACACTTCAGAAATTTCACTTGGGTGCCAAATTTTTACTGAGTGGTAATTTTAAGTGTCTGTCACTTGAGGTTTCTCTGGTTTAGCATCTCTCTGTGGTGTCAAAGCAGTTTAATATCCCCGCAGAAATTTCCAGCTTCCCACAGTAAGACACGTGTAACCTCCTAGAGTAGCTTACACAGTGTATTTATTTACAGTCACACACACTGCTAAGCAACCGCCCCTTGGAGATGCCACAGTCTTTTGCTTCCTTTCAACACTTCATAGTTTTACCTTCACTTTCAACACGCAAGTTTGGAGTATACTTATCTGAGGTGGCTGTGAGTGGAAGTTATTAGAGGAGATGCCTGTACTAGGCTGAAGAAAGGCAAGCTGACTGATCTGGAACCGGAGTGTCGTATGTGCCTGTAACAGGCTCGACAACCCGTTTGTCTGAAATACTCCACCCAATTAGCAGGTGTTGATCCAATTCGGAAAGGCGGGATGTAATCTGATATCTCCAGGAGACAAGTGATTACTCCACCCAGATGGAAGAGATAGATGAGAGACACTCCTTAGATCTAGGCTGTGGTTGCAACTTAAACTTCTGCTGGGCTTGATGAGACTGCCTGAGCTGAAACCCAACACTAGTGTTTATTTCTTTGCTAATTAATCCGTGCTCATACTGTGGGGCAAGTTTACTCTGTAGAACAAAACATTTTTTCAAAAGTTAAGGTCAGAAAAGAGCTGGCTTCTGCTTGACCTCAAGGCTTCCTAATATTTTGAGTTATTTCTTAAATACACTTCTGTCCCTAAAAAAAAATTATTTTGTGCTGTAGGAAGTGCATACTACTGAAAAACAATTCAAAATAAAGGAAGCTTGCTAGAACTCATGGAAAGGTTTAATGTACAACAGTCATCTATGCCTGCAAAACCCAAAAACCTACTTGTTTGCTGTACTGCATCCACAGAAGACTTTGGGTTGNCTGAATGCAGAAAAAAATTGTAGAAATTTTACTTCCAAAGATCACTAGGTCAAATGGTTAGTGGTAATGACAAAGATTTAGAGGTCTGGTGTGTCAAGGGAGGCATCTTCAAAGCATGGCTTCTAATGACTTCTTTAAATGGCTTCTAGATTAAGATTGTTTTCAGGACAGACCCTAGGGAATATCCCACTCAGCTCAGCTACCTCCATGCTTAGCCTCAGTGGTAAACTCTGGTCCAAATGACCAAATACCAGTAGTGACCCAGATTTGCAAGTGGGTAGGTAGGCAGGCAGGGAGACATTTTGTGTTTTGCCCTCACTAACACAAAGGCAGAACCAGAGAAGCTTTCCATCTGCTGTGCAAGTGTGCTGACAGTACAACTGTTTGCTGATATGGCTTGCAGTTTTGTGGCTTGAAGGAATCAGGATATATCTGCGCCTTTTTGCTGGCTTTTTTTAATCATCTGCTTTCTTGCCTTCTTTTTTTCTTGTCTTGATGCTTTAATGGTTTAAATTCATGCAGACATCCTGCAACTTAAGTAAATTATACACTTTAAATATTCTCAAGAACTCTTGTCATATCAAAAAATCAGACAGATAACAGGCATAACTTAATTGGAAAGATAACTGGAAGCACAGTAAGCTCTACTATGCAGCCAAAAATGTCTTATCGACCCTCATCAGTCTGAAGTTTCACAGGGCATATCTTGTCAGCAGAGGAAAATCTAGGTATGAAACTAATCAATGGTTCCTGTGCAATGCTGGCAGTGGTCACCATGCCTAAGAGCAGAGTCATTTAGACATCTTCAAAGGAATGAGATCCCCCAAATCACAATACCATATAGAGTCCTGTAGATCACAACCGAACATAAGGGCCACTGAAGCTGGGGATCTATCAGCTTTGAAAAATTAGGCATATTCTTGGTTTGTATTGGATTTGCGTGTGTGTGTGTGTGATGAAATGCACACTGCTTGTGAGGCTTTGACAAATGGGGGCTGTAACCGCCGAGAAGTAAGGTAATAGAAACCCCTTTCTGTAACGCAGACCCCAACACTTCAGCTGCTCAACTTGCTTCACTCAGCACTGCAGACTAGCTTTTTCAGAGGGTAAGACTATAAAACATTGATCCTGCTAATTGCAAGGTACAGTAATGACAGAAAGGGGATGTAAATGATGGTATTGATCCCAGCTGCAAGGGGTACACAGTCATAAATCACAGTTTGCAAATGTTTTCATGCCAGCTGTCCTCCCCAACTCTAAAATCATGCACCTGCCTATGCAGGTTCGGCTGGAAGGTTATCTCATGGAGTACAGGTGCCAGGCAGGATTTCCCCACCCATTAGGGCCTGTACACAGCTTCCAGTACTTGGGGACTTTGCTGTTCCTGCCAATATTAACACAATAGCTTTGCAGCACTGTTGCCAACCAGCTTACTCCAATAAAATAAAATTTTAAAAGACCATTTCATTTTAACAGGACCCAAATAATTTGCTTTCTTCAGTGCTTATTTTGGTCCTGTTGAAGCAGACTGTGCACTTGGACCAGTATTTTTTCCAAATGTTACTGTAATAAAAAGAGGGACACAGCAATAATTTTTAAATGATGTTGCTACATTTTACAAAATCTTGCACCCAAACAGCAGCACCTGTGAAAGCACACACGATGCAGAGCTCACCCTGAAGAGGCTTCCTCGCCCATGTTTGCTGTCATGCTGAAGTCTTTGCTGGGTCTAGCTGAGAATCCATCATCTGTGTACATGGCAATCACGCATCTATTTATTGCACCAACACTTCAGAAATATTTTCCTTGAAACAATGCTGCTCCATGGTGAAAAAGGTATCTGCCAGTACTGACTGAACTGATGGCAACTGGCAGTAGCCCACCAGAAAAAGAAAGAAGTTAAAAAGCTCCCTGATAAACCCGGAACATCTTTCAGCAGTGTGATAAATTTGAATGACAGCAGTAATATCAGGGATTACTTATTCTCCATGGATATCCCTGACCTCATCACTTGAAAATTCAACTAATAGGACAGAAGAAGGAAAAAAAAGTAAACATAATAATTAACCTCATGCATGGGACTTCATATGAAAGCTGTCCATCCATTTTGATTTAAGACACAAAACACGTATTTATTTTTCTTGTCCAGCTGTTAGATGATAGTTCTAAATCCCCTTGTCCATCCAGTTTAGACAAAATCTTATGATATTTTAATCACTTGGCTGTGTGGGAAGGCTGATATGAAGGAAGAATGTATTACTGAGTCTGATGCTTATCTGGATTAAATCAGCAGAAAACTATTGAAGCTAATGATACTGTAAAGGATCATTTAGCCTTCTACTTACTGCCCTGCGTAATCTGGCCTATTGCATTGGCTAAAATATCTGAGAAGCAGTATGGACATCAATGTTGGTTTAAAAAAAATGAAACCACTTCCTTAAAATAAGGAGAAAAATCTGGATATTAGTTAGTCACAGGGACTTACCCTTTAACTTCAACTTAAAAAGATGTCATTAAAAACTCTTTGCTGCATTAGTAATCCAGATCGAAGGATGCAAGTTACAGGCTTCTGGAGAAGAGATAATTACTGGAAACTCCTAAAATTCACCTAAATTCTGTTTTAATTTTCATATGCGGAGCAGATGTTTTGACAGATGGATGGACTTTATTTTTGTAACTGTCCAGGAAAAGTCTGCATAACACAGCCTAATCAGTGTTAGATATCTTTACTGTTTGTTTTTCAGTCTTTCTGTGTTTGACTCTTATTCTTTTGGTTGCAGACATTTTCTTTGTAATTTATTTTTTCAGGCTAATCTCCCTCTACAAAAGCCCTTCTATCAACTTGATATGTAAATATTAGAAAACTCTTAAAAAATAAATCTGCATGTTTGGTTTGTAAGTCAGATACATTGATCTTCACAAAGTGGGTGCCCTTCTGGAAAACTTAATTAACACTTTATCTTCTCTTCAAGACAGGCCCTCTGCCCTTATAGCTGGTATATTATATTTGAAATTAAAATTTTGAGTTAAGACACCTGTCCAGACACACTGGACCTCTTTGACTTTAATTCACACTCTGAATGTGACAGTCGAATAATATTCTTAAGTTGTTCTACAAGTGGAACTTTAGCACAGCAGAATTTGCAGCTGAGTTGAGGTTGTGGCTGTGTTACCATAGTATGATGTAAACTCTTTTAGCCACTTTCATTTCAAGAAATCACCCTACAACTTCCTCAGTCTAGTCTAGAGGAAGTGTAAACATGCTTATTGTACGTGAAGCTCAATCCTTTTCCTCGCTCAGGAATGCCCACTGAATTTCTGGGGCATGCTCCCTCCAGGTGGCCAAATGTACCTTTAACTCCCAGACCCAAGGCAGAATGGCTTCAGTTGGATGCTCTGGTGCACTTATACACCAAACTAACCCCAGGAAAGCCTGTAAGAGCTGCTTGGGCTTTGGTGAGGGTTAGGGTCCACATTCCTTCAAAGAGAGAAACAAACTGGGTTGTGTCTGAGGTTTGTGGTGACTGCTTAAGCTACTGCACGTCACCATTCCTTTGGCCATCCTTTGCAGCTTGGCAATTAGGCCATCTCAACTGTTCGCAGACACAGATCCAGCAGTTATATACATGAAAAAGTAGATATCTAAAGGAGTTCTCCATGTCAGAAAAGAGAGAGGAAGAGCTTGCAGGCTGTGCTAGAAGGTCTCAGATGTGATGAAGGGATTTAGTTGCTTGGATTTTTAGATAGACTCATTTCTGTACAGGGCCAAAGGCAGAACCTACAGCTCTTGTGGAAACCTTAGAGCATTTATTGAAATATAAATGAGGATTAATTCTCTCCAGGGGTAGGCAAGATAAATTAATGGGTATTTTGAGGACTGCAGTAACTCCCACATGATGTACCTAATTTTTCCTTTGAATATCTACTTCAATCATTCTATGCCATATGCAAGCACTTATGCTTTCTGCTCTATGTATGTATATATAAACTCAAGCTTTAGGGCATAAACCAGTGTTTCCCTTTATATAGACAAGAAAAGTTTCCTAATATTAAGCTACCCATTATAATGAAGATTATTAGGAGCAAGAATTTATAATGATTCACTATGATGATCCCAGTGCTCCTCTTCTTTAATATTTATTTTCGTAACCCATCCACGTAATACTTTCCTGCCTACGGAGAACTTTCCAAACCTTGCATTCTTTTTCATTCACATTATTAGGCTAAAAGTATTTAAACTCCTACAGCACCCTGCTCTCAAGTATGAAAAAAACCAATTTCTACCTGGAAAGTAATTTTTTAAAGTCTAATTTCTTTCTAATCTGTTTTACTTGACAAAGTACAATATCCAAAGGGTATGGATATGCCCAGAATATGTTCCCTTTAAACAACATGCCTTTCTTGGGGAAAGTAAAAATGGATACAAAAGCACTGGGCAGCTGAACTCACAAGCAGACACAGTGTTTAAATGCCCTGAGAATTTGTTCCTTACAGCTTCTGCCTCTGGGTTACCTCCTCTTCCTCTGGTGGATGCTTTCTCCTGTCTGCCATATTTTCTGAGATACTACATGCCTTTTGTTTTCTTTGTCTCCCTTTCAGTGCCTTACACTCTGCAGTCATACAGTGAAATGCCTTGTCCTGCTGGCACAGACCTTCACACCAACAATATAGCGCTAGCCCAGGGGTCTGGCAGGGGGAGATGCTGCTGCCAAGTGGGACAAGCCCAGCTGGAGACACCCAAGTCATTCCAGGCCTCCAGCCAAGGGGGCTGGGGAGCTGCTTTGTAGTTGAGTTGACATAGCCACCAGTGTCGGGACCAGCAGAGCTGCCTGCCAGGTTTCACAACTGATGGTGCCTGGATGCCACTAAAGGAGTTGTCCTGTGAGGGCAGGAATGGGGAAACAGAATGGGAATGGGAGTCAGTCACATAAGTCTTACGTAGTGGTAGACCCAAACTGCATCCAGGGCGTGCACGCTTTCCATGATACCTTCTTTGTCATACACATGTGCAATGATTCAGAGTCTCTGCAAATCATTCAAAGCTGTTAAAGTTGGTTTCTTACACATTTGTGGTAAGCTTTTTTGTCCCAGAGTCACATAAACCAGGAAAACCCAATATTCACCATCCCAAAGCAAACTCTTGCTAAGTTCAGAATATCAAAGGACCAGATACAACATTTCCACACATAATGGTGTACTCCTGCAGCTGCACTTGAGCACAATTAGACAAAGGAAGGAGTCTGAGATAGAAATCAATGTGCCTGTTGCTATTGTTCCAGGGAGAATAGCACCGTCTCCCAGGCAGGGCAGAAACTTCACTTTGAACTTCCTGAATTGACAAGGGCTTAAATCAGAACTGTAACTTTACTTTGATGTCATTTATTGTGGTTTAATACCCCTCTTTATTTATTTTTTTACTACCATGTAAAATATAGAAAGAAACCTAATCTGGTAGAGAGGTGTATGAGAATTTACTGAATAGACCTTAATGGTTCCTTTATGCAGCTATAAAACAGAGGGGAGCTATAAGAGCAGTCTGAACTGGACTAGGAACTTTAAATGTTACATAAATTTATTCATCATAGTCAAAGGTTTATTGCTGTAGGTATTTACCGTCCCCATTGTTTAACTAGGTTGTGTATTTCTCAGACATCTAAGGTAAAAAACACCCTGTACAAGAGCCTGAAAGCAAGGATGAATAAGCTAAATCTGCTTTTGGAAATACCTTGTAAATTTGCAGTCACTTTACTGATATTTACTCATTTACACTACTATCAATCCTGAACACTGGATGTTCAAATATGGCTATGATAGGGTTAATCCACCTTCTCCCACAGGCTGATCTGGAATAATTCAGTGCAGGTGGTGATAAAATTTTTCTTAATTTCATCTACAGAAATCAAAGACTCCTGCCCCTCATCTAAGTAGGGTTTTTCCATCTCACCTTTAAAGCATTAATATTGCAGCTAGGCAGCTGAACGGTCACAGTGGGTTGGAGAATGGTGTTGATAACGCCAAGGCTGTGTGTTCAGCCACTGTAGGGGCCATTCACTGAGGAGTTGGACTTGGTGATCCTTGTGTGTCCCTTCCAACTTAGAATATTCTGGGATTATGGGATTCTGAGTGCATATACAGTCACAGGTGGTGTGTTGCTGTAAATCAGAATAATTCCTCTGAAATCAGCACAATTTATTCACTCTGGCTGTGGGTCCAGCCCATCTACTCACAGCATTTTGTATGTGGCCACCAGCCTCTAACACTTCATGATCTTCAGGAGGTAGTTTTAAAATTTAATAAAGGGTAGTAGTAGACCATAAAGACATTTTTAAAATCATGATACGTTAAACCTGACAAGGCAAAGCACTGTCTTAGTGAAACAGTGTTGTGTTTATATCTGGCCAGATACAACTCTTAAGTGAGAAACATCTGATTTATTTAATAATGCACACACATTGTTGCTCAATTTTAAATTATGTGGAGTCAAAGTCAGACTCTTCATCTGAAACACAGAATATCAGAATTTAGGAGAGGATCTATTTGAATTTTGTTAATGTGCCATGAATTTGGAGTATTTGCCCATTTTACTCTTGCAGGCATTGAATTATTAATACACTTTTATGGGTTTTCCATATTTCTTTTATTTAAAGCAGCAAAGAACAACAGCATTAATAAAAATATAAAGACTTTTAAAAATAATTTATTTGTATAAATTTGCTTAGTATTTGCTTAGTACTCTACCGTATGACAGTAGAAAGTGGTCTGTGGATAAATACAATAAATGTATGCTCATGCTTATACTTGTGAGTGGGAAGAGTAAAAATGGACCAGAAATTGTATGTGTTTTTATTAAGAAAGGTCAGAATGGAAAGAATTAAGAGTAACATCAATCTCTATTTCTTTCAGTTTCCTGTTGGATTACCTTAACTATCTCTATGTTTTCTCTTCCATCTCTGTTGTAAAGATAAGTTAACAGCAGTAAGTCAGGGATGTAGTAAGATTCTGTATGCTTTTCTCTGGGTGCTCTTTTTAATACATTGCCTTTATCTGTTATGCAAATATACAAAAAAATTGTAAGAGCAATGTCATTCCAGTACAGTCCTTTGTGTGAGGCAGGGAATCAGTGTTTCTTCTGTGTAAGTTCACTGCTTTTCCCTGTGGTGGCCTAAGGCATGCCTCAAACTGCGCATGCATTTTCCTGGCAGAGCCTTTATTTTGTGTTCCGGAGTATCTGGTTTAATTAGCAAGCAAGTTAAAGAGAGGGAGGATGCCAGTCAAGGAGATTTCTGTGGGGGTGGTAGCTCAGGTGATGTTTCCATAGGCCCTGGTCCGCTTGGAAAGGTAGAGTTGAGCACTGTACCAAAAAAGTCATCAAATATGCAGAGAAAAATTTTCCTCATCCTTAACACAGACCTCACTGGAAATATTTAATTTTACTGTTCTCATTTTCCTTCTGTTTGAAATCCATTTTTTTCAATAGTGTCTGTAGACCAACTCACAGGCATTGACATATTTCTTTTCAATGTTAGACTTGATTGAAATAAAAATATTAAACAAATGGAAAAAGTTGTCATCTTGGCTATCCATTTTAATAACTTCGGTCATTAATAATGACAGTTTTATTAACAAATAGTAGATAATGTTGGGACTGTTAGTGTTGCTATTAAGCTTTTATTTGCTGAGATTTAAAATAAGTCATGATGGATAATTTACTTGTGAAGAAAACATTAAGTCCTAGTCTTGCAAAGCTTACATTCTAGGGGCTGTCAATGATTTTATGGAAGTTTAACATATGTATTCTTATGTGTAAGACTGGCCCCTAGACACAGACAGTGGGGGTGAGGCAGCATTCATATGATTGTTAAAAATGCTATATCAATGATTTGGTTTTCATCAACTCCTTCCATCTGGCCCATTTTTCTTCTAATTGTTACTTAATTGAATACAAGCAAACAGTTGGTCCATTTTTCTTCATTATTTCATTCTGACACATTTCTATAAATGGGTTTTGTCTTACAAACACAGCAATAGCATAAATTACAAAGATGAAGCATTTCTGAAACAAAGATTAGAATTTTTTTTCTGAAATCTTTTCTTTGGGGTTGGACGCTTTATTAAATAGCAACCAAAGATATTTAAATGAGAAATTAAATCAGGCTATTTATTAAATGCTTAGCAGTAAACAATCTTATGAACAGCATGAAATGATCACACTTTACAAATCTGTTCATTCAGCCATTTATCTCTAACACAGAAGAGCTCCCATTAGTCAGAATCACTGAATTAACTCTATGAATATTTTTTTTTTCTCCTTTTCTTTGCAGAGAGAATGTGCTAATTTCATCAAGGTGCTTAAGGCTTACAACCAAACCCACCTGTACGCTTGTGGAACAGGGGCTTTTCATCCAGTCTGCACCTATATTGAAGTTGGAAGCCATCCTGAGGTAAACTATCTTAAAACAATATTTTTCTTTTTCCTTCTTTTAATCTTTATTGGTGTTTGGCCATGATCTCTTCCTGCCAAAATGCACTCTCACTAGTTTCTGTGGCTTGGGAAGCAGATCTGGTAAGACCTGCTCCTGCATCAGGTGCTGACGTGCTGATTGGTAAATCACTGCGGAATCTCTAACTTTTCTGCCCTGCACAGCATCGCTTCCCCTAGGGGCTTAAATAAGTATAAGTAAGACCATTCTACCTGGCTCATGAATTGAAAAGCACTCTTTTTTTTTATCATTGGGACAGATACCGGGTGTAAGAGAGGTAGTTCAACCACTGTGTTTATTCTGGGCCCAACACTGTCTTTAGTTTCCTACCAGTCAGTACAGTCTTACTCCATCTCAGCTTTCTCACAGATGAGAATTAAAATAGTGTCACACGTTCATAAATCCCCCTTCTCAGATTTGTCCTAACACACTGACAGTTTTTCATATGTGACCCAGGTTTTGTTTCCTTAGTTTGTTGTGAAAAATAAATCACTCTCTTTTCACCCATTTCTTTAATCTCTTGCTGAGTTTTGCTTAGTATTGTAGAATTCTTGCAGTAGTTCTTGTACCGTTTTGTCAGCGATCATTGTAAGTAAACAGATAAGCATGGTCTTCCCTGGCAAAAAGCAGACTTGCTCACAGGAAGCCACTGGTTTTCCTGGCTGAAGATTTGACTAGAATGTCTCTGTGCTGCCTTTCAATACTTTTTTTCTCCAGAACAGCCAATCTCTTATTTTTCTGTTTAAATGAGTATGTAATATAAATTAGTCCCCTCTGCTGTATTTTCTATCTGACCATTGCTCAATGGAGTATTTCAATTTAGCAGACTCCTGATCTGCTTTCAGCATTTATGAATATGTTTTACCAGTGAATCCATAATTGTGTTACTTGTAGCTTCTGTGATCTTCAAAAAACCAGCTCTTTCAAGTTACCTTATGCTTTTGCAGTTTAGGTTTGCAGATTTCCTTGAAAATAAAAACATCACTGTTGAATGAATGAGGACTATTTCTTCTCATAGAAAAATTAACAGACCCTTTGAGTGTTGACTTCATAGTCTGGGAACTATTCTCCCCATGCCTTTTGATATTTGAAACATAAGTCTTTAAAATGTTCTAAGAACAAGGTTTTGAAGGGATAAGGGAGCTGCAGAGTAGAAAGGGTTCTGTTCATATTCTTTAATGCTTTATTACAATGCATTCTTGGCAATTAGTGATTGTCTCTTGACCACACACAGTATGTCATTGCTTACTGCATTAAACAGATTCTCTGCTTCCTGAGATCCATTTGGGAATTGGTAGACATATTAATTAACTCTAGTTCCGTAAGATGTGTGTCAATCAATCCTTGGCTATCTGCCAAGGGAATCTATCTGCACAGAGATAGCTCGTATGAGGTCATTTACTTCTACATTTGGCTGTTTTATTGCTGTACCATAAAACTAACACACACTTTATCAAGGATTTATAGAAAGGATGATCAGAGATGAGAGGCCAGATGCAACCTTGGTTTAACATTCTGGGTTTTTAAAGTCTTGAATCAATGGTGTCTTTGGCCCTGGAGCGAAAGAGGAGGTTTGTTTTAGTTTCTTTTTTAGCAGTCCCTAACAATAAACAAAATCTAAATTGTTGGGGGATTTTTTTGGGTTTTTGTTGTTGTTTGTTTGTTTGTTTGTTTGTTTTTTCATTTATGCAATAAGATTCTAAGTCCCCCTTAGCCTGAATCATTCTCATGACCCTTGGTTTCATCTTTGCACATGAGGGAAGTCAGGAGTATGTTTATCTGAATTGCCTTGGACACCTCTGGCTTTTGTTTTCCTTTAGCTACTTAAGCTATGAGTGAAATTATCTTCGCCTGCTCTTCCAGTGGCACAAGTTTCTGTGTCCTCTGGAGAGTTGTGCAGGAGGGTTTACTGCTTTTGCTGGCCAGGTCTGCCCATGTGGAGAGAAAGTGAGGCAGGAAGGAGGCAGTGTAGCCACCTCTTCTTGAGATTTGACAAATCTAACAGTCAGCCTGAGTTCTGTCCCTTGAAAGGGTGAAAATAAGATTAATAAATTAATTTATTAGATTTGCAATGAAAAATAATCTGCCCCTTCTCTCAGATAGAGCCTGTTCCTTCCTCTCCCACACTACCTAGCCAGGAATTTCAAATGTGCTTCTCCTCTGGGAGCTGAGGAAGAGGAGGGTGCTTGATTGACAGTAGCTATTAGAGACACCATGAATGAGGGGGATACAGTATTAACCCCTGCACCCCTGCACACCGCATCTGTGAGAGCCAGATGGTTTATGTTCTCATGTCAGACAGCAGCACTGGACGTGTCAAAGGGCCATTGCTTCTGTATCATGCAGAGTTTATACCTCCCTAGCATACTATAAAAGGTATAAGTATAAGCAAAGACAAGCAGTTGATTATGAGTTAAAAATTGACATCTAAAACACTTCCTGAAGATTCCTTTTCTGCCACAACACTTGTGGAAAATTAACTGATTTCACCATCTGTTTATTTATTTTTCAAGCACTTACAAAGGTAAATGGGAACTGATCAGGGGAATAGTCAGGGAATGTTCCTACTCTCTAGTACGACTGCTTGTTTATCTGAGCTCAGAATATAACCCACCTGCCTGAATCCAATGGAGAAGAGGAAATCAGTGTGTGCCAGACTGAAGGCGGTAGAGAAGTAAGATTTAAAGAAAAGAGTGGCAAGTGATAGAGGAGACTCTGGAAGCAATTGGAGTAGGCTGCAGGAGGCTGGAATATGGTACAGTTTTTATGACTGGGGAAAGGAAGTAAATACTTCGTGTGATAGTCATAAAGTAATGGGAATATGAATTGTTATATCTGTTGAATATCTCTTTGATATGAAGCAGTATATCACAGCCCCATTCCATACCTGAAGAAAATAATTTCTAGTGGTGGAACTAGGCAGGTTTAATTGTGTCTGATGAAGTACAGCATAAGAAGTAATAATAGAAAGCTAAAAGGATATGAACAGCATGCTGTGCATCTGATTAAAAATGATGTGCACGAATGTATACAACCTAGTATGTTGTGAATTACACTGCAGTCTGAGGAGTAAAGCAGACTAATCTTTGCTTAAATCCATTCCAGATGTGTAAGTGAATAACCACAGTATTTAGAGGGAAGAATAAAGTCAATGTTTCAATAGGCTTTAAGCACGTAAGCCATGAGGAAGCAGGAAAGAACATATTTAGAGAGAACGTAGTGTGTGGATATGCACAAAATACCTGAGGGCAGCCAAATTTAAAACTTGATATCATCCATTTTATGTGCATGAGTGTAGGGGAGATGACCTAATACAGACACCTACACAAACTTCAGGGATCTGGAGTTAGGCAATATGTGGCATTCTGTCCTCATAATGCAATACAGTACGAGAAACCAATTACCAGACAAAACAAGAAAATGTGTAGTAAAGCTGTGTTTTGCACCCACTGACTTCTGAGGAAACCCGGCTGGATGTGTAGGAATGTTTTACTTAACGGCTGCAAAATTACGCAAGTCAGATCTGTGCATGAAAGGAACAAATCCAAATGCAGGGAGACACAGAGGTGCATTAAACCCCCTAGAAAATCACAACAGGATGCAGAATGCACCTGCCTGTGCATGCCTGAGCAGGGGGAAGGAGCCCTGCTCCCTTTCCCCGGGGCTCCATTTGGGGTAGTTTGAGTGAACCAGCAGGGAACAGTCCTGTTTCAGTAAAAACAGGATTTTCCATTTACTTAACCCTTACATACAGGTGGAGGTGTGGAGAATGCCCTATAGTACTTTTTTTTTTTTTTTGATACTCAGACAGTCATTACAAGAGTTTTACAAAATTGTTTGCCAGATCCTCAGCAGGAATATATTAGGATTTCTTCAGCAGAGGTAAATCAATAGGTGCTGTCCGAACAACTAAACCAGCTTCTTTTATTGTCTCCTAATTCCAAATTTCTTGTCATTGTCCAACAGATTAAAACTCATTTTAAACTGCATGAACTTAAAAGATCTGGGATCGCTTTACTTGCAGGTTATTTCACAATCAATAAAGAAGGTTTAAATTCAGTTTAGATTTATGATGTACATAAAACATTAAGTTATTGCATATGAAGTTATATAATGCTACCACCTGTAACATATTTGCTTTTTCCGGACTCTGTGTATTTTAAAAATCTTTGGTTCAACTCATAAAATTTTGCTGAAATACACTTTCCACTCTTTTTTATCCCTTCTTTACTTCATATTAGAGGAGGTCCAGGGTGCGTTTCCTAACTAATGGACATCCTGTTCTTACACATTTATGCATTTATCTTGTTGTCTCTCTGTATATATTATATATATTTGTATTGATGGAAGAGCAGTTTTTTCCTAAAAGAATGACTTTGAAGAAACACACTAATTGAAGGATCAATGCTACTGCTGGTACTACACATGTTGTGTTTATCTTTTGTAAAAATTCAGAATGAAACATTGATTTCAGTGGTAGTAGATGTGGCATAAATTAGCCGAATCTTATTGAAGACAGCAGACCTATGTCAGTTTACATCAGTCAAGATTCTGAGCTCTGGGTTTTAAGTGAAACAATAAAGCAAATGATTTTTTAAGTTAAAAATCACCTGAGGCTAGTTTTCTTGCCATCTAATTAACTATACCTTTATATGGTATTTTTGTGCTTATATAGAGAAAATATGAAGGAAAAGGATACTGTTAAAGGATTACTCTCATGTGTGATGTTATGTATGACATACTCATTCTAAGCATCACTATAATCACAGAGGAATGCCATTAAAAGAAGGCAGAAGTTTACAGACTGCAATAACCTTCTTTAGTTCCCAGGTGCTTTAACCTTTCAAACTTCCACATATCCTGTTACTATAGTACAGGAAAATAAAACTGAAGAGCCAGAACTCTAGCTTAGGTACAGTGTAAGTACCTTTCAGAGCACTTCTTTCCACTGCATCAGTAGTTTTACCATGGAGAAATAGAAAACATCTCTAAGATGTTTGAGGACTGATGTACTTCACCTTGTGTAATAAAAAGCTGAACAGTGATTTCTGCCATACAGGGAAATCCCAGGCACTAGAACATTTTGCTGTATTAATGTTCTTGTCTGTGGAGGATGGCAGGTAACAGGATAGTCAGTGCTAGGCACACATCTGTCCAGGCACCTCACAGGATCAGTGGCAAAAATCACAAAACAAAGGGGCTTGAGTCCTCTGGAGGTGATGAGTCTGTAAACCATCACTTCTCCTGCTCCACATGACATTGATTTCCAGTCCCTTAGGCTACCCTGTGTAAAAATACTTCACACAAAATCAGGCTTTTCACACATGTACATTTTACCTCCACTTGTTAAAAAAAATAAATCTTGTCATAACTATCACCTTCCTAGCATATTTTTTAAGTCTATAGTTTTATGTAAAGTTATATGTAGCTATATATAGCATCTAATTATTTTTCCAAGCCGTAATTTGTTATGGCATTGTTTGGGAAGGGATGTGATACGGGAACTTTTCAACGACCCAAACACAACATTTACAAGAGGAGTAGTGGGAAAGGAGAGAGAACATGGCAGTCCTTTCTCATATGAAAATCTAAGTGAATCACTTGTTCTGGTAAGGTCTGACAAATATTTCAGTAAGGAAACCAGGATATGCTGTTGGAAACTCTACACGTTTTTAAGCATCGTCATGCAGAAGTACACATTTCTTATAGGCTGAGTGCTATGTCCCAAATGGCACCTCTTGTTATGTTGCATTATCATGTGATAAAGTTACAGAAGTAGAAGGTCACCATGAAGAAGTAACTTGATTCCCATTTAAAAGACTTCTTGAGAAACTCCATAAACCCCTTTGTAAACAAATATTAATCAGGTTCATGGTTAAATGCTATTATTTATGAAGGCCTGTCATTGAATACACTGCAGATCTCCTTTGACTTTAGCTGTATTTTGAACACTTGCTTTGCTAAAGGAGAAGTTAAACCAGGAAAACTCAGATTTTTCAAAACTTCATCCTGTCATCCCCAAGCAAAATATATTTCCAATAAACATTTATTTCCAGAGCAGATCCTTTAAAGTAGGTCTATTAGGCTTTATGCGATAATTTAGCTGTCAGTTTAATTTATGAGGTAAACGTCTCTCAACTGAATAGCACACATGGCAGCAATGGCGGACATCTTTCCTACCCCTCAGTGTTGGGAAAGTCTACACAGCTGCGGTGGATATTTCATCCTCAGCAAAGTGGGACACTAAAACCAAAAATTTTAAATTTTTTTCCAAGTACCTTCTTTTTTCAAGATAAGAATCTATTTCCTAATAAAATTATAATGCATACTAAACTGGTAATTGAAACACACAGTAAAAGTACGATAAATTAAATATATAAGTACTGTTTATTATCCCTGTATATTCAGTTAAGGAAGATGTGCCTTTATGACAGTTGAATGCTTCACAACTAGCTGATCCATTTGACCTTCCATTTACAAATGTAAAGGTGTATTTGTAAGAATAGGGCTATTCCAAATCATAAGTATGCAAAGGATGTGGTTCACTATTTTAA
The DNA here is from genome assembly GCA_013389985.1 of Dryoscopus gambensis. Classification (NCBI taxonomy): domain Eukaryota; kingdom Metazoa; phylum Chordata; class Aves; order Passeriformes; family Malaconotidae; genus Dryoscopus; species Dryoscopus gambensis. Next base: position 3,499 of record WEIT01031603.1, on the reverse strand, counting down.
AATCCAGATATGGTACAAGTACCATTTTTGGAGGGAAAGTACTTAGCAAAGTGGTCATGCTTTAATCACTGACAGGAAATATAAACATTGTAGATTTCGAGCTGTCATTTAATGCATCCAGTCCTGCCCTTGCATATTTCATAATTACACCTAAGCAATTTGGAATATATTTATGTCTAAAGTGACAAAGTCAGTAATTATGTCTGAGGCTCACTCTGAGATTTACAAGTTGAACATTTACATGCAGGAAATGAAATCAAGTTTTAAACTGACACAAGTGAAAACAGTGCGGTGGCTATTTTATTTCTTCACCTTTATTCCTCAGACTACATGGTTGAGGGTAAAATGGAAGCATGGTTCTTTAGTAAGTCATACTGAATAGAGGTATAAGATATGATGAGAAACAGAACAAAGACATGGATTTTACAACTGCAAGGGCCATTTGTTGCACAGCAGAAACCACTAATGGAACCCTAATCACTATTCAAGTCTGATCATTTCAGCTATTCAGCAACTAACTTTTGTTTAGGACTTGATAAATATATCCAAATTGCTATGGCAGACCTCCCAGTTCATTCTTAAGAAACCAAGCCAAACCAAACCGAACTGAAAAACAAACTCCAGAACCATATTAATTTAATATTACTTTATACAGATCTTTTAAAGAAAATGTACGTGGAAGTCACTCTGCAGGTGATGTTCCAGCACTCTGCAGTTTGGCTTTAACTGAAACAAATAAAACCCTGAGATGAGGGAGAACTAGTAAGGAAATGGTCTGGACCCAGCGGCGGTGTTTCTGTGGATCTGGTCTCATCTCTACAGGTACGCAATTGCACAAAAGGAAGCTTGGTACTAGCAAGATACTGCATCTTGTCCTGCACTGTTGGAGAAAAACAACTCTAACAAATTGTTAACACAGAATTTTTTTCAGATTTTCCCCAATGCAAAAAGGGTCCAGTGTGACTAATAGTGTCAAATCTGAACCCCCAGCCTCCTAATGAGAGGAGTCTATGCACTAGCATGCTTCCATGGAGATAACTGAGGAGGCCATTGTTCCCTCACCGTACATGGCTTTCGTCCTTGGTGGCTGAGAACTGCTGGTTGATTACAGTGGAGAACTGTATACAGTGTGCCACAGCTGAATGGCTTCCATGAATAAGAAACCAAAGCCAGTCGACATATTCATTAGGTTCAAAGAAATAAGTCTTAGAAGTGTGGGAAAACTTTTGTTTATGTTGCTGGAGGGGAGAAAAAAAGACTGAGATAGAGAGAGACCTCCATGGAAGTAAATTTGCAGAGTGGAGCGAGCACACGTGCACACGCAGAACCACTGGGTGGACTTTCACTTATACCACATGTGATGTCTCATTTTGTGAGTCCATGTCTTAAAACCACGGGTAACTTTGCATATGCTCAGATAATGAGTGATTCAAGTTAAAGACCCTCTTAGGGTCTGGGTTTAATTTATTTTTTTAAAGTATGGGGTGTTTTTTTCCTAGAACTAATTGTCTTCAGTGGAGTTCCCTATGACTTATACTGGGGTAGCTAAAAACTGAGGTACACCCTTCATTTTCATAGTCACAGAAAAAAGCCACATTAATTTCTAGCATCGTTAGAAGGAAGACTCAGAGTTTTGTGACTACTTTAAGGAAATTAATTTTAGCGATGACTATGAGAGGACCTGAAAATACAGTCACTGTTTGCATTTGGATGTTCATTATTTCTCCTATCAGTTAAAGGATATTATGATGAATTATTTAATCCCATAATGTAAATATTCCCACTGACACATGGTTACCTTACTTTACCATGAGATGATACAGTTCTCCTAATTCATTACAGACATAGATTGTACTTTTAAGAGGTATGGCAGTCACATTAAGATGCCGATCCAATTTTCTGGGTGGGAATATTATGTTGGCTCATCAACAGAGCCCATAATGTTTTTAGTAACACAGAAGTTCAGCATTTGCCTTTTGTTAGAGTAACAATTGAAAACATTAACCCAGCTTCACAGTCATGCAACATATGCAAAATTTCATTCACACACCTCCTGAAACAAAAGACAAGTATGGCTAAATCCTTTGATCTGTCGACCAACATGGGGGAGAAAAAAATAAAATAACAAACCACCATCTGTTGGGAAACCGATGTAATAAAAACAGTGGAAAGCCAGCTTATAGTATAGACTTAACTGAGGAAATGACTTATAAATAGAATTTTTTCTTGATTTAGAGGCACAGGAGGAAACAAAACTGAAAGGAGTTACGGAGCTCAGGTTTGGATAGATCAGCATCAAAGCAGCATTATTCATTGTGGGATTTGCGTCACAAGGTTCCAGTTGACAAGGGCTGACCTCATGAAGAAGAATCGTAAATGTGATTTCTGCCACTGAAGGAAGTGACTGCATTGTGTTTGTAGCTCAGTACCAACATCTTGTCAAATAATCTTTAAACAGCCAAGGTCACAATGCAGCAGGTTTTAGCTGTGGCTGATGCTCTACATACAGACTGTAGTGCTGAACGGCACAGTGAAATGCTGAACAGCAGACTACCCAGTTATATTAAATACTCAGACACGAGACACTAACTAAGGTCTTACTGGTGAACTACACTGGTCTTTGCCTAGAATTTTATGACAGCTGGCATGCCATGAAGTGCCTTTCAGGCCTGTTTTAAAGGCTGTAAGATATATTTAACTCTCAGAGACACGTGAGTCTGAAAACACTGCCTTTTCCCATGCTTTCAGACCAACCTAATATTTATAGTTTCTGCATGTTCACATTGTGTGAGTTGAGTGGTGCACTGGCATGGTGACTGGCCTGCAGTTAGTATCAGGAAGGGCCCAGGGAGGCTGTGTATGGCCATGGCACAGGCAACTCAGCAGTGATGGAGAGGTTCATGCCTGATCTTCTCCTCAAAACCTCTTCCTGATGTTGCTTCTGACCACAAGACACTCACTGATTCAGATTTCCCAGAAAAAGGGGAATTTCCCCAAAGGAAAAATGAGAACACCCATGGATTTAAAAGCTTTCAAACAGATTCAGGAAAGAAAAAAGTTACTTTCTACAATGGAAGACCTCCTTGGTGTGCTTTCAAGCTCTTTAGAAATCTCTTTCTTTCATCAGCAGCTGCAGTTGGCATGACAAAAGTGGCTTCTTCACAATGATTAAATTTTATCG
>WEIT01031597.1:0-30476 GCA_013389985.1 Dryoscopus gambensis | reverse complement strand
CACAATAGTTCTATTTTGAGCTGCTGTGGTGAGTCAGATGTTTTCCCATGTTGAAGTGATTTCTTTTTGAGCAGTGATTTGTAGAATTTCGAAGCATACAGCTGTGAAAAAGAAATGCCATACAATGCAGGCTGCAATAAAGTATACAAATTATCTAGCTACATAACCTTCCCAATTAACAACTAAATTAACTTCCCTTCCTCTCCTGTAAACTAGAATGCTGTGTGCTTGATGGAGGCTGAGAAAACCTTGCAGAAATTCACAATACTACATATATAATATTCTGTATAATACATGCTGTGTAAGTCTTTTTTTTTAATGTAACACTCTCAAGGAAAAAATCTAAACTAAAGCCAGCTGCATTTGTTAGAATATGGCATCCAGCAGCTCAATCATGAGAAGCAGATCCAACTCTCTTTTTATTAATGCTTTATATTCTAACATTTTTAATGTCCGTAGAGTCTGATTTAGAGTTCTTATTAGACACTAAACCAGACACCACCTGAGGCTTCTTAGGGACTTGGGATGGGGGGGCTGAACCTACAAGAGACAGCTGAGAGTAATGATCATTACATACATTGTGTGCTTCCTGTGAGTCACCTCACCAAAGAGGCCCTGCTAGCTAAAAATTTCCAAAAGCTGCAGGATAAACTTGGTCGTCCCCTGTCTCTAAAGCCTCTCAGGGGAAGGCAAGGTGGATCTCACGGTGCAGTGTGAGTGATGGGGAGACACAGATGCAGAGGGGTAGAGAGGACATTGTGCCCTCCCCAGCTGCTCTTCAAATGCTGCATCTCAGTATCTTCGTAGGTCCTGGCTTCACTGAAATCCCATTTTTAGGGTGACACAGAAGGTCAAAGGAGAGGTGTGTGTGTTTTTCTGTAGGTTTGCAGTGTCATATCAGTTTTTATTAATGTGTCATTTTCACTAATAACAACAAATAAAAGTATCAAATTCAGTATTTAAATATCATAATACCGCTCTCTAAAGGATTCCTTTTACATTAACTTGGGAATTTTTAGGAAATGTTAACTTTTAGCATGTTAGGAGCTCCTACTATTTCAAATTGAACTCTACCTACTTAATCTTCAATCATTTCATGTCACACTTGAAGAGAAAACTGAATGCTAGTCATCAGAGATGCGTTTAAATTCCAGCTTTATAAAGTTTTGAAATAGAGTTGAGTCTCATGGAACAAATAAAACAAAGAAAACATTATTATCACATTAACATTATATATATATATATATATATATAAATCACATATAACATTATTGGGGTAGTACTTGGCTTGCCAATGTGAATTCCATTTCTGCATGGTATTTGGTTGCTTCTCTGATGTTTAAAGAGCAAAGGTGTGACTGTGCAGAAGCAGTGTCCATACAAATGTCTTTTTGAACAATATTTATGAGAACATTTCTATTTCAGCATACCTTAGACACTGTAGCTCCTTGCAGATATGCTGAAATAAAATTGATGTATTTTCATATAATCAAAAGCTTTAAGAGATCTATAGTTTGCTGAAGTAATACAGATTTTAACAAGATTAATTATAGAAAAGGAATTTGGAAACTTTGGCTAATTTTTCTTGTCCTTTAAATTTGCACATCTTAGGGGAATTTTAGAGGGCAACATTCAAAGTACAATGTTCTGCTACCATTTCCAAACGCTCTCTATCAATTGTCTCACTACTTTGGGCACAAGGCAGGTGTCTTGCAGGGAAAAAGCAATAAGAACAAAGGTTATTTTTAAAAGAACAGGAACTGGTTGATACAGTTTTTTACTTGCTTAGGAAACAGGGCAGGTAGGGGATAATCATTCTTGAAAAGCACTGTACATTTTTTTAACTTGTGGCACCTACCTTATGGCATCCATTGTAACTTGTCAGATGTCTTCTTAGACCACATAATTTTATAATCCAATGAGTTAGGGAAGATGTCACCTGCTATGACGCTTAAAAGGAATGCTAAAAAATGCATCTGCCCCAGAGTTGGACTTTTATAGCTTCTAGAAAAAAGCAAAGCAGTTTTGAAGAATTTGAGATTTTGGAAAATGAAATAGAAGCTGAGACTAAAAGAATAAAGAAAAAAAAAACCCTCAAGGTGCTGCTGATTAGAATATAACATACATACTGCTAGATGAAAATATTGATAAGATTAGTCAGCAGGATGCCAAGCATGTTAGGAGCTATAAATGGATGGCCATAATGCATGATGTCCCTGTAACAGAGGAAATTATACACTAACAGATCTTATTGCTAATCATGCTATAGACACAATTGGATTAGATTAGAGAAATTGTCAATGGAGTCAAACATCCTGACATCTGGCAGTGGGAAATGCATCTCTTGGGAAAAAATGTTAAGCCTTTATAAAGTCTTGAACTGCACAGGGTTATTATTTGAGGCTTGTTATTTGAAATCACATTTCCTGACCTGAGGTAAAAGTCATGTTATGACCTAACCCCAAAAGTAAAGTGTTTAATAGTTCTGTATCATCTGGAAAATGCTCAGCTGCAAAGATTCTCATTTTTCCTTTGACCTCTCCTAAACCTCTGGTCTCAATGATACCTTGTGATAGTAAGTTTCATGCAAAGTTCCATAGCACTGTTTTCTTGTGCCCACCTCAAGTTTGTTCCCTGGTATGTCTACACTGTATCACACATGTTTGGAGTATTTTTAGAATTACATTTATCATGTCATAATCAGATTTTGCCTTGCACACCTTCTTCTCAAATTAGACAATACTGCTCTGTGCAGTCACCACTGACATTTTTTAAATTTATGATGTAGTGTCTTCTTGAGCTGTGCAGAGAACTACTTATTAAATAATACTGTGGATTGGCTCAGTCCATTGCAGATTAAGGTTTAGGGCAAAGGCATTAGAGCCATCACAGTAGTTGCAGGACTCCATGAAAAATTTTCTTGCCCTATTTTGTAGACACTAGGTCAAATGTGAAATTTTGAAATTCTCTATAAAATTTTCACAGGGAAAAGATTACATCATTTAAATATTTGCCAAACTAGGCAAAAGAAATTATAGCACATCCTTTCCATAACCAAACTAAAATGGATTAAAAATTGTCTTCAAATAATTTGATTGTCAAATTGCCCACATGCACTATTAGCATATATTTTTATATATGTTAATGGGGGTTTTATCTCATTAGTTTTAGGGTTATGCTGTGGTATTAATTTAGCCATACTGACAAAGTAGATGAGGATCTTATTGTTTATTTTGATGTTTTAGAAATACATGGCTAGTCCAGCAATCAGGACCTTTCCTAGACAGGGGAGTGAGATAATGCTTTTTGTGGACTATTAATCCCAGCTATTTTAAATGTCTTCCATAACATGTCTGGAATCACACTCTGGAAGTATGTCCTGGTTTGACAGGAAGTTATGGTCAGACCAATCAGTGGTCGGGAAGAGTATTGACATCTGGTGTGGCCACTGAGGAGATTTGTCACCTCTGAGAACATGGGGAGATAAAGGAGAGAATCACAGGGGAACTTCCTTTTGTGTTCTGGTCGTAGAAGGGAGCAGATGTCCTCCCCTGCCCAGCCTGAGGCCTGAAGCCTGGGCCTGGGCCTGGGTGGGGGAGGGGCAGCCATGCGGCCTGAAGTCAGTCGGCCTGAGGAGAGAGGTAGGCCGGAGCCTGGAGAGAGAGAGAGAGAGGTGGAAGGGAATGGACTGAGGCAGCTTCTTGCAGGATGGAAGGGTGGAGAGACGAGGAGATGGTTCTCTATCCCCCCCCGCCCCCGAGAGAGAGACTGTGTCTGTCTGTGCCGGCCGAGGAGTGGAGCGGGGGAGGTTCCCGGCCTTGAGAGTCCTGGCAGTAGAGACTGAGACTTTTTTAACCCTTCCCTTCCTTGGGAAAAGAAAGCTTTATGAAACATTAATCCTCCTGTGCAGTGCTTTGGAGTGAGAAGAGAGACAGCCTGGAATCCTGTGACGTTAGAGAAATTGATGGGAAGAATTCGGTGGGAGGAGATGATGGAGTGGCTTATGGCTGGACTTATCTTGTATGGCCATAGACTGAACAATCTGTCTTAAATACGTGAGACTGCATTTAGGTGGATGCAGTGGCTGGATGCCAGATGAGGCGACCTGCTGCAGTGATGCTAATGCCAAGTGGATGAAGAAGGAGAGAGGATGAAGAGGGTGGGATGCTGCCCACTGTCTTCAGAGCAGAAGACCAGGAAGAGGGTATGGTCATGACCCCTCTCTTCAGAGTAGAAGAAACCCTCGGCCCCAGGGGTTATAAAATGGGGGGGACGGTTTTGTCCCAAAAAAGGAGCTTCTGGTACTTGGCAAAGTGTCGTTGAATCCTGAGGGCAGTTTCGGTCCATGGATGGTGGTGAGAGCACCAGACATGGAAGGACACTATGGTTTGCAAGAGAGACTCCTCTCTTCTTAAATGGACTGAGAATTGATTATTTGAGTATTGTTAACCGATCAGGAAATCCAAGGTTTTGTCTGATTGTGGGAAGGGTGGAAGTTGGGAGGAGGAGGAATGTTTCGGAGAGTTTTCATGTTCCCTGTGTGTTTCTTTCCTTTAACGTGGATTAATATATAGGAATATTATTAGAACAACAGGTGTACGGCGAGCTCAGGCTTCCACGGGCCCTGGCGAAAACATCCTGGCCTTGAAGGAGAGAAGGAATGAAAACAGAGAGGCCCTAAACAGAAGCTGAGAGACGTGCAAGCCACGAGCACAGGAGCAGGGGGGGACGCGTGCTGCCCCAGAGGCAGCCTATGAGACAGGGACACTGGGTGCATGAAACAGCGTGTGTAACCAATCACGGGGATTTGCTTGAAGCGTGGACACTTTGTAACTAGATAAAAGGATGTGGGATAATGTAAATAAATGGAGCATTCACCATACTTCTATGAAGATCGTGTGTCTGACTCTGGAAACCCTCAACATTAATAAAGTTTTTTCCTTCTTATTCCTAAGTCTGAGCCTGCTCTGCTCTGTTCCTGATCACATCTCACAACCATTATTAGTAAAAAATATATTTTCATGGGGCACTGGCATTGTGTCCAGTGTCTAACCATGACAAAGTACTTAATTTCTTTCTACAGAAGAAAAAAAGCATTGATTAGATTTGCCAGGTGCCGAAATTTTAGAAGCCAGTGATGAGAGGTGAATTGCACTCTTCAATAACAGGAGTTTTATTACAGACATGATTGTGGATCTCTGTTTCACTTTTTAAATAATCCAAACAGACTTTTATAACAGGTAAAAAGAGCCAGAGTTCTAGTGAAATGTTAAATTAAATTAATTTTTCTGCTGTGATTTTTCTGTCTTGTGAGAAATTAGTTTATGGCCCAAAAGACAACCATAGCCAGCTAAATTTCCCTGATTAGGAGCAAGACAGGCACATCAGGAATAAAAAGTGAAATGGCAAATCATCCAAGCTACATTAACATAGCATAATTGTGATAATAAATTTATACTAACCAATACATTCTGGCCATTGAAGAGCTATTCTCTGAGGGTAACAAGAACAAAAATCTCTAAATAAAGCTAATGGAAGGTTGCACATCATAGAACATGTTATGACTGCAAGAATGCCTGTGCTGTGCAGCATTAAAGGGAAGACCCTTTAGCAGACTGTAAGGTGATGGTGTTATTGCAAATTTTTGGTGATAACAAAAAAAAACCCACGTAAGGAGAACTCTTTTTGCCTTCATTCTCTCTTCCAGATTTCCATGGCTCGCTGATAGCCTTATGGCAGTTCAGACAGAGAAGCTGGTCTCCCTACACTCGGTAGGATTAGGTTGTTGCTGTCTGTAAAGGTGCAAATAGTAAATTGAAGTTGAGGATTACAACTTTTTTCCCTATCTGAGGAGAAAAGGTGTAAATTCTTACTATATATGTGTGTATATATATATGAGAGAAATATATATATATATATATATGTATATGTCAGGGATGAGGGAGAGAAAAAATGAAAAAAACAATCCTTATTCTTGCTGGTTCCAAAACTATATCCTTGTGGTCATTCAAGGATTCAGGACTTGCATTTAAGCTGCTGCAAACCCCTCGCATGTGGTACAAGAAGTGGGTACTCTGCATTTTTAACCTAGTTTTCAGATTTACTGGCTAAACCCTTTTCCACAAGTGCTTAATGTATTTCGCCTCCAATGAATGGTGGCTAAATGGAATTTTAGAAGAAGTATCTGCCAATTTAATGAAGTTATGCAAATATTAGGTTCACTCTAAGCACTTGCCATTATTTTTTCTTTGACAAGGACTAGGGAAACACTGTTTATATTTTTTGTGTTAAAAAGGGCTTTATTGACAGAACATTTATGCTCTTCTGGGTTTTGCAGTAAGAATAGGCTGCTTCCTTAGTTCATCTTCTGATTTTGTAGTGAGGATATGATTGTGAAGCTAAAAGAAAGCTGCCTGTCCGTAGTGATTAGTGTCAGCCTGAATCTGCCATGTGCCATTTTGAAGTCAGATTTTGTTTTACTTCAAAATGTAAGGACCTCTAAGTTATTCTGATCTCATCTTGAATTATTAAAGAATTTAAAGTCAATAAACTTAAAGTTTTAAAGGAAAAACACAGCAAAAAGTATTTTAAATATGTGTATTTGTACACATATATATACACACCAGTATTTTATATATATTTGTTCATCTTCTTCTCTCCCCTCACACCTCCCAACAGTTATTTTGGACACAATCAGATACCTGTTAAATGAGTTAATTCTGTTTCAACCAGTGTTAAACTACAAGTATAGATAAAAAGCATTATTATATAAGACTGGTATGTATTATATCAGCTGGGGCTGAGACATGAGAATATTGTGCTATTACACCTGTCTTGATCTCGCCCACCTCTTTAACCATCTTTTTGTTTAGAAAGCAGTTTTGAAAGTTTTCAAATAACCCTAGATAAGAAATGTTAAATAGTTGATAATAAAGTACAGTTGGATTTTAAGGCTGCAACATGAAATAGGAAGTAATGCTCTAATGTACACAGAAAACAAAGCTTAACCCTTGGAACACCGTGAGCAATGCTCAAATGAGAATTCTTAGAAACAATAGAATTTCTGGTACTGCTGTAAAAACTCCATACTTAGTTGAATCGTGTCTATAACCAGATAAACTGGGAAATTTACATTTTGTTATGCAGATAAAATGGCATTAACCTCCCATCTTCCTGAAGAAAGGACATGTCTCTTGGCAGCATAGCCAGGCTATATTGAATGTGGTTCGCCTATGAATAAAGCTTGAAACTGATACAGAATAAGTTGCAGTCTCTGGAAATGCCCAACACCAGAGTTTATGCAACAAGATTTAGACTAGAAATATATTTTGTCTATAAGGTCTTCTGAAAAGAGTGGAGAAGTTCAAAGCAGACTTTGGAGATGAGGAGATGGTGGTGCTCTTGCATTTTCCTTCAAAAGTTGTGAGAATCCCTTAGCACACTCTTATTTAATCCCGAAGCAATTAATTTCCATCAGTTCAGATCTCAGTTAACAGTCAGTAATGACCTGCATGCATTAATCCATTGAATGAGTCTCTTTGAAGCATTTTTAGTCAATTTATGAGCAGAGGTACAATATGAGGTTCTTTAGCTTGAGGTGCTTTACACTGAAATGCATGAACTGAGTCACCATGTGGGGGAAGTTTAAAGACATTGAGTCAAGTTAGTGGGCTAGTCAGCTACTGGAGGTGGCACCTGATCTGCTAAAATGGCATTTGTGTCTTCAAAGAGGTGAGATATCCTATAATTTAGTAGGATAAATGTCAAAACTAACTCCTGAATAGCTTAGAGTTAGACAAACTTCAGAGGAAGTAACTGAGTTTGAATGGATACTATGAATCACTCTTAGAAATGAAATGGTACAAGTACTTCAGCAGGAAAGGCTTGTCTCTGATAAGGCAGGTACTGCTGATACGTGTATATCTAGAAATTTAGAAAGGCAAAAGGGGATTGTCCCCCCAGAAATGATAATACATCAATTAATCTAGTAAAAGCAGCCAGCCAATGAATAAAAGGCACCTTCAAATCCTTCAAAATTCTGGAGAGTTTGAAGCCAGATCAGGTTCCATGTTTCTAAAGCAAATCAGCACTTATAACTGCTAGAATTATTTATACCAAGCGGACCTGTATTGGGTAACAAGCATATTTTCTGCTCACAGATATGACTACAGAGTAGGCTAATTGTCAATATTCTGCACAGCTTTGGCAACATAACCTGTGGTGACAAGTGCTATGAATTCTTATCCTTAGAATAAATCTCTTTAAGATTTGACACAGCTTAAAACAGGCATCATGTTCTGGGAGAAGGGTTTGTGTGCAGGGCATCACAAATTCAAAAGTCCTATACTGCTGCCTCTAGATTTGTGAGCAAGGATGTTGGCTACCCATGAGCTTGACAGTCTTTTTTTCAGTTTCAGTGAATACAAGTTGGCTGGGAATAACTTGCAGCTGGTACAGCTCTATTTTTAAATAAGAAATTAAAATTAGCCTTTCTGCTTCCCCTCAAAATTCCATCTGCTACAATTAATATTAACACGATTTCTAACTTGTCCTTTTAGCTAATTATATTTTTAGAAAGACTCCATAAAAGGTTAGTGTGAAGAACTTACATTTTGCATTTTTGACAATCTGCTTGCAGAAAATGTGATGCTCGATAATAACATGTAGGTAAAAAGGAATTTTATTTAAAACTTTCCAACTCATGCATAGTACAGGAAGCACGTAGTTGTTTTTGAGATATTGTTCAAGCCTCCATCCCCATCGCACAGTGGATTCCACGCTGGCACTCTTAAGGAGGCTGGAATTCCAAGATAGCTGAAAAACTGAGCTCAGAAAAAATTGCCCACACTTCATCAACAATACATGTCTTCATCATCTACGAGTGCTACAAATATAAAACAATAACTGGAAGTACAGAGCAGCCTTTCAAAGACGTTGTTTCTTTCTTTTCCTGATGCCCTAGTGGGTATTAAAGGACCTTCCTAAATTAGGTCATGACCCTTGTTAAATTTTCTTATTTGGAAAATATTTGTCTTAAGTCCATAAGGAATTTTATCTAGAGACTCCTGGCGAATTGTAGTTGTATGGTGATGAAATATGGCGACATTTTCACCCACAAGTGATCCCAAGAGGCAATTGACCATAGAACTGGCTGTATTGGATCTGCTTTATGATAACTTTGTACAAATAGCTTATAAAATGCTCTTCAATGCAAAAACTACCTTCTATATACAATACTAATTTTAGATACATGTAGATGACTGTAGGATTTCAGTTACAGTGTACTTTGGGATGCTGAATAAGCCAGTTTTTGCTCCATTTGAAAACAAAATTCTTCAGAATAAAATGTTGTGAAAATTAAGCTTAATCGTGTTATGTTGCCCCACTTGAGTCTCATGGACATGAATTTTGCTGTTAGTTTTCAGGAGAGGACTCACAGGACAAGTGCTATGGTTTTTGTTCACCCTGTTGCTTAACTCATGGATCTCAGTGCTAGTGCAGCATTAAAGACTCCACAATAGATACTGTGTGTTTTGTGCAGATGACTCTGCAGGCACACACAAAGCAACAGCCATTTACACTCAGTTGCACAATTCTACACTTACTTTCAGGGCCATTTTTGTAGAGAGCACTGCTGATGCTCAATGCACTATCAGCAGTAATTCTCTGAAATATCCACAGTACCTAAAAGAGAGTACTGAGAGTTACCTTTTCTTTTTTTTTAAAACAGTCTGAAAAATCTCCTGAAACTTTCATTATTGTTTCAGCAATCTTTTCCTCCTGTTGAATGATGACCTTATTGGTTAATATCTGACCTCAAGAATGATAGTAGAGGATGGAGGAATTAGTACGTAAACTGTGTGGGTGTGTGGTTATTGCCACTGCTGCCTGGGCAGTAGAGGAAGGGCCAGGGTGAGAAGTGCTCACTGTCGCAGAACGTAGAGTGGCTGAGGGCAGAGGTCCTGAGCCATGTTGCATTTGAATCTGTAAATCAAAATAAATTGAAGAAACCAGCTGTTTGTCTTTAATAGTTTAGATGTAGTTAGCAAATTAAATTTGCAAGCTCTCCACTGTCCTCTTTGCTGCCATTCAACTCCATTCTGCTGTGTATTGAAGTAATTCCAGTAAGTACCTTAGCTATTGCTGGGTAAATAAGTGAGTAAACACAATTACTGCTATAATGAGCTGAGAGCACCGTTTCCAGTTTGAAAATATTTTAATAAAGGAGAAATTCATTAGCACTCACTTAACGACTGTTCTCCTTTGCCTACGTTGAAGTTGCCATTCTTTTTAGTTGGTGGGAGGTTCCTAAACATGGGCACCAGTAAAGTTTACCTGCTTAATATTATTTTGATAATGGTATTTTTAAAATAACTTTTTTATTTAAATCATTAAAATTACCTTCTTTCTTGAATATTTATTGGTTTGTATAGTTTATATGATTTGTCTGGCACAAATGTTGGCCCTGGTTCTGGAATTTATGAATCTACTTCTTAACTTTAAATATCTACCTAACTGATAATTAAATCAATGTTAATTAACAGTAATGTGGGAATTGGAATTAAGTTCTTTTCCAGATAGAAGAATGTGAGGTAGAAAAGTGAAGACAATTTGTAGGGTTAAAAAAAAGTGCTATCTACAGTGAAACGAAGTCCCAACAGTCTTTTTCAAACGGTGAATGAACTGAGTTGACCCAGAGTGGTTCTGTCTCTGTTTTATACAAACAAGAGCTGCCAGTATCAGTTAGAGAGGTAAATATAACCTGTCTTTATGCAGGCGTGCAAGCCTAATAAAGTTTAAAGTAAAAGCTGTCCAGGGCATAGTCTTGTTGTAGCATCACCAGGCAGTAGCAGCATAGTGCACAGAAGCTGTTACTGGGCTCGGAAAATGAAGGGAATCCACTACTCGTGTGCTGGGAAAACTTTTGTCAGATGCTGGTTTAATACAAGAGTCTTGGGTGCTGCCAAAGGATTGGTCTAGATTGCTGTAAATTCCTGCAGCAACTCAGATTTCACATCTGTCTAGAAAGCCTGGGGAATAAAGAAATTAGAGATGTCTGAAACTTTTGGGAAATTATGATGCCCATCTTCTGTTTTGTCCAAGAGATAGCTTCTTTTAAAGTGGATTTACCACTCAGTTTCCTTACTAATTAAAAAGAAACACTCTGCAAACCCCTCTCTGTTCTATCCCTCCTACACTTCTACACTCTGGAGGTTTATATGTCTGATTCTTTACAGTCCCTATTTATAAATCCACATTTCAAGGAGCTATAGTGACATACTCTAATTTCTTCCTGCAGGCCACCACATTTCTGTGAGGAGTTTTAAAATAATAATTAAATTTCCTTACAGTTAAAAGTCCAATTATTCTTTATGGATTTGGACAAGGGCAGTACTGGTTTCTCCAGAGGTTTGATGACAAGTGCTCTCTGAAGAGGCCTGACAAAATAAATGTATTACAGTCCATTGTCTCTGCCTCATGACACAAGAGTGAGGAAGCCTGGCTGCAGCCTTGCCTCTGTCGTACCCAAACGTAGTTATATGGCATTCTTTAGGAAGCCGGTTCTTCTGGTACCATAGATACATCCTAGAACACCAAAATTTAGCATAACACAGTACTTCTTATGAAACTTCTAGAATCCCAATGCCTGAATCTGTGTCATGATAATCTGAGGAAGAAATAAACTGCTTTAAGGACATTATAAAATGCCTCTATTTCTGTCAGAAGCTGAATCCTTACAGTCAATAATTGTCAATGATGTAAACTTGCTTCCTGTAGCCAAGTAGGCTTCATATACATTTTCATTTCAGTGAAGATATTCTTTATTGTACTTTCAAATTGTGTGAGAATTTGTTTAATTGAGGGTTTGTTTTCAACTTTTCGCTATGGCTATTATCTCCATTAAGAATTCCTTACTTACGTATCATTCGTTCATTTTGGTCATGTAATTTTTTTATAAGTCACTGTGAAGTTGGGTGTGCAAATGGCATCCTGAAGTTCCCACTTAAGTTTCGTTCTCTCTGAATAACATTGTCCCTCTTGATCATGCCTTACTTTTAATGGTGTCATTTGTGCAAATCTTCAAAGTACTATTGATGTACATGAGCAATAGTGTCATCAGTTTATTTTCCCTGGGGAAAAGATGGGGGTCAGTGCAGAAGGAATTCAAGATCTCAGGAGGAAATGTTTTTCCCATGAGCACACGGAGTGGGGGGAAGCAAAAGCACAGCTACAACACAGGCAGGCCAAAGCACATGGAGTTCCACAGAACTCTCATGTGGGAGGAGTGAGATGGTTTGCACTGACATAAGGGAAATAATTGATGTTCATAACTTTGCCTCTTACTGCGTATTGTCAATTGTGTGCTTTTTTATGCAAATAGCTGCTTACTGAGAGCTACACTATGTTCCTGGGTCTCTCATCCACTAGTTCAGGCTTCTGAGTCTTGGTGACACAACTTTTTTCCTGCATGTTTGACAAACACAAGTATCAAGTTCACATTTGTTTTGAAACCGTATTGAGGTTATTTACAAACAAACAAAACCCTTAAGTGTTCTGTCAGTGCAGAAGTCAAACACTCCAGGGACTGTTTCACTCCCTGTGAATAAACTAATACCTATGGAGCAAGCCCTAAGAGGCAGAACTTGTGCTACATCAGAAATGTTCTATCAGGCAGCAAAGCAGAGACATCTGAAAATGCAGATAATTGTGACCATAAAGGTCTTCTTATTAAAAACAGCAAACCTCTGCTGCATGAAAATGAAAGTCTGTTAGAGTTTGAAGTCATATTTCTGAATTTTGTGCACTTGTGTTTAATCCCAAACTGTTGTTAAGGTAGCAGCTTTCAGAGCTAAGCGGTACTGAATCCTGCTCACTCCTCCAATTGAGAGACTTCACCATACTGTTTAATTTACACTATATTTTTGCCTGGTTTTACAATCTTTATATTATTTTTACTCAGATTATTGCTTGTTATAAC
The DNA here is from genome assembly GCA_013389985.1 of Dryoscopus gambensis. Classification (NCBI taxonomy): domain Eukaryota; kingdom Metazoa; phylum Chordata; class Aves; order Passeriformes; family Malaconotidae; genus Dryoscopus; species Dryoscopus gambensis. Next base: position 17,497 of record WEIT01031597.1, on the reverse strand, counting down.
AGATTTCTCATAAGGAACTATGCAGGTGTCTCAGGAAATTACATAAAACTGTGATAGCTGGAGAGTTAACTCACTACAGCAATTTATAAAGTATTTCTGGAGCTGATGGGAATTAGAAGTGACTTACGGAACACACTGTGCTATGTCATCTCTCTGTGTGCAGTAAGGAAGTCTGTAGTTACTTTGGTAGCAAATCAGAAGACAAAACAGTCTCTTCAGTAAATATATATCATATTCACCAGTGTGTTTGTTCTCGTGTCTCTCTTCAGCACACAAATAAATACCTTTGTAAGAAACAGCGACATGCAAAATACACTGACTTTTCCGCTGTTTCACTAACCCTGAGAGACTGAACTATACAAGGCAGCAACTGGATTTTGGATGACTAAACCATTTAACATGAAGCTTCTTGTGAGACTAATGAATTGCTAGGCTTTCATCTCCATACAACCCATAATGAATAAATAATATCAATGAAGTTAGTTAAGGTAGGGGTACAAAGAGGCTGGAGAACTGAGTTGGAACTGCCTGGGTGCTATGTGTGTGGAGAAATGTTAAACTGCATACCAACTTGAGAGGAAAATCTGATTCTCCCAAAACTGAAAAGAAAAGCTTCCTGTAACTCCAGGGGAAACAGGTTCATATTCAGGATCAGATATTTAAAGTTGTTTAAAGTGGTCCATGTAAGCACGTTATCAATTCATCAGACTGCTTCTGCTTAGGGACACCATGCAGTGTATCTCCACACACCAGTACCTTTTTGTGAAAACACTTTGCCTGAGTGCTCAGTCCCAAACCTCAGTGTCAGCGAGGCCCCGTGTACTCTTTTGGCAGAGTTCAGATTGTGTCTTTATCTGCCCCAGAGCTGATCATGGGTAATTTCCTAAGACTGTCTTTGTGCTGTCAATAAAATCTCTTGTGTGCTGGTGTGTCAGTTGTTCTTGTGTGCAAATACAACCTTACAACAAGCTGTAAAATCTTGAACAAATGCTTGCACATCATCAGCTTTCATTGTTCACTGAATAAATAAAAGATCATTAAAACACGTTAGTGATGTGTAGCATTGCTATAAATAATAATGTTTACTGAGGCAATCTAAAATCAATAATAATAATAATGAGCATTCTCATACTATGATATTAGTACAAATATGATCATTAACTTACCCTTTTTATACTTTATATTGTGTTGTTGTTAAGCATTCAATAATGTATTTTTAATGAACTCTTATTTACTGAGCAATGAAATAGCTTTGTTAATAAATTTAATTAGCCATGCAAAAATGTTAATTAGGGAAAAAGAAAACCCAAAGAAAAATGACATCTGCCTGGAATACTGCTGCTGCTGCTGCAGCTCCCAGTCAGAAGGGTTGCCAGGAGCTGCTCAGGTGCTGGGGCTCACAGACTCTCGGGTGTGGGCAGCGCTGCAGCCCCTCTGTAGCAGGGACCGGGAAGGGCGCAGCTCCAGAGCCCGAGGCTCAGCCTGGCCCCGGGGGCTCCCTGCAAACCTGGGGGCAGCTGCACAAGTCGGATCAAACCAGGTCCTCAGACACTGCAGCGAGGTTTGTCTTTGATGGAAGAATTCTCAAAGGTTGACCTCGAGGTCACCTGTTTCTAAACTGACACTATTTCTTAAGATAATGCTTTTAAAAATCTGTGCGATTTATTGTCCCATAGGATTTATTCTGCTGAATTGTCCAAACCTTTTGTGTAAATTATTAGAAGACACAGTGTAGGCACAATTTCTACATGGCATTCACTAGAAAACATAAATTATTCTTCTTTTAAATTACGATAATTGGATCAGGCAGCTGGATATGTGAGTGCAATACTAACCATATGCTAATGCATTTTTTCTGAGGCTGTTTTCTGACTAAAAACACTCTATCATTGGATTTATCAAGGAAAATTCAATGGTATATAGATGGTGGGAAAAATTATTTCTTGTTTGACAGATGCCAGTAGACTCCATGCAACTTTTTTCTACATTGTCTGCATGCAAGTAGATATATTTTTGTTGTTGTTGTTTTTCCTGTCCTCAGAAAATGGAAAATTGGAAAGAATGATTTCCCCATGAGGAAATCTTCACATAATGAAGTTCCTACTGGATGGATTGAAAGTTTATTAATATTAATGGAGAGATTTCAGGAGTTTAGGTCAGGATAAAGATAAACCATTCTGACAAAATACAACAAAAACCAGAAAAATAGATCACAATTTTCAAATACATAACTGGATTATTCTGAATTGTATACTCTGTACAACAGTTTAGCAAATTTTGCAAGGTGGGATCCACTGTTTTCACATGGATGGGATCCATGTTTTCATGTTCTTCTCACCTCAGGTTATATTTACAACTTTTGCCATGCTTTTCTCAGTCTTCACGTAAGATACAAACATCTTAATTCAATTCATTGGCTTCCAGATGGCAGCAGTGACTCACTTTGGAGAATGGTCTAGCTCAGAATAACCATACTGGTGCTCAAAGATATTTAATGTCATTCATATTTTTCACACAATACCTGAAAAATGGAATGTTGTAACCTAAAAATTCATACGAGAAAGTGAATTTCTGTAAATTTTCTTTGAGTGGTTTCTTTGTGGCCTTCCTTCCATTTCCAGTATCAAAAATTAATGTGATGGGTTTTGGCTTTTTTCAAAATGCTTTTTTTTGCATATTTAAATTAGGTATGTCAAGTACAGTATTTAATCCTGATTTCACTTTTAATCCTGATTTTGCTTTAAGGTTTTTTTGTTTATTTTTTTTCTTTTTTTGTACAGCTGATTAGGGCTAAATTTTTAGAGTTTTCTGCACATTTAATGTGCACAACGTTTAATTTCTAAAAGATCGTGTGTAGTATACTCCTGCAGTTAATGTAATAACTTGGCTACTAATGTTTATCATCAGCACACTTAAAAATGAGGATAATGCAAACGTACATACAAGTAAATTCACATTATGTGAGACTTGCATAACATTTATAATTAGGATTCATTTTAAAAGTGTGTGAAAACGCCAGGAGGAAATTTAAAGTGACATGTATTACTATTATGCAAATCCAGCACTTACTAAACTCCTTATTCTCAGACTAAATTCTGCTATCTAAATAATTGCTTCACAACTGGAAATTATCACCAGCAGCCAAATTCTCTTCTCCCTTCCAACCCTTCCCATGATCGTGTTTGTTCAGTAACACAACAGCATTCAGCCGTGTTGATAAACATGTTTAGTGTTCATTTGGTTAAGCTTCAGTAACCTGAGCCTCTGGAATTAGCAATCAGTGTTACAAGGATACAATACACAGTGTAGCATATTTAGCTACTCTACCTCAGCTAAAAGAGCATGGAACATTTCAAAGCTCAGTTGACATTTGTTACTTTTTTCCTTGGCAGCGTCAGTAGCTTTTACATCTGCTCATAAATCATTTTTAGCCTAATGTGGTGTTGAGCCTTCTTGTTTTGCAATAATAGCCAGGGTGCTGCCCAGCAGAGGCAACACAAATGATTACCCAGAGTTAATTATTTGGACAGGTAATGGCGGCTTCACTTCCTCAGCAAGGGAAACAAAGTCATCTGGATCTGATAATGGAACAATATTCATTTAAGAGGCAATTATAGATAGGGAAAGATAAATAGAAAATAAGCTTCCAGAAAAAAATTTCAAAAATATCAGACATACACAAAATAAGTAGACCAAGCAAACTGTGCCTCACTGTGCTAGAATCAGAGTGTACCTGTTTCTACCAAAAAAAGATTGATCCACCCTGTTATGCCCAGGTCCACAGCAGATACCTGGAGCAATTGCTGCACAGTGAAACTTCCTCTATCAGTCACTGGAACTGAGCTACTGTGGCACACCTGTGCCGGTAGCTGTGGGGTCTGTAGTTGTAAGAACAGAAATCCCATTAGAATTTGAGTGTGTTAGGGTGAAAAATTTGCACCATTGCTCCAACTGTTGTGCTTCATATGAAAAATGGGGAAAAAAATTAGGAGATGTTCTAATAGCAAACACTATTTACTCACAAAGTTAATATTTAAGACTTTAAAATATGTGATTATTTTTATTTTTACTTCCTTATGCATGAGTCTATTAGAGGTTTTTATAGTGAGGTCTTGAAGTTTACCATTTAATCTTTTCTTCAAAAGCAATCAAAAGCTGAATTCATTTGATATGGAGCTTGGATTCAAATTGCTTGACTCTCTTGCTAGCATTTACACAGTTTTCATCTGAATGCATGCAAGATTGAACAGTCACGCCATATTTTTATTAACCACTAGTGGGCATTTCATTGGAACAAGTATTTGTGGCAAAGTAATTAAAGAGCAGATTTTACCACACGAACTCTCCAAACAGCTGCAGGTAAATATTCCCAGTAATGAACTGCCTGAATGATCTCAGTCAGATGAAGTGTCAACAGCAAGACTGGTTTTGAGAGATGTTTATGAAACAAGGGATCATATTTCCAGATGGCTGGGCTGGTTCTGATCCCACTGGTACCAGTGTAGCTCTTCCATCACTGCTGTTCTGCCTCACACATCTCCAGTTTCTTTGAGTTCACCCTGTCCACTTTTGTAACTGTATCACCAAAACCAAGAACTTTGCAATGGAACTATGGTTACATATTTGAAAAAGTGCAATTAACTGGGGAAAACAAGCCATCAAGCACGGGAGATTGTGATCCAACCTCATCTCCTGTTTTGGCAAGTTTTCATTCTCTCTAATAAAAGACAGAAATTTTTCTATCACTTAAACATTAAAAAAAAGAAAATATGAAATATATCAAATAATTTATCAGAGTAATTTAGTTTAATTCTATCACAGAGACAAACTCTTTGTATTTAGATATAGTCTACACTCATCATTTCTGGATGTAGCTCTGATGCTGCAGTTGCTATATCTGTAGAAGCTTAGCACATCTGCTACATGAATCTGGAATGGTAAATGTAGCCTTGCAATTCCCAGAAAATACTAGCACTTCTACCACCTCTGTGTGGAAAAATGCCATGGACCTGGATTAAACTCACTTAATGCCAGCTAAATGTAAGAAGACTGTGAAACCAGTCTGCATCAGACATTTATGTTTTGTCTATAGCCATGGAGATAAGGAAAGAGAGAAAACTCATCCTGTTACATCTTGGTGCTCAAGAATTTTTGGCTGCATTACCTGTCTAGGCACTCTTTTCCCTTTAGCTGAAGTGGAACTCCAACTCTCAGACGAGGCACTTGAAATGCTGGTGGCTACAGCTGGAGGGCCNTACTTTCATTACTAAATTCTTCTCCCTGGAAGCAGAAGACAATTGCATCATTGTTAAAAAAAATTTAAAAAAAATTTTGCTGTTTACTTATTTTCTTGCTGCATTTTAGAACTCTACTGGGAGAAGAGACCTAAAGGAAGAGCCCCAGCCTTTGTCACCCCTCCTGCTAAGGGTAGCAGTAAATGCAAAGGGAAAACGTGACAAAAACATGGTCAAAGCTGTCTGTTTGGGAGTTCTGAAGAAAAGTACATGCCAGTCAAAAGAAAAAAATGAACAAGCTGCAGCTCAGCATTTCTTCTGCTGTAACAAAACCTACCCTCCTTTCCAAACAGTATAAATAGTAAGTATTCACTGACAGAAGGGAATTTCAGAAGCTAACAACTTCAAGACAGTTGATTCCTTAATGGCACCAAATGGAGCTTCAGTACAAGTTGGTCTGCCAGTTCAGAAATGTCACATGATGCAAACCTCTCATTTTCTCACAAGAAATAAAGGATGAATCACTGACTTCTGTTAGGAATCAGATTTTAAAATATCAACACTGTATGTAACACCAGTAGAAATTCAAATGTTTTTCTACATTTTAGCATTAATTTCAGTCTGCATGGTTTACAATCAAATGTTTGTGCTGATGTAATTTAACTTTTTACCTGACTTCTTCCATAATTGCTTGTATTCTGCATGTGTGTGTGTGTATCTGCCTGTCATTCATTTTTACAATCATTTTTAAAGCTGCTATCCAATTTTAGCTCAATTGGATAGAAAGATACAAGCCTGAGATAAATTTATCCCCCACAAGATTTAGACGAATATCTAGCTGGAAGAAAGTGGAGGGGAAAGGAGAGGAACAGATCTTTGTGGACATTCACACACAAAGCATATGGAGTTTCTGCAAAACTGTGTGTAATACTGAGCTGGCCAGAGTGCCAATAATAATATTTAACCAGAAAGTAAGACATACTAATAATTAATTATGGACAGGGTCCTTGGAAAGGGGAAAAAAGGCAGGGAGAGATCAGTCTGTATTCATAGGGTCTCTTCACCTTGTAAGAGCTTGAATACAACTCATATTGATGGATGTGAGAGTTCCTTTGAATTTCCATGGTAAAGAGACACAGCAATCTATGGCATATATAACATTCCTTATTTAAGAAGGAAATTGCCAGAAAAAAAATCAACTCAGAAAATCATAATTGAGATTCTTTATTTATACTAAAAATTATATGCTGGGTATATTACTATTAATAGAACATTAATGTTGGAAAAGTTATAAAGTTGTCTGGTCAGTTGAAGGAGAAAAAGAGTCATAAATAAGGTAAAGTGACCTTTTTGAGCTGGAGATTAATTTTAAAGGAAGGATACATTGTTATCATCTTACAGAAGTCTGTCAGCAATCTGGCACTTGCAAATTAGAGGCACCTAAGACCCAGATGGCAATTCTTAATGTGCATGTACATAGGAGGCAGAAGCTTATAGAGATGTGTGCAGAAGGCAGAAGCCTTGTATTTCCAAAGGCATGAAGATTAAAGGGAGACTATTAGCAAGAAAATGGAACAAATAAAGCTGTGAGGGACTATTCTTTAGCAGATAAATGAGAGTGCTTGGAAATATGGTAATAAGGTTTGAAAGAGAGTGGCAGTGTTTTGTAGCTGATGAATGCACAGTGTAACAGATGATTATTTCACAACTCAGAGCAATCCTAAGCATGATACTTGTCTAATGAATGTAAAATTATTTTTATTTAATTTTATACCCAATAAAACTTGCCTAAGCTATGTCATGCTTGCTAGGGGATTGTGCTACCCCACCCATCATGGTAAACTACTTCTTGTCTTTTAATATATAAACACATTATTCATATTTAAAATTAATTTCAAAAAATGTACCGAGTTACATAACTTGTATTTTCTTTCTTCACCCAAAGCAACCATCAAAGATTAAGAAAAATATCAGTTTTATGAACAAATTTATGAGTTCAGAACATAAAAGGAATCAAACGTACCTTGGACAATAACATTTCTTAATAGTCAATAGCTTAATGATGCACATTTTTCACTGCACACTCAGAAAACTCCTTAAGATCCACAGCATAACGACAGTTTTAAGAAATAGTGAGAAGAGAAGCAGTAGTTTGAGTAAGTGAGAGCTGTAATTATTCCCTGTAGCAGGTGTGGTCCCTTTGTTTTGTGAAAAGCTGATGAGGGTACATTAGGACTTCTGTGTAACTTGAATTCAATGCTGACTGTCTTTCAGACATTTCAGGGGTGAACGTGGAAAAGATGCCAAATCTGCAGTTCTACATGGGGCTGCTGATCTTGGCCAACAGTCACCCCAACTGAGGCATCCAAAGGCAGCTCTAAGGAGCTCTGAAGCTTCTCTCACAAAATGCTGACCGCTAAAATTCGAGAAACGTAAAATATTTGAATCATGTGTTGGAAAAGTGCCATGAACTTTAAACGATGCTCATTCCTGAGGATCCTGCCTAGTCCTGAGACAGTCTGGGAAAACAGTGATGCTTATCATATGTCTTCAAATATCTGTGGAACTATAAGGGGTTGTCTGTCCCGGAGCTGGTTCCGCTGCTGCCTAAACGGAAACAGGAAACAACAGGAAAACCTAAACAACAGGAAAATCCCAGTTATTTCCCATCATCTTCAAATTCTATTTCTTCTCATAGTTGCTATATCAATATCACAAAGAACTGAAGAAGCCGTCAGAAAGTTTTAAAAAGTATCAGTGGGGAAAATTGCTAAAAACCATGTAATTATTATTAAAGTTGTGATAGTTGGGTACATATATAAAAAGATAAAATTTTGTTTCCTGGATCTGCCTTTCTTTCTTCATCTGTTTTTCTTTAAACATACAATCCAATTTTCATAGAGAGAGAACAATTATGTTATCACCTAATAGCTCTGCTGGGTATTTTTCAAGCACACAGGTATAATCTCAGTAGAGTTTCAAATATGAGTTAACATCTTTATCAGCTAAACAATTATTCCTATAAGCTGATGCTTCTATATGAGTTAAAAGTGTTCATTAATAGAAGTTAAAACTAACAAAGCATTGAGAAACTATTGCAGACTGTGTTGCTATCTAAAGATGCAAGGTTTTATAAGCGCTTAGGAAGACAGTTTATTTCCCAGAGTCAGAAAGACAGATTTTATATAAATATATTCTTATAATACATTTAAAATTTTATTAACTTGTTGATCTGGAAAGGAATTGTCAAGCAATTATCCTTTACTGTCCCTGTAACCATGTAACAGTAGAATAGCATAAGAGCTGGCTAAATTTGAGTTTGGTTGTATAACAACGTCTCCGGGAAAGGAGATCTAATGGAATGATATTAGCGTATCTGTACATATATTGTGACAATTGTAGCCTCAAGGATGCATTTCTGCCACATTTACTCATTTCAGATTTCATTCACAATGGGGAGAGCCTGCAACTTGTGCTCTGAAAGGAATATCCTAAAGCTAGGACCTATCAGTCTGGATAGCTCACCTTTTTCTTCTTGAGTTAAACAAGGATCAGCAATGAAAATAAAGTATCTGAAATATGGAAGGAGCCTGTAAAAGAAACTTGTTTTCTCACTCTATCTCTCTGGATCTCTTTCTCTCTCTCTCTCCTATTATTTTGCCTTAGAAAATTACAGAAGCATCATTTAATAACAATAAATCTATTTAAATAATTGGATGTCAAATACTTGCCTGAAAAGGTTCCTTGTCTAAGAAACTTTATATTATGTGCCAGGAAAACAAAATCACTATCCTCTAGCACTGTGTGATTATTGTTACAGTTCTGCTGTTAGATTTGTGGTGTGATACTATCTGGTTCAGAAAAATTAACAGAGAAAAGGAAAAGAAGGAACTGAATCCTGAGCAGTATGATTCAATGGTATCTGATGAAGACAGACTTGGCATCATGGATGATGTGACCCATAAAATATCTGGGAATCATATGGATGCATCCAACTTTACTTTGGAAAGAACGAGTAGTAGTGGGAATTGGCAATGAGGTCTTCTGACAAATGTTGATTTTTTCTAATAGTAATTACTGTAAACTCTATTCGAAATCATCTGAAAGAAGGATCCAAACATGAAACGCTGCCAGGAGTTGATAATATAGCTTTTCTTTAGCAGCTGTAAGTTACTGTGGCTGATGTGGACCTGCACTAGTGGGTCTTGAGTTTAAAACAAGAGGCCGTGCAAAGAGCAGAACAAAATAACAAACTCTGAACATTGTAGGGTATCCATATTGTAGTTTATTCCCACTGAAAACCAATTTCCTGAGACTAAAATCTGCAAATCCTGGCTTCTGTTTATGCAAATGTTTACACTGAATAAAGAATTTATTTCATTTCCAATGAAGTAGCACCAGGGGAGCTTTAGATCAGACATTAGGAAATCTTCTTGCACTGAAAGTGGGATCAGGTGTTGGAACTGGCTACTCAGGGAAGTGGTGAAATCACCATCCCTGGAAGTGTTCAATGTTGTGTAAATGTGACACTTGGGGATGTGGTTTAGTCCATCGTAGTGTGTGTTAGCAGCTGGGCTTGATGATGTTAGATGGTTTTTCCAGTGTTAATGACTCTGAAGTACTGCAGAATGGCTTTGCAGCTGGAGAAAAATCCCAAAGAAAGACGCAGCTAAAAAAGAGTAATTGATTCCCCCAATTGCAGGGCAATTGCCTTTTATATGTGTACACAGAAATCACTTAAAAGGTTGCTTACAACCCAAAACTGACTGAGCAGTGGACCTGGACTGCCGTGTTTCCTTCATGGAGTTGCAGTACCTTATCTGTACAAGTGTTTTTCACGAAGCCGCTTCATTCGCCGTTTTGCATGTCTAGCTTCTGCAGTGTAAATGGATTTGTGACATTTGACACCGTATGCAGGTTTGGTACCTGAAAAATTACAAATACGTCACAGTAAAAGAATGTAGCCACTTGAGTATCTTTTGGGTTTCTATAGCAGTTCAAGGGAAGGAGGGATATCAGTACAGCAGTTCTTTTGCTTTATGATTGTGTGTCTTAAAATAGTGGGGTTTGTAACACTGTATTTCATAAAGTTGACCTTCTGGGGCTGAGCAGGAAAGCCCTAAAAAGACAGAAGGCTCGGAGCAGACGGGGAGGGGGATGTGTGTCTGAGGCTCAGAGACCACTGCCGGTGTGCCCGAGCGTGGGTGTGACTCGCGGGGCAGGGCTGCCTTTGCTGGAGGAAATCAGGTACCGACGGCATCCATGGCTGCTGTGAATGCTCCTCCCGGAGCTCGGCCAAGGAGTGGATGTGTCCCTGGGGCGGCCGGGCCAGCCGGGCAGGACTGAGCAGGTGGCTCAGCCCAGCAAGGGCACACGCCCCAAACAGCTGCCGAAAGCTTTCCAAACAGAGCAAGGGCTTGAGCTGACTGCAACCTCCCTGCTCCTTCCCAGCCTCCTGACAGCCAGCATACTCCAGGGACTGGCGCTGGAAATCACACTGGGATTGGGATTGAACTATTTATTCCAAATTTTTTGCTAAGTGGAGCTACGCATTATAGTGTATTTAGTGACCTGCTAAATCAGGAATCCTTTGTAAGACATGTTATCTTTAAATAAGTAAATTTTATATTATATATAAACCCCTCCATGCATGGAGTAGCCAAAATATTCTGGTCAGACAGTATTAAGCTCTGACACCTTCGCAGAAAAAAAATGAGTTTAATAATAGCTGGCAGGACTGGCAAACTGTGTGAATTGATTTGTACAGGATGCCAGTGAGGATAAAAGGTTCAATAGCATCTTTGTATTTCACTGTGCTTTTCAAGTAGCACAATTTTTCACAAAGCTTTAAGATAATAGTCTTCCAAGTCACTGACCAAAAGTTCCCTCATCTAAGTGAGCTAATATAACAAACCTGGTATCAAAGGTTGCAATTATTGTTTTGGCAAATGAAGGGGCAAGTGAAGCAGATTTAAAATTTTAAAATGTACTTTATGATTAAACACTAAGCTTTCCAAGTGTGAAATGGAGGATGAAATTCAGTATTAGAGCTCAAAAATAAGAATTTGTATCAAATTATTCCTTCCATCTAAAGAGTCAAGTAAAACCAGTTTTATTTTATTTCTGGACTATTTTAAGCTTTATATGGTTTTTGATGCTTTGGGGTATTAGTTAGTCAGAAGGATGGTGCTATGATTCTGTTTTTTATGTAAATGATGACATTTTTATGGTGACCACTGTTGCAATAACATGGCGATTCTGAATTTACATTGAAATTCCTATATATGGACTCTGTGCAAAGAGCACAGTTAACTCCAAGTAAAGGAAGAGAAAGCTTTTAAGATGGATATGTTAACCTTATGGCATATTCAAAACCATTCATTTGATAAAATTAGCTACAAAATACAGGATATACTCATACCTAACTATTGAATACATAATGCAAATCACTGTTTACAACATAGTGTGGCAGTATTTTCTTGAGAGATGTAAATATTATGTGTTGCTGTTATTGCTGTTTTTGTTTGGTTTTGTTGGTTTGGTTTATTTTAACTGAAAATAATCTCACTAATTGAATCACTAATAATGGCACTAACTGAAAATAATAACACTAAAATGTTGCCATTGTTTCTCTTTTCAAAGTCAAAAAATTATATATCATCAGTAGCAGAACAAAGTGGCACAAAGCCTTCTTGCCAGTCCATCGAGTTTTGCAGAACTGGCATCATGCTAAAAAGTCAGCGCCGATGACTTTGTACAATAAGTTGCAGTCTACGTCTGTGTGCATATTGCATCTTAGACTCTCCAAGGTTCAGAACTGCGTGGCTTTACTTCTAGACTCTGCCACCTAAATATGTATTTATACAAAATTAGGAATGGTATCTATGTACCACTATTTATCCATTGGGGCCTATATGGGAACTTTGCTTATGAATGCAAATGAACTTAAAACACAGCTTACAACTTTAGTTATCCAGAACAAACTGGCAATTACTGCCCATTACAAGTTGCCCACTAGTGCCAGACTGTAAATATACCGACAGTGTCATTCTCAAGTATCCCATTTCATCTCCTGGGAAATGGGATACTTCTGGTATGAAAGCTGAGCTGTTTACACTGCTCATCTGCTTTACCTTTACCTCTTCTGTATGTGGCTGTGTCCCTGTTAAAAATGTCTTTCCTTGTGCTCTGCTCTGTTGAGACAAGGCCTATGTGCAAGGGAATGAGGTGTCCCCTTATGGGCATTGCCTGTTTCTGCAGGGACACGATGAACTATAAAACACAGATTTTAATGTTTTTGCCATACATTAATGTATTTAGATCCTTTTTCAGTTAGCTGTTAAAATGTGGGGGATTCCACATAATAAAAACACTTTTAGTATATCTGGTCAAATGTTTTACAACCAGTAATGTATTTAGCTTTTTTTTTCTTTTGCCTTGTGCTTATACTGCAGTGCTGATTTTTTTGCTCACTTTTCATAAAAGGTCTAAGTTTGAATAAGTCTGTGCCTACATATAACTTTGAAACTGGTTCATTAGAGTACTGTTTCTCTACTCTGAACTTGAACTGTGTGATCAGTCTAAATCTGTTGATTTTCTCTGAGTGGGTGACTAAGTTATGCTATGCAAGTTACTATTGCCTCTGCCAGAATCATATTCAGTTTTCTACTTTTTTTTTTGTTTAATCTCTTTAGCTGGCTAGAATTCGAGTCTCATAGGATGGGAGAGCATCGGAAGTGTTATTCATTACTGGGTTTGGAGAAGCTTTCATGAAACACAATAGGAATGAGACATATTAGTGTGTGTGTGTTATTCAATTTCATAATTCAATCATAATTCATAAATGTATACTTATATGCTAAATAATCAAAAGTGATCTCTTGTATAACTTAAACTTTGAATATCAAAGAGAAGTCACTTTGTAGTGGAATGCTTGTCCATCTTCTGGATATTAGGCAGTTTATTTTGAGTCTGCTGGTATCCCATGGAAAGGAGAATTCTAAATACCTAGTCTCTAAAATCTAGGTTTGGTCAGTTAAAAGCACTAGAAATAATTGTGAGGGTCACACTGAATAGAAACCATTTAAAAGTGCTTAATTCTCTAACCCACATGTGGTATTTAGAAAGCAGAAAATTTCTGTTATGTGACCATCCCCATAGCAATTAGTGCTATTCCTGTATTACCCCAGGAGCAATTCCTCACCATGGGTACGGGCAACATCACTTTCTTCATGCCACGTGGGGAGCAATGACTGCAGAAGCAGCAAAACATTTAACACCAACCCTTGCTGGAAGTTGGCTTTTAGTTCAGATGAAAACAAGTTGTCTTCCATTGTGATGAAGAACTGGGGAGAAAAATCTCTTGGAAGTACTTCAGTGACCATAGTTTTGTGCTTTCCAGAAGTAAGCAGAGGGACAGATGGCACCGTGCCACTTTCCTCCTGGGACATATAGCATTAGCCTTTACACTTAAAACCAGAATCAGTGATTACAGTGAGCTCTTCTACTCCTTTCTTTTGTCTTGAATTGAAGGTCAAAGGGCATCCTGTCAGAAGAATGTGTATTCTATCTCTAAATATTTTTTTAAAAGGACAGGAATAGAAAATAATTTACAACTTAAAACAAGTGGGGAAATAGCCTTGCTTGGTGTTAAAATTTTAATATTTCTAATAGACTAGAAACTTGGTACTTAAATTTAGCATTTTAACATCTATGCAACATATAAATCATTTTTCAATGCAATATATTTTCTGCAGACCACTACAGTTAGTCTTTGCTTGATATTACCTTTTAAATTATTGAGGCAGTTTCACACAATGCATCACCTTTATTCATTATTAAGAAGGCAAGCCAGAGAACTCCCATATTTTCACTTGGGTGCTATTAATAACAAGAAGAGAGCTAACCACAGCAGGACAAGAATAAGGATTGTACAGTGAGAAAACATTTTGACTGAGTTTTCTTTTTCACTGGAAATAAAAGGATAAATATTTAAGTCAAAATAACAAAAATACTGGAACGAATTATCCAAAGCTGCAGCTGTAATTGAACTATTGATTATTTTGTTATTTTTAACTAACATTTTAAAAAATGCATAAGTACTAATGTACTAGCAACAGAACTGATAATGCTTTTGTTATCCTGCATTATAAAATGTAATGTTGATTTTTTTTTTAAACAGATGAGATGGGAAAATAATTTCAAATATACAGAGAGCTTCACATTCATTGGGTTGTGCACAATGTTTGTAGAACTTTTATTTATTTATTCATACTTATTTACTTATGTTATACTCCAAGTTAAATGATAAGAATACATGGAAAATAAGTGTTTGCTCATCACCTTACCTTTTTATATACTTTAACCGTTTATTAATGAGGCATTCAGGGTTCTGCATTGACGTTAAAAATTGAAAACCTGTTTGCAAGGGGTGTTTTGTGGCTTTTTTTTAGAAATCATTTTTTGCTTTGCATCTTGTCTATGTTCTTAATATTTTTTGCCTGCTTCATCATGAACATTCATGATTTTATTAATGCAATTGTAATCTTTCATGTGGATAAGAACAATTCCCACATAGATAGCCGGATTCATTATTCACTTAAGGAGTGTTGACTCCTTTTGAGTAAACATCACTTTACCCAACCAAGCAGCAGAAGCAGTGCAATGGAATTCAGATGTTTGAGCACAAGGAACTGGAGCAATAAGTTTCTCAAAACATAATGAAAGCCAAATCTTGAAAAAAGCTTGGGCTGAATTATAGCTTAATATTTCATTTGTCATAATGGGGAAATTTATAAAAGTATAAATCTGAATGTGAAATTGCTTCAGAGACGAAAGGGGAAATATTACCTCGATCATCTTTCCTATCCATGTCTGCTGAGAAAAATAATAGTGGTGGATTTCTTTTAAAAATCATCTTACTTCCTACCTCAGATACGGTGAAAACAGGTATTAATATGTAATATTTTATTAACCAATTCAGATTGTGCATTTACTGCAAAAAGTGTTTAGGGGAGCTAATACAGGACTTGTTACTTGAGTGAAACTAGAACATGACTTTGGCTGAAAGGTAAATTGAGCTTGTTGCATGATGGGGAGTCAGCATGAGCTGCCTGGTCTCAGATAAGCTTTCTCATGATTGCTTATGTAACATGTTGACCTTGGAATAATTTCCTGCCAGCCACAGTGAGATTGTTGACTTGACAGTTTTCACACAGTAAGTTTTATATTAAATTATTGAGGCACCTCTGGATGCTTGGTTGCTTTAATTTTATATTGCTGATAAAATAATGAGCATTTTAGATAATTCATGTCTTTAGTAACTACATCCCTTCTTTGGAGCATTTGATATTAAGAAACTCTGCTTTTCAGCTTTTCAGCTAAGCTGAACTGCCAACTCTCTATAACTAAAATGTATTGAAGTTATCAAGGTGCAACAGAGACATTTCCTACACATTTTGCTTATGTAGCAAGGATTGGTACAAGAGATAAGAGCAAAATTATGGCATCCTTCTGCCCTGTGTGTCCTTAATGAATTTTGCTAGTTCCTAAGCATTTCTGTGTGCATTTTTTGGAAGAAAAAAGAAAGAAAGGAAAATCTTCCTTTGCCCCCTCCTCCNGCCCCCTCCTCCATTACTTTTTAGATAGATCCTTTGACCACAACATTTCAACCACTTTCATATTTTTTCTTGAACTACCATTGAGATTTATGGTGTTATTTAGTTCACCTTTTTTTATTTCACTTTGTATTACCCATTAATACATTTAATTGAGTCAGAATTTACATCACCTTCATTTGATTGGGTTTTAGGACTTGGTGTTGTGCTGGAAAATCCCAAGATTAGAAGATTAGAGTTAAGTACTTGGGAAAAATATGTCTACAAATCCTAGATGGGTCTATTTGCAAACCGTCAGATGAAATTGTTCTGAATTTCTTTATCAGTTTTACTGACATGAGTGAAGGTTGTTTTTAATGGTAAAATCCTCTATCAGATCAGGTGGAGTGACTGTAGAGCAGCAGAAGGATATCCGTTTGTCCCTGTCAGGATATTCATAGTCACATGTTCCTGGGAATAAGTACAGACAGATTAGCAAGAAGAAAACTGAATGTATTGCCAAATAATCCCCTGACACTGCTGCTGGATCTGCTGGGGACTATCACTGCTGATCAGCACAGCAGGCCTCTAATATCTTATTTTCAAGTATCATCCTGGAAAAAATGGCGTTCTGCACTGAAGCTGACTACAAAGCCAATGACAGCACAGTAATGGAAAAATGTGAAGTATCAAATGAGAACACAGCAACGATGATAAAAGATTAAAGTACTCTTAGAAATATTGTTTGTATTTTTTTGTAATTGGAGGAACTGCTGCTGAGCATTTAAAACTCTTGGCTTCCTCCTCTCCATTAAAATATATAAGTAATAACTGTAAACAAATAATCAGCTCTTTATAATATCACAGAAATAAAGAACAAACAGCTGCTGAGTGAAATAAGAAAAACTTGTGATGAGTATCAAAACTGAAAGAATATGGAATATGCATAAATTAAGAAGGCTTATTTTAATCATGTTCAATAATGAATGTCAGGAATCGCTCAGTGTTTCCACCTAGATAATTTCATCCTATTCACCATGTCCAAAGGTAAAAAAATTTCCTTTTGGATTGTGCTAGAAGATGGATAAGTTGGCTGTTGGTGTTTTCACATGGACTTCACAGCACTCTGGGTGCAAAAGCTATTGGATTGCCTGAGAAAACTTGAGACATGGAGCAGTTCTTTTGGGGGGAAACAATGGAAAAGCATTTATTTTTGGGGAAACAAACAAACAAAAGCCCAAGCACAACACCTCATTTCTACAGAATGTGCTCTTTGGACTGATGTTTTGGGATCCAATGTATCTCTAATAGGGATGTAATTATGTATGGGTAATGCTGATTTGACATCTATGTGTTACACTCAGATTATGTCTGCTGAGAAATTTCATTTAACTTTGATGGCCACTTTTCTCTTTCCTCTTGATCTGACACTCATGAAAGGACATGGTGGAAACCAAATTCTAGACTTTAGTATCAACTATTGTTCTTAAACTTGCAGGTTGTACCTGAGGGCCATCTGTGGAACATGGGTGATGCTTTTTGATTGGTTTATGCTGTGCGTAGTGGCTTGCACAGATGGCAGTAACAGGAATGAACCTTCTGCTGCCTGTCTGGGAATTGTTCCCCTCTCTCTGTCAGCAGCAATGCCATGCACCACAGAAAGACTGA
>WEIT01031585.1:0-10805 GCA_013389985.1 Dryoscopus gambensis | reverse complement strand
TCCAAGCAATGTGCAATGAAGGCTGCTACCTTTAAGACAATTTGAGGGGGTGGACATTCTAAAATGAGTTACATCCCCTTAGTTTCAATCAATCCCTTTCCACCAATAAGGAGAAAACAAATATGAGGAAAGTGCAAAAAAACCCAGTTTATTAACAGGCAAAAAGATAACAAATAATCACTAGATTAAAAAGTGCTAAGTCCCAAGATCATTCTTTCACTAAGATTTATTCTAAGACTAATATAATAAAAATAAATATATTTATTGAACATCAGGCTATAGTTTCCATTTTTCATATTATAAAAGGGCGAACTACCCACGACCTATGGTAGTCAACAATTAATTAATAGATTAGGGTTTCCAAGTCACAGACTTCAGACTGAAACAACGTTTCAGATGAAATCTCTCTTGGGGAATGTTTCTCAAACAAACACAAGAGTGTTAAAGACACAACCCCATATGGAGTGTTCTGATTTTGTGTCAAGTTTTAACCATGTTTTTTCCTTCATATTTGATCATGAGATGCTTTCTACACATTTTTACAGGAAGGAACTGCAATGTTCAAAACAATAAAAACTAATACTTCAAGTGCAACTAAGGAAAATAACTTGACTACACCAAGCTCTTGAAAGACACAAATGTGCGTAAGCTTCTGCTTTACCTGTCCAGAAAATATTTCATAATGCAACTTGAGTAAACACATCCAACTAATGAAATATCACTCAAAAAAATTAAAACCAGCTTGTCCATCTAATTAATTATACCTTTCATTTATCTGTGATGTGCAGTGGTTAGGATTCACAGGAGCAGACCATGAAATTCTCTTTTCTAGAGTCTGCCATCGGGAAGCTTGTAATATCACACCTCCATTCCTTTTGGTTAGGAGACCCAACAATGCTTTACCTCCATCTGTTGTTTTGTGACTCCTCATGACTCTTTCGTGATCCTGTCAAGAGTGCCACTTTGCTATTGTTGCTTATGATGGGGGATGATCAGCAAGCTCTGGCATTGCTATATGTGGAGCTGCACGTTCTGTGATATCCAAGACAACTCCTCCTTCCAGAGTCTCTTCTCAGAGCAATACAGAATCTTATAAATAGGGTGTGTGACAGCAAAATGAAATACAAACCTTTGCAGTAAATTACATTTGAACTTCATGATACCATTTCCATTCATCCACGGTTATTAGAACTTGCAAGAAAGTAGCTGTGAAGCCCTCTTTGTCCAACTCTAGAACATTAAAGAAGAAATACAACACTGCTGTTGTAGTACAGCAATAAGTACCTTTATTTAATACAGGTTCTGTTAAAAATAAATCAGTACTTAACAGCAGATACTATGATTTTGTCACAGCCCTCTTTGAGCAAGGGAAATACTGCTCAAAATTATGATTATATTTGTTCTGGTTTAAAAAAAAAATAAACATAAGCACCAAAGTAGCTTCACTGAGCCAAAACAGGTAAAAGTGCAAGGAGGGTTTAGTAGTTCCGATGAATCTATTGATAGAAACACTGTTGCTATAACAACAGTATATCAGAAGGAGGAGGGGAAGGTCCAGAAACACATAACTTTAATAACTAAAAAGATCTAGTTTCAGATCTTCTCATTACATGCTAGAGCTCATTTAAGCTCTAAGTTAAGTAAGCACAGACTATATGTAATACATTTCAAACCAGAATATACCTATTTTTCTTTGCTACTCCTCACCTTTGACATCCAAATACTTCCGAAAAATGTTAGTCATTATAGTACCCTTGTGAGGCAAGGGGCTTTAAAACTGCTGTTTGCCATTAGGGTAAGTCAGAGAGCAGTGCCTCAAGTTAAACTGCCTCAAATCATATTAGAAGCCTTCCACAGAATCAGGACTGACACACCTATGTGTGACCTCACCTTCTGAATCTGTCTTCCCACCAGTGCTTTACAGATGCTCAGCCCCTTCCCCACCTTTCAGAAAAAGATCAGACATGGATATTTTGGTAACAGAGAAAGCTCTTTGCACAATAACTAGTATAATGAGCATTAGGGATTCCTCTGCTGTTTGTTCCAAATACAAAATAGGCTCCCCAGGTTCCAGTTAAAAACAGAGCTTTCCTCATTTGCACAAGCTGTACTTATGGAGAAGAAAATGTCTGCAATGGTATCCTCTCTTTAAAGGAAAAATTGTCTCCAGACCAATCTGCAAAATAAATTTATCATCTGCATGACAGCGCCTGGAAGAATTACCCCTCAGGCCAAAGGCTGTCAAGCTACTAGCTAATGTAGTTTTTTTTTCTTCCTTACCCTCCCTTTAGAGTATTTTTCTAGGGGCTCAGTTACCATTGTTCTTTATTTCCCTGAAGTTCTTAAATGCTATTATTACTCTTTGGGCATATCTGACTGAGAGCCCTATAACTTGCTTCTTAACAGGTTTCAGCCAAGCCTATCTGATATAGAACAAATTCTTATAAACTCTCTAGAATTGATTTTTAAAACTTTGCATGTTGCATGGAAGGCTGATTTTTAGCTATGATCTTCATCAGTCTTCTTCCCTCAAATATATTTAGGATGTCACAAGGATTTTAGCAAGTTATTCACTAGGCTTCTGGTGAATATTCTTTATGACCATGGAAGTTTTATTTTCTGCATATCTGTTTTGTGGTCATGAAACTAGCTCCCAGAGAGTGTTTAAGTTAACTCTATCATGCACTTCTGTTGCTAGCATAGATGGGGCATAGGACACTGGCAAGTAGAAAAATCTAGGGCTAAAAGTGCTTTTTACCTATAACTCTATGCTACTTCTTTACATATGCCGTTAGAGAGAAGTATTAGTGAGTGCCATGGCATGTAGCCCCCAGATGCTTTTCTGCTCACATTCTTCCCATCAGAGCCATGTGCAGCAGAGTTAAATTCCTGCTCCTCCTCAGGAGTTTTCATCCCATGTCCCATGTCTTTGCAAATATGCCACTCTATGAGCTGTATAGGTAGAGAGAGGGACCACAGGACCTCTTCTAGGAGGATTTATGTTGTGGTTCCTCACTCCAAAAAATATTCTCTGTGACCACCTTTTCTCCCCTAGAATCCTAATTCAGGTCTCTCAAGATCAAATGG
The DNA here is from genome assembly GCA_013389985.1 of Dryoscopus gambensis. Classification (NCBI taxonomy): domain Eukaryota; kingdom Metazoa; phylum Chordata; class Aves; order Passeriformes; family Malaconotidae; genus Dryoscopus; species Dryoscopus gambensis. The sequence goes on along the minus strand of WEIT01031585.1, from coordinate 7,718 downwards.
GCAGACCTACTGCTTGACTAACAGACACTCGGTACAGCAGTGCCAAAAGTGTGGCACAGAGGTTCATCTACATGAACAGATCATTCAATGAATCTTTCTGCACAACAAGCAAGAGGAATGCCACAGAACACCACAGCCCTTCACTGTATTCAGCTCACCCTGAGCCTTAGCCTCCAGTTCAATAACTGGACCAAGTATTTTGTCCCTCCGGGAAAAAGAAGAAAAAAAAATTATGGAAATAAAAAAACACTTTCCCAACTTGAAAGAAATCCTACCAAAGGGAAAACAATTGATGAATGTTTTCTTCTGTAAATGGCAGCAAGTCATTAACTTCTTAATTTCCCATGTCATTTACTAGGTGAATCTAGTCACTCTCCATTATGCTCTAGCAGTATTTTACTAGTTACATTTCATCAAAATAGAGGCATGCAAAATCCTCTTCTGAAACTCTCTCCCCCCTGGCCGCCCCCAAACTCGTCAGGCCAGCCCAGTCTTGGGGGGCTTCAGAGGGGAGATGTTTCAGAAACCAGGCGAGAGATTCACAGAGGCTCAGTTTCCTTATGTTTATTCTCAGGGATGAAGGAGGAAAAAGAGGAAGAACAATGGCGGAGCAGGGTTTTGTCTGGGGTTTGGTAGGTGTGGGTTCTTGGCCCTAGGCCAATGGGATACAGAAAGGAAGGAAGGGTCAGGCTAACATAGTTACAGCTTATGGGGGTCTCTTGGGAGGATCATACCATTCCCCAGGGAAATGTAACACTCTTCTTCCCTTGGTGAGAGATCATTGAGAATCTCTAAGGGTAGGTATAACCATCCAATCTCTTTGAAAATCTGAATGATCCAACTGTCTGCAATTTTTTTGTGCTCGCTGAAACTCACTCAGCACAGAACGGCACAGAACAATGTATTGCTATAGCCAGCACAGCTTCTCTTCTCTAGACCCCTTCTCCAAAAACTTTAGAGCCCCAGCTTCGATATTTCTCTTTGTCACTTCTAAAAAGTACACTATTTTTTGGGCTCTTGTTTTCCCTCCATGTAAAATTTATCCCAGTGTAGTTTTCTTAACTATTGCTACTGCATTTGCACTTACGTCACTTGCATTCCTTTTTTTTCTTAGTGATGAAAAATATCACCAAGGACCTGTGATAGGACAGGTATAATGCCAGCGCCTAAATGTTTTTGTTTGTCTAGATTTCCAAATCTTTTTTTAATTGAAAGTTTATTGAGCACTGAGTTGCTTCCTTCAAACTGTTTGGGATTCTCTGGAATTTGCCATACATGTATTTGCCAATGGGCTAAAGCAAACAAGTTGTATTCTGAAGATAGACATTTGCGCAACGGAAAGGTCTCTTTCAAATCCTTTTCAGCAGGAAACCAAGTCCAAGTACAGCAAATTGTTTATCCCTTATTCCTGTTTCTTATGCAACATTATCCTGCAAGAACATGCATATATTGACCAGTAACATTGCCCCTGGATCTCAGGCACTGCATGTTCCCATTGTAGAGAACACCCTTCACCTTGATAGTATAGGGTCAAAAATTATTTTCAAATTGTAAACGGGTAATCGGGGGGGGAGGTGGTGGTTAGAAAAGGTATAGCCTGAGAACAGAACATTAGGACAGAATGTTAACTTGCTATGGCCAGCATTATGTGATTGTCTCAACCAAATCGAGTGCGACTCAAATCCGGGTGCAATTGTCTCAAACAAATCAAGTATGAAGGGGATCCGGGTAATACATCAAGGGAGAGAATAGGTATGATTTCGTGTGATCTTGTGATGGTAACTCTGGTGAGAGACTTGGTAGTTAAGGGGAGTGTGTTAATTAACATGTATTATCAATATGCATAACATAAAGATATAAAATCGCAAGCTTCCGTGTATCCGGCGGGCACCTGATTTGGGCTTTCTGCTGCCCCTGTGCCCCCGCGCGTTCCAATAAAGCACCGGCATATAATTGCTTTGTGTGGTTATATGTTTTCCAAACGCTAACAACCTGACCCTGAAAAATTATTACAGAGCAGCTCTGATGCAGCTCTGACTTTCCTGCACTGCATCACTAACCTGAAACGCAGTAAAACTCTCTGCCACTGTCCACAGCTCTCAGCATTCTTCACCCTGATAAAAACCAGTTTTGTGCTTAAAATTATCTCTGCAGTTCACAAAGGCAGCACACTGGGTGCTTTACTCTCCTTGGCAGAGTCACTTTTACATAGTAACTATATCTTATCCCCAAAGAAACTCTTGGTTTTAAATATCCAATCTTGCAAAATTTTTGCTTTTCCAAAACAATTATCTACCTTTTCTTCATGCAGCAGTGACTAAAGTTCCCAACAGAACCCCATCATAATCCAGAACACTTGTGTCATACATCCTTATTATGGTTTTGTACCCTCACTACCATGACTCCATCTAAAATACTGGCTTTCTGAAAAATATTCTGAAAAATATTCTATAATGTATAAGAGAAGTTAATCATCCTTTGTTATACAGAAACAGTGAGTAATTACTACTCTCTTCCAGAGTCTTCCCAAGGGCAGCCCACAAATAATATAATTCCCACTAGAGGAATACAATAGGTCCTAAACTTTTGCACATGGACTCTCCAAGTTTACTTCCACAGCCCCACTTTTTAACATGAATCCAGCCAGAAGATTTCGTGTAGATCGCAGAAAGGGGCCAACAGACTAAATTATCTCACAGTAGTCACACCTCCCTAATTTACACCTACTCTCAGCTGGGAGAATTCAAGATGTGTATATTGGGGCTTATTGTAAATGTCAGTCATGAAATTGCTCAGTTTTGTTTCCAGAGCTATGCAAGTGTTTCAAAATCAATGGATCTTGATCTCTTGTTTTCCCTGTATCTTCAAATGCAAAAAACTAACTACAACAGGCAATAAGGAAGCACATGAGGTCACAGGAAACTAAAAGAATGGTTTGAAATAATTGCTGGAACATTAGCAATATTGGACAGCAGCCTTAGCATGAAGAAAATGGTAATTAGAAACAACCTTTCCTTATCCTGCCAAGAGGCTGACTGCCCTCTGATGTGATGAAAGCAAGCAGGATAGCTCCATTTTGTAAACAAAGGGAGCAGAGGCCAAGAAATACATGCCAAAATGAGTGGTTCTCTGTAAGAATTTTGAAGATTTGTAGCTCTGGAACCAAGAAGAAAAGTTTCTTCTGGAATTCCAGCTCGTGGAGTCCAATTCTTCACTTAGAATCCCAACTTTCCTTTTCTCTATAGAATAAATATTTTTAAAACAGGGAACACAAAACTCAGTAAATATAGGAAGTAATGTATAGTCACAATATTTAGTCATATTTTCAGTCTAATTTTTTTCAACCTGCATCATGGACGTATGTGACACAACAGTAGGAAACTGCAAGTACTACTCCAGCTTTGTAAACATGAACATCAATTTGGTCTCCTTGACATTTTCTTTAACATTAGAAGAACAGACTTAAATCTCAACAAGAAAAAATGATCAATTGTTTATAAAGATCCACAAGCAGATTCAGGAAAATGAAATAAGAAGATACTGTATAATAATACTGTGAAGGTAAAACTAACAAACCCCAGAATAACTGAGAGATTTTTCAGGAACATTTACATGCCTGAACCCAACAGATATCCGTTTATAAATACAAATCACCTTCCTGCACCTACAAAATTAACAGAACAAGAACTAAAAATCTGACCAAAGAGTGATAGTCTGTCTCTTCCTTGTCCTTCTGAGGACAGGTTCTCTCTGCCCAGATCTCTGCCACATTGACTTGCTCTCTTGCAAGGCCAGAAGAGGGATGTACATGACTGGCAATCCACCCAGAGGCTTCCAGCCAGTGTCTTCTTACACAAACACACCCAAAAAAATATTTTTTTAAAATTGCATAGAATGGGTGAGAATTTTAAGATTTATCTGGCAAATAAGTTAGCAAGTGGATTATGAGTGCAAATCCTGTCATGCAAACCCTCATGAACTGCAGGGACAGAGAAGGAGGTGCTCAATGCATCTTCTTCAGCATAGGTAACAACTTCAAGTGTTGTGCCCATTCTTTCATTAACATAGAGAGCTTTGTGGAGGATTTCTTATCATAAGTGTTGTTGACAAAATCTTTTTTACTTGTGCAAAAAACCCACAAAATATCTGTGTTATTTTACAGCTGGATAAATGAAGGCAAAAAAGGGAACTCAAATCCAGAGTTGAGAACGAGATAGAGCTTCCCTGTCCCAAACAGCTTGGGCAGGCTTCTTCCTCAGCAGGGATCACAGCAGGCCTGACAAGGCACCACGCTTGTTCCCTCTCACAACAAACCATGAAGAGCCGAGGCAGACATTAATTAGCTCACTCAACTGTGGAGCCCGATCAGCTCTATTTAAGCAGTGCTGACTTCCTGCAGGCACAGCCCAGGGACCTCTGAGGCCCTTCTGCATCACAAATTTGATATATGAGTTTGACTTCACAAGAGGTAAATATCCAACATACTTTTGCAAACACAGAGGAAAGCCAGTGGTTTCCATGGCAATGTTCCTCTTAAAAGAGCTCTCAGTTCATCCATCCTGTTCTTCTCTGCCCTGTATCCCAGAAATGCATCTCTCACTGAACTTATCAGCAAGCTCACAAAAGGAATACTTCAACATGCAGGGCCTTCTGCCTTCCTTCTGCTTGCAGGATTCCCATGGGCCCCTGGGAGGGTAGAGATGGCCCTGGGGACATGTCTGAATTTTACATGCACAATGAAGAGTTAGATGATGAAAGTCCCAGTGGGCTTGAGAGTATAGGTATATTTTAACTGTGAGCAGTTCCATCTTCAAATTCCATATTAGGATACAAAGCACAATAGTCTTAGTATCCAGGCTGAGGTCCTGCTGATACAGCAAACTCAAAGCAAGATACAATCAGTGCTTTTACAACCTAAAGGCAGATCTCCACATGCCATTTCTTCATTCACACTAGTGTCCATATTCTCATTTCTCTTTTCCAGCATTAGCAGGCAGTTCTAGCCACATGAAAGGTAAAAAAACCCTCCAGTGCCCGGTTATCTGAAGCTGTCATACATAGGGTATATTTTTACATGTAAATCTGTGCAGAAAGGAAGAAGATAAAATCCTGCTCTGGGGTCCAACATGCACAGTGCAGCTCCTGTCATTGCACTTTTTGCAAGTTACTGATACTTTACCATGACTATTTATAAAACCCAGTTATGTAGAGATGAAAAATGTTGGTCTATCCATCCTCTGCAAAGTGCATGGAGACCTACAGAAGAAAATCTTGCTACATGTTATAAAGTTGATATCTTTCAAGTATCTGCAACCTGAAGTATTTGTTTCCTTTCACATAAGGAACATGCGAACGCTAAGTAGGAATTATTCATGGTACCCAAACCTATCACATTTTACTGAACCTGTAGTATATTTCTTAACTTGCCTTTTTTTTGCTGCTGCTTATTTGCAGGCAAGTGACTTTTATGTCAGAGGCCCCTTTCCCCCTGTATCTCTCCTTATTTAATCCCTCACCTTTCTTCTATTAGAAATGTCTCTTGGTCTGTTCCCTCCCCAGCTCTTAGATCTCTTGCCTTTTATTTCTAGTTATCTGAAGAATACCTGAGACCTTTCTACAATACCTGTATTTTTAAAAAAAGCAATGTGCTTGGGTTTTGCAGGTGCTGGACTGCAGACTGAAAATGCAGTAATACTTCAGCCCAGTCTGTTTCAGTGACAGATTACACAGCACAAAGCAATATCTCACAGCATCCAGGTGCAAGCTTAATCAGCAGCCATACTGCCACTGACACCACTTGCCAGTCTTCCAGGGATGCCGATTTCCAACAAGGTGGTAAAGCCTGGCAGAGCTCACTCATCATTCAGGAACACCTGTGGAAAGGATATGCTCATTTGAATACACTTTCACCTCTGAAATTCCAGCTTTGCAGTGTCAAGCTCTGAATACTGATGCTGTAGTGTGTGAGACAGAAGGGGAGAGGACTATCCAATGCACATGAACAAATACATGGTAATAAATATTCTCTTGAGAGAGAAAACCAGTAATCTAACAAAATAATCAGCAGTAAATCACAGCTAAAAGCAAATGTTAATATACTAGCTATTAAGATAGCAAGTCAATTAGCTGGTTCTTTTTTTTTTTGAGTTCAGCACACAGAAAATTAATAAAAAGAAAAAGAAAACGTCACCTTTCCATAGCACAGGACATTTACTCTAGTGAATGTTGAAACCTCTGTAAAGGTTACTGAAGAATTCCTTCGTCTTAAGAACTTGCCTTCCAAAATAAAAGCAATATAATTTGCAAGCACAAGTTTTGCCCTAGCTGGCATAAATCTAGGGTGCCAGATTTTGGTATATAATAATCTATGTAGAGAGATAATGCTGAGTCATTTCACAATTAGCTACAAAAGTGGTGTTTGGGGCTGGAAAAACAGGTATCTACTCCCGAAACAGCATATAAAATGTCAGTTCCTATAAATCATTAAAACCCCACAACCTAAAATCTCTCCAATTTTACTTCTTCCTACTCATCTTACGGCACTGCAACTTTCATCCAGATTTGATCTTTCAGACAGCAAAACTGCAGCCATTCTGGAAAATGTCAAAAACATTTCATTTCTTCTCAACTTTAGTAAGGATAATACAGTATTTGCATTCTGTGCCGCAATGACCTGAGCTTAAAACTTGCAAAAGAACAATCATAAATGGCAATTTAAATTCTAAAGAAGATGAACCTTGTCTATAATTTGCTTTCAAGTAAGAGGACTATTTTTTCCATTAATAAGTTTAAGAGGTCTCAATTAAGAACTAAAGGAACAAAATGTGTGATCAATAAACACACTGAACTAAAAAAGTGAAAAAGAAGCAGAAGCATTTAACACTCTTCTTTTCTGGAGAGTGTTAAATATTTTTTGACACCTGAGATCTACCTTTTGCTTTTCAAAAGTTTTACTGTCCACTTGAAAACTGAAATGAAAAATGGACCAAAAAAATAGTTTTCATATATAATGCTACTGTAGTGGTTTGGGTCACATTCATTGTGGCAATGGCTCAGCCTACTCCTAGGCTGAGGCCCCGCAATGTTAATCAGACCATGGCCATCCAGTGGGTGGATTTTCCCGCCTAGGACCGTGGGTCCGAGGGCAGTTCCATGGGCGGCTCCGAAGTATAAACCGCAGCCCACTGGGTGGCACCCCGAAGCTTGTACCACCTTTTAATCTAAAAAGTTCTGTAAAGTTCGGTTGTTCATTGATTTTTTGTTACAACTCCCGCCTCCCAAACTCCCTTATTGATTGTTTCCCAGTTGTACCCTCCCCTTTCCTTGCATCCCATAGTTCTCCTTGTGTTACCACCCCTCTTTAAAAAGGGGCTCCGCGCCCGGTTCCGGCGCCATTTGGTCCCTGGACCCTCCAAATAAAAGTTTCTTGGAACCTATACCTGTGGCCCTTCCCGCCTCCTTTGTCCTTGGGGACGCTCCAGCCTTACACCAGGCTATCTGGCGCAAGCCCCCCGGCGAGGGGAAAGCGCGTTTACTATCTGGCTTTGTGGCTCTCCGCCGCATCTCTCCTCTGCTGCCTGCTGAGCGGCAAGGACGCTTTTGGAGACACTGCCGCGTTGCCTCTGTCTTGCGGGCACAGCCAGAGAACAACTTGGACAGCATCAGTTGGCGCCCGGACAGGGGGCCCGTATTCGTGGGTTCCTGAAAAGCGTCCTTGC
>WEIT01031568.1:21875-55507 GCA_013389985.1 Dryoscopus gambensis | reverse complement strand
GGCTGCTCCAACGCGCCCGCCCGGGAGGACCTGGCGATGCACTCGACGGCTGCGCAGGGTTAATCGGCTTGAGCCCTCGGTCGCCTGGATTCGGTGGAAGGAGGATAACAATCTAGATCCCTGTGTGTGTTTGTGTGCGCGTGTGCGTGTCCTAGCAGTTCTGCATTGCAACACTTGCTAGTGGAGAAGGAAGAGAAACCCCTGGAATTGGGATAAAAAAAAAAGAATCAAAAATTTACCTGGGGTCTCTGGCTTATTTCTTCTTTTTCGTTTTTAACAGTCCCTCTCAGCAAAGTGAGAGACAGGGATCGTAGGCAGGGAAAAGTCCTCAAGGGCCCCGTGATCCTGGAGGAACCTGAACAGGACCCCTGCGCAGACATGTGTGGCTTTCCTGCGTGCTCCTGGAGGCTCGGTGCGGCCGCGGGGTTCCTGCCACAGTAGATCCAGCCCTGGGAAACGGCGCGTCTTATTCGTCTCTGTGTGGTTACTAACCTTCCCCCATCCCTCCTCTTCCCTGCTAGCACTCGCTCTCTCGCACACACACTGTCTCTTTTCCTCTTGAGCACACACGCACACCCCTAGAGCCTCGGAAACGACTCTCCTTTCTGCTAGCATGGGTCCCCTGTCATCATGAACGTTATTCGCTCTCCCTGGCTGGAATTCAGACTGCCCGTCTGTAGGTGTCTTGTGCCTTGACCATGCACCTGAGAATAGACCCCAGCATTTGCCCGGGACGCCGCCCCGCCTGGACCCTGTGGATGTGCTCCCTCTTTTGGGGATGTATCGTCAGCTCTGTGTGGAGTTCCTCTAACGTGGCTTCTTCTGCCTCCTCTTCCTCGTCTGTTTCTCAGGCTCAGTATGAGCATCACTTCCACGGCAGCAAGCACCACTCTGTGCCTATCTCTATCTACCGCTCCCCTGTCTCCCTCCGAGGAGGACACGGTGGGTTCCCACTCTTGTTTCTTTCTAACCTTTTTGCAGAGCAGTTGGAGCAGCAGAGGGGGAGCAGGGACCATGGCTGTGTCTCCGGGGGAGGGGGGGGTCCTCCCAGGCCCTCATATTTCTGCCGTTAGCTCCCCTCCTCATTAACCCTCCACTCCTCCCCTGCCCCCTCCCCGAGCAGAGCCCAGGGCTGAGAACGCGCCGCTTCCAGAGCCAACTTCCCCGGCCGGTGTGGTCCAGCAGAAGGGAGGGAGGGGTCGGCGGGGCCAGGGCGGGCTCGGGGCGCTCCGTGTCAGACGGCAGCGCCGAACAGCTCGGGACGGCGGAAGGGCATCCGCTCCTGTCCCGCTGGGGTCCTGCGACGGAGAATCACTAACTCCCTGGCTTGTGGCGGCTGACACGGTCATTGCAGCAGCGCATCTTTCCTGCCGGCCACCCTCGTTTTCCCGGTCGCCCAGCTGCGGGAGGGCCAGCCGGGGGCTCGGGGAATTGGCGCCGCCGCTCCTCCCCTGCCTGCGCGTTCGCAGCCTTCCTGGGTGAGGATAGCAAGGGGCGTACAAAGGAAAAGGCGAGGTCTCGTTCCTGCTCCTGGCTTCCTGCTTGGTACCTGGTACTGTCTTCCTGGGAAACCCTGGGGCAGGAAATAATAGCGAGTAGGTTTTCACTCTGGCAGCAGGGGAGAAGGGTAAGAGGCTGTCTGAGAGATGTCAAGATAGAGTGAGAAGACCAGCATCCTGCCCCTGAAATGCTGAGCAACGCTCAGCAGATGGACCTCCACAGCCTCTTGCCCAGCTCTCCCAAGTCTCCCCACCTTGACAGGAGTTGGCCCAGGCCTGGGTGACATGGGGGCTCTCCCTCATCTCCACCTTCTCCTGTCCTTTGTGCAGTGTCTCTTAGCTTTTGCTTTCAGTCATATCTGCTGGGAGAGGCAGGCAGGCCAGGGCCTGGCCCTTTCCCTCCAGTGCTGCAGGTCAGGGTCATGTCTGGCCTTCCATCATAGGAGTATTCAGCTACAGAATCACGTCTGTGCAGGGCCAGAGGAAGAAGAACCAGTATCAGAAATGAGGCACAGGAGCACTGAAGAAGAGCTAAGGGAAGGAAGAGCCCTGGCACGGTTAGTTGAAATGCCGCATGACATGGCTGCAGTAGGGACAATGAGGATGTGCTGGCAGGGCTGTGTCAGGGTTACAGGGATGTTGAAACCTGGAGTGCCCCGGATGAGTGCTCAGATGACCAGCAGAGCAGTCTGAAGAGTTCGAATGGCACAGTGATGAATGGACCTCCAATGAAATCTCTAGGTACATTGGCAGAGTTGTAGAAGAAGCTCGGTATTGCAGGTCTGAGCCGAGGCATACTGGAAAGGGAAAGGGCTCAGGAACAAAGCCAGCAGGCAGATGCTGCAGGTCACAACTGAGCACCAGCGGAGCAGGGCTGTGCTAGTAGGAGGTGCTCTGGCAGAGCTGCTGGAGGGCATTGGGAGAGGGTGACAGGGAGCTCTGCAAGGTAGGTCGTCAACGCTCTGGCAGTGCGGGAGAGGGAGCCCAGGGCACTGCGGAACAGCACCGTGCTGCAGAGGCGAGGACTCAGGACTGAAGTGGCACTGGGTGCAATAGGTTGAGGGGGAGATGTTCAGCCATTTCTGCAGACACAAGTGGCACTATCCTTTCAGCCTATCAAACTCCCACTTCTGCTCCAAAGTTCACATCCATGCTAAAATGCAAGAGAAACATTCAGGCCCCACATGGGAAGGGAACCAATGCCATGCCAGACATCAAGACCATCTGTTAAGCACCACCCCTGTGAAACTCAGTTATGGGTTATTAATCACTAGCAGCAGGAGCCCTGTTAGTTGCAGCAGTGCTTGAGGACCATGTGAGAGAGTCCCTGTTGTGCTAAAGTGAGAAATATGAGGGATCAGCCAGTCCCTGCCCCAAAGGGTTTTCAACAGCCCAGCTTCTGTAGCGTAGTTTTCCTGTGATGAAAGGGGATAGCAAAGTCTGGCTCGTAGGTAACTTGTGAGGAAAGGAGAGAAGGATGTTACAAAATGTGATAGCGGTTGGCTTTGCTGTAAAAGGCAGGCAGTAGTATGTGGGAGAGTCTACAGTCTGTTTCCTGGTCAAGAAATGATAGTTCTTTTCTCCTTGATGGCTTTTCCATTTGCTCTGAAAGTCAAGCAAAGCCTCATTTTAGAGCCAAGAGCAAAAGCTGTTATCAGCTTCAGTGAGAAACAGGCATTTTTTCAGTGTCCTCATTGCAGAAAGGAATCAAGAGAAATAGAAAGCTCAGGGAGCTCAGGCTAGTGCATAAGTCAGTGTGAGTTGTTTGGGTTTTTTGTGGGTTTTTTTGCAGTCTTGGGGGGTTTTTTGTTTGGTTGGGTTTTTTTTTTCCCTTTCCTCATCATGCCGTGTAGCAAAGCCGTCATACAAACCCCCTTTGGCCATGAATAAGGGGGTGAGTGGGATGGACAGAGAGATTGTGCAAGAGAGGAAGAAGAGACTGCAAAGACAGCTGGTCTTGGAAACATGCATGGTTTATTTTTGTGTGTTCTTTCACTGTTGCACAACAGAGGCCCTTGGAACTTGGATCCGTAACAGCGCTGAGGAGTCAGATCCCAAGGAGGCTATGCACTCCCTGAGTTTCCTGGGATTTTGATTATTTGTTTTTCCTAGAGGGAAATAAGAAATACATTCTGATTTTTGCCCTACTTGGTGGCTAGATTAATACTGGTTTTGGAAGGAATCAGATCAGGGTCGTGGCTACCCTGCTGTGTTGTCTTCCAGCCCCACAGTGCTGACCACCATGACTCAGTCTTGTATTTAAACATATTTTCCTTTTTTTTCTTCTACATCCCAGTGGATTTCAATCTGTTTGAAGAAGTAAATTAATATCTAGCACAGAGGAGAAATAAATGTCTCATGAGCAGTGAACACTTTTTTGGAGTCTGTGTCTAGTGCTCCGTTAAAATCAGTGGAAAACCTTCCTCTGGCTTATCTTGAGCAGGACCAGACCCAAATCTGGCAGTCGCTACTGTGCTGGTGTTATGAGAGTTAATTCTGAAATCACCGAGCTGGTGCTTTCCGGTAGTTGGGCTGCAACCTGCAAATGCAAAACTTGGCACAGCTCATCTTCTCAAGGAGAAGGTCTTTCTAACCGGTTTACCTCCTTGTCAGCAGGGGAGTGAGCCTGGCCAGACAGGGGACTTCAGCAAGTTAGAACAAATCTTTTTTCCATGTGAGGACTTTCCTAGACTGGCAGAATCTTTATCCCTGAATAATAGGAAGGGAAAGCCATGATTCCTTTTTGTTTCACTAGGGAAGCCCCTAGTGAAACAGAGGGAGGAACAAAGTTGCGGCTGTGTTTATTGAAAGTTCACATGTGCTGAATCCTCCTGTCTCCCCTGAGCTATTTAGCACTGCGCTGGGTCAGCTGCTTTACCAGAGCCTGCAGCAGTGACTTCACAGCCCCTCTTTCCACATCCTCATTGCCTCAGCTGATGAATAATGAGTGCCTCTGGTTGACAGATAAAATGAAGAGATTTGTGCATGTTTTTTCTTAGTGATGAATTAATTAATTTGCTTTCCCTTTTTCTCCTCCAGCTGTTTGTTCTCTGTCTGTCCTTAATGGCTGTGGAGCAGGGGTGCACAGAGGTGATGTGTAATTCCTTGTGCAGATTGCCCCTGCCTGCAGGGATTGCTCTGCAGCTATGGGAGCAATGGTTGGCACAGTGTGGATTCTCTTCATTTTCATTTTGTGGGGCCTAGGCTAGCCCAGGCTGTTGTACAAGTCATAGGAAAAAGTATAGGTCTGTTGTGAGGACTGGTAGTGAGCAATCACCAGATCTTGTAGGTATAACTCTCAGGCCTGAATCAATTCTTAAAAGTTCTGTTATTTTTATAAAGCATTTCCTTCTCTTATGTCTTTTTTGAAATCAGCAAATGAGAATGAATGCTTGGACAAATCAAGAGAGTGCTTCCATAAAATAGGGAGGTATTCTGTGAACAAGTGTCAAAGGTTGCCACACACAGCTCTAGCAGTGTACCCTTTTCAAAATGCATATGTCTTTGCTGCTCCTCCAATGTGACTTATTCCTCATCTCAAGATTCTATGTTCCTGCAATCCTGCCTCTTCGTTATGATAAGAAACGAATTCCCCATCCTTGGCACTGCCCATTCCCCAGTACAAAGCAGGACCTTTCCTGTTTCCTCCATCACCAGGGGATTACTTTGAGCAAAGGTTGGTAGCTTTAAGAAAATGGGAAAAAATCACTCTGTACAGAGCAGTCAGTGATCCAGTAAAATGAACTTCACTCAGAGCCGAAATCAAGGTTGCAATTAAGTTCTGCAAAGGTGAAAAGCTAGAAGTCTGTCTACTTTCTGTGGCTTGCCTTTATTCTATCAACAATGAAGCCTAATTTATTGGCAAAAACTAGTGCTGCTGTATGCATGAATGTTTACATTCCCTTCCTCAGAGATATTAACAATGATTAATTATTTTTAAAGGAAGGTGAAATCTGTTTAAATTATCTCAAGCTGGCTATCCAGAAATTGAAGCATCCATACTCACTCCCCTGTAGTTTTAAGTGATCGTAGTGATCCTCCCTATGCTGACTCTGTAGCTCTTCTGAGAAAGCACAGTTTTCAGTAGTTGAACACAGAAAAAATCTGGTATGTACAAAGGCTGTTTCCTCAAAATGACGTTGCTATTTGACTTATCCTTGCATGCTTATAGATGAAATAATTTCTGATCAGGTGCTTTGACTTCTCATTCTGTGCTCTGTGTTAACTGTTCCCAACTTGGAATAGTTTGCATTGGTCTCCAAAACTGATGTTAAAATCTGTTCACCTGGTATTTGTTCTTAGGAGTTCCCAATGATCTTATGAGATCTGGAACATGAGACACTTAATGTTATTGTTGAATCTTGTCAGTCTTATTTAATATGTATCTCTGTGCTCTTTGAAACATTGCTCAGACCAATGCTGCTGAAGGTATAATCTCTGAAGACATTTTTAAAAAAGCCCTCCTTTGAAAGCTACTTTGTTCTTGCTCGGTATCTCGGTATTTTGCAAAAATGGGAATGCTAGTCCTAGTCAGAATTAGATCAGGCCTTTCTTCCTCCTTGTATTTCCTTTGCAATTTAGGCTGGAGAGAGGTTTCTTTTCTTTATCATTTCTGCTTTTGGGTAATACAGCCGTGACTTTTCAAGTGACTGCCACATTCTGCTGCAGAGCTGACTACATTTCAAAGACAGATGAAGGATCCTGCTGTATGCCTTCTATAGGCATTGAAGTTGTAAAGAATATTCGGTTATGTGACATCAGCTATGTAGTCAGAATACTGCAGAATGAGAGTTTTACCTTTTGTAATATTTTTACATTTAAAAATATAAGATTATTTTCTTAATAATTTTGGCCAGTTTTTCTTGATGTTTTCTTGTTCTTTCTCTTCTTTTGCCATGGCACGAACATATATGTTTGAACAATGTTATGACAGCCACTGGGTTATTATATAGTGTGCTGTTGGGAGCTCCAAATTCCCTGCACATCTCCCTCAGAAGGAGGAAAATGCACCTAGGTCATGTAATGTCGCAATACTGACAAGAACAGAATAGTCTCCAGCTGGTGGTGGGGAAGTTCCATGGTTTGCTGTACGGAAGGTAACCAAATAAAGAGCTGGAGCTTCTAAGTGCAAGGAGTATAAGTTTTGTCTGGGAAGTACAAAGGATGACCATTCTTCTATTTTTTCCTTTTCTGTGTGCTGTGCTTTAAGAAGACCAGCTCTCTGTGTAGTTGCCCAGGATGACAATCTTGTGCTGGTTGGCTGCCTTGTTTACTTTTTGGGGGGTTTTTTTGTGTCCGTTTTTTTTTTTTTTTTTTTTTTGCACTTGCTGTCCGGGTGGGCTTTTATAACTATGAAAGGTCATTTATACTAGCAAAAAAAAAAAAAAGATGGTTTTCATATCTTGTGCGTAACCTCTGTACACATGATGACATGCAGTTGACCAATGGCTCTGATTTGTTTTACGAGCTTGACAAGACATTACTTTACTTTCTGACATGTTTTCCTCATCTGTGAAATGAAGAGAAAACCATTTTTTCCCCTAGGTGAGGCGAGCAGTTCTGGTGCATCCGTGTGCTTTGAGATCCCTGGCAAGGAGCCACAGAAATGAATGAAACCCCAGTAGTCCTCTTGGGCTTTAGGTGTCAGAGAACCTTAAAAGAGCAGCCTTCTTGCATCTCTTCTTGAAGGACAAGAAAGACACCTTCAAATTCTGAACATAGATCCTAGTAGTGTTTTCCCATATGGCTTTAAAGCCTGGACAGGCTCTAGTGCCAAATCCCAGAACTGGTGTTTCTGAAGGAGTAGGAGAGCATTTTGGCAGAGTGCTGGCTGTGCCAAACTCCAGGCAGCCACTGGAGCCAGGGACCTGTGATTCACCATTGCTCTCTCACCACTCTTACATATTACTTCTCTTGCATTCTGTGTGTGTGTGTTGTTTTTGCACGTTAAAACAACTACTTATATCCCTGAGTGACTTTCCCCCAAACTATGAATTTAGAGTACTTCCGAAACTGTCTTTTAGAATTTGAATATAATTATATGCTTTGGGTGTAAATTGTGGTTTTTGCTACATAAGAAACTAATGGAAATGATCTGCCTGTTCCTGCAGTTTGCAGATTATACGCTTTATATCTGGGGATGTATATTTAGGCTGCTTTTCTGTATGGTGTATTAAGATGAAAATGAAGTTAGTGTGAGCTATAGTGCTTGTGAAGCATGAGTAGTGGGGCTGATAAAGGACATTAGTAAATTGATCCAGTGCTAAGGTTTACTTTATCATCTCTTAGTTTTGCATCTTTCATATTTTTGCATTCTTGATTATGGAGGGCAGAAGAGGGGGAAGTATTTTACAGTCTATAGAGGGTCTTGTGTCTGCAGAAGGTCAAGGGATAGGGTAAATGAATCAGAAAGACGTAAATATATTGCTAAAAAAAGACACTTTGCTTATTCTGTGAATACCACGTGGTAAAGAATGAGGGAAGACTTCGTTTTCCAGAGGGCTCAGAAAGAGAGTACCGTAAGTTTAGTCAGCAGTCCAGGCTCCGTTTAATAACTTCAGAGTGAATCAGTTTCCATGCTATCCTTGGAACTTGATTTTGAATTTAGAATAAATTCAGCATATTAATCAGGTCAAATTATTGGAAGATTATTAATCTACATTAAGATCAATTCATTGGAAGGGGTGGGGAGGTGAAGTTTGTTGGTTTTTTTCAAAAGTTTGATCTTTAACATCATGCTCCACGACAAGAACTGATTTTCTGGACATATTTGTTGAATGCTTTGCTTCCTTGCTCATCTGCTGCACTGTCCAGTGAGGGTTTTCATGGCTTCCTGTCACGGCTGGATCCTGCAGTTACAGCAGCCTTCTGCTCCTTCTCCACTGGTTTGCTTAATAACCCCAGCCAGTGGAGACTTTACAGGGATGATGTCTGGAAACATTTCTGTCTAGCTGGTTCTGCAGGTTTGCTGTCTCAGCTACCAATGTTTCAGTGCACAAATCCTCCGCTGCAGGTGAAGACTTCAACCATGAGCATGAGGACAAAGCAGCAAGACTATGGAAATTCCCTGAGTAGTGTTAGGAAGGCATCTACAGGGTGGTTAAGGGGGAGAACACATAATAGATACAATACACCTGAAACAGTTGAAGAATTCAAGTATTTCTGAAGAAGAGAATTTAAAAAAAAAGAAAAAAGAAAAAGAGAAAAAAAAGAAAGACCTGATTAATTTTTTGTGGTTGTTACATTAACTGGACTACGCATAGAAAATGGGTTCTTCCAAGGTCTCTACTTGGCTTCTACTCTGGAAAGATTCTCACTGTCTGATTTAACATTTAGGAATCCCTGTGTTTATTGGATTAAAGCCTTCATCTTTTGTAACTTCCCTGAGTTACAGTGATCATCTGAGAGTTTCACTCCAAAGACTCTTGGAACTTGCAGTTACATAGGCATATTTTCTGACTTACAAGCACTGTGGATCTTTTAGTATCTGGTGAGATAAAAGTGGAAACAGTAGGTAGAAACCCGACATTTTTCTCTTTCCTTTATTTGTTCTTGATTTACTTGTCTAATGGTAGTTCATCTCAGCTTTTCATATATTCTGATTATGCTACTGATAATTCCAGTGTTCTGTGCTTTCACAGGAGAGTTTGTCATTCACTGATATTCACTGAGTACAGTGTTCAGGAATGCTGGCGGCCTGGATAGCACCTAGTGTAATCCTAAGGTTATGTGGCCTACATCTAGTCATGTGCTTGTGTAACGTCTCTCTAGGACTGCAGGAGGACCCCTGCTCCCCCAGCGCCATCTTTTCTTTGTAGTTTAGTATTGAATGCCAAAGCTATTCTAAGTTTCCCTGATCTTGCTCCCCTGTCTACAGTCCAGCATATTTCTGTCAGTTTGGAAGATACTGATGGCTTTGAATGCCTTTTCACTTCTTATTATCTCACCATGGAGCCTGCTCTCCTTCCTGTCCCCTCATGCATTCAGAGGCAGTTCATTAGAGGCAAGGAAAAGACAAAGAAATTAATTTTCCTTGAGAAATGTATTCAGCACCTTATAGAGGCTTGAAGAGGAGAAGCAGAGCAGAGAATTCTTACTAACTTCTTTTGAAACTTTTTTTTTCCACGGAGAATCTAGAAACAAAAAGTGTCTGTGCCCTACAAACATCCATTCACCTGGTAACTTACTTTTCTGACACTAGGCACTACGAACATGCCAGGATTGCAGTAGGGTGGAACAGAATAAGGTGATGTGGGTGCCTGTCCTTCAGAATTGATGTGCATTTGCTTAGCATAAAAAGAATATATCTTGTAACTAGGTATCAAGGTACCAAATTCTGCTCAGATGGCAGGGTGGCAAATTCTGCCAGTGGTGTATATCAAAGCTTATTTCAATTCAGGTAATTGCTATTCCAGACAGGTTAATTTCTACTTAACAAGCCATATACTCAGCTACTTTTCCTGGCCCAGTCATTAGGAAATATACACAGGAAAAATGAACAGCCTCCCCTACTGGTCTAATTAATACTTGATGGCTGTTTGAAAAACGGTCAAAACCTGAGCCTTTTGTGCATTCCTTGGTGAGAGATTTTGCCACTGATGTCAGTGAAGCCATATTCCACTTGTTAATGAACAGCGCTGAAGAGGTTTTTCCTCAGCAGCAGCATGGAACAGAACTGAGGACAAGAACTCCCAAACATTTTCCCTAGCTCTGCTCCTGGCTTGATATACTGGATGGTGAATCATACATTGCCAGGTGATTCAGTTTGTCTATGCTGTAGTGCAAAAATATGATGATTTTTAAAAATCTTCTTAGATCCTGGAATAACACATATGAAAGGAAAAGAACTATACTGTTACTTTTCTTTCCCAACATTCTGGAAAGATATTTTCAAACTTCAGCCAGAATATTTGGTCCTTGGAATTTAAGGAACTTCGCAGTGGTACGGCTCCTGGTACTCTTTTTGAAAGAAGTCCTGGGAATTCATCCCTGTAATGTCCTGAGAAGTGTGGGTGCCTTTTTAGGAAGCCAGTTCTTCAAAGAAATACTGATTCTCGTCCTAAGAATACATGGGAAATGCCTGGGCTGTGTGGTTAAATGCAGTGCTTTGTTTCAGGCCTTTCTTTGTGAGAGCAGTTTCTGCTGCTGGTGATGGTTTCATTTACTGCTTCAAGGAGCATTATGGACATGCATTTCTCTTCATTGGCTTTAGAAATCTGAGGGGATTTTTTAGACCAGTGACCCAAAGAGCTGACTGTATCACCCCAGCCTCTACTTTCATTGTCCCTGTTGGCTGTCTTCTGCTTCTATCACAAGTTAGATTTTGTCTGCAACTGTTCAATCAATTCATTTTACCAAAAACTGTGAACAAAATCATTGAGGTGATTTCAGCAATCAAAGGAAAGAAGAGGGGAGGGAGAAAAGAGGAGGAAAATGGAAATTAGGCTGAAGTGTAAATTTGTTCCCATCCTTTCTTTCTCTTTGATCAGAAGTAAAGGAGGGAAGCATTAGAAGAGCCATTAAAGACCCAAGTAGTTCTCAAGAAAAGACACCGGCAATTTGAAGCTGGAGGAAAAAATACGCTAAATAAACAGGACAGGAAAGAGCAGTATTAGAGCTCAGCAGTGGGGCTGCCCTGTTGGCTCCTCTTCATCTGAGCTGAGGAGTTTCAAGTGCTCTGCAGAAGTCTATGGAATATGCATCTTGTCCGCCAGAGCCCCATGTTTCTGATGTTCAATGCACAGTGGTCTTTTCGCCACGCAGTTTTTTGACCGTGAATCTAGACTTCAGAGTATTTCATATGTTTTATACATCCAGTTACTGTGATGATTGAATCACCCACTTGGCTTTCTTTTTTATTATTTTTTTTTAACCATATGTTTTTGGAAGTCTTATTGTCAATATCTACAACAAGACATCAATAAATTTAGCTTATTACCTATCAGTCTAAAGACTCAAGGCACATTTTTTATGGAGGGAGAAAGGGTGGATTCTGCTGCTGCTGGGCAAGGGGAGAGCTGTGCAGTGCTTTATTTGTGTTGCTAAGAAGGTCACTAGGACAGGCCCAGGTAAAGGCAGGGCTGTATGGCAGTCAGCAGTGGTGCCTCGGGGTGTGTGCTTGCCCTGTCTGTGCTCCTCTGTTACACAACAAGAGACTAAGAGGAGCGGTTTATTCACATGCAGTGTCTGAATAGTGGGCATTTTTGCCAGGACACCCCTCTGTGTGTACATAGGGATATGTGTAGTATTTCTCCTCGGGGAAACTCGCTTCTCTTCAGAAGCAGTGTCTGGTTTTTACATTTCTGCTGAGCTTCAGGATGATGCTTAATTCATGTCCATAGGGAAGCTGAGTTCAGATTCAGGAAAGGGCTAGGGGCTGTGTGTGGAGACTATTTCCCTCTAAACACTGTGTAAAGACAAAGCAGTCATATCTGCAGGAGCTCTTTCTTTTATCCCATTCCACTGCCTGAGCTACCATTCTACAACAACCCTTTTCTACAACCTTTTTGGATTCCTGGATTCAAGGGCACCTTCTAGAGAGCATGATTCAGTCCCTGGCCTTCATGTAGCTGAACCTGACCATGCTTACAGAAAGCCTAGTTAGTCAAGAAGTTTAAAATATGGCAACAAAGTCCCTGATGTATTATAATAATGCAGTGTCATCATTTTATAGTGCAGTGCTAATGATTTATAAGTATTTGTAAAGTAAAGTATTTGTAAATAAAATAAGTGTAGTGATTTTGTTCGCATCTTTTACCTTCTGTGAGATAAGAATTAGGAGGAATGCAAAAAAGGCTCTAAACTTTAAAGAATATAAAGAAGTTTATTAACAAAATTAGAAGAAAAAAGGAGTAATAAGGGTCAGAATAAACCTTCAGAACACTTCTCTTCCCCCATTCTCCTCCTTCCTCCCACTTACAAACATAAAGACACAAACTTGGGATTATTTCAGTCAGTTTACCACCTCTATAATAGTCTTTCATCAGTTCACTTAGGGAGAGGAGTCTCTCTTGCCTTGTTATAGTGATTTCTCCACGAGAAACTGTTTTCTCATGGCTTCAGTGTCACAGCGCAGCAGCCGCCAGGGGTGGTTTTCTGCTGGCATATGAAAATCCCTTCCCTCGAGTTACAGCTTTCCCCACAACTGTTTTTGAGGGTTCAATCTTAGCTAATGGGGGACTATTTTAAGGATGAGCTGTTCGGAAGCAAAGGTTCTCTTCATCTATCTCTGGGAGCATCTTCATCTCTAGGAACAGAGGTCTTCTTCTTCCCTGGGAGCAAGGGTCTTCACCTCATCACTATCTCTCTCTGGAGCTTCTCACTGGATCACAGCTACTTCAACATTTCCTTATTTCAGCACAGGCACCTTTGCTCATGGCTGCAGTTTGAACGCTCCACACCCCCCATGCTTTTCAATGAAATGACAAAAGGGTTCTCTGATGTATCATAGTTCATCACCATAGCTTTACAAAAGAATTTCAGCTTCTACGTTTGAAGCATCTCCTCTCTCTGGGCTTCAGCTCTTCCTTCTTCACAGACTTTGGTGTCACTATCATGGTGTCTATTCACGTGCCGTTGCCTTTCCCTTTCCTCTGACCTGGGAGAAGATTGATGTCTGCAGGTTTCATCTCTTCTGGGGGACTTACAGCACTGAAGGGGTTAATCTTACCGAGGCTTTGCAGCTGGAACTTGCCTATCTCTGTTGGTTACATGAGCGGCTGCATGGGGGGTGGGGCGCCATTCCGGCCTGCACAGAGCCGCGGGGCTGCTGCACCAGAGCAGGAACGCTGAGATGTTTAGCTGAGCAGCCCGGATCTTGCCAAGCCGCTGGGGGGGGCGATGGCCCACACAGAGCCACGGGCCATAGCCCAGCCCCTGCCAGGCCGAGCGGGCACCCCAGTTACCTGTCCAAGGGCCGGAAACGAGAGCGATTCCCGGGCTTGTACGTCTTTAAACGTGTTTTTTACAGAGGCGTGTCCAGCTTCTTAAGTGGCTTAACAGAGTTGTCAATATTCAAATTAGCCAATTGATTAGTTCTGTCAGGTCTGGAGGAAGTTACAACAGCCCCTTGCAAAAACATCACTTCCATTTTTTCCTTAACTAAAACCCCAAGCTGTGCTAACCCATGACAATAAGTAATAAAAATAATTGATTATTCTTACCTACATGATCCTCAAACATAAAAAAACGCAGTGGGTGACTCTTTTAAGAGATAAGATTTCTGTTTGCTGTTTTACATACTTCTTGCTTTGCATGTCTTTGCATGAATCACAGAAAAACAGTGCAGTCATTCCAAAAGAATGTGTGGGAAAGTTTTAGGATTCTGCCGTACAAACCTAAGTTCACGGACAAGACTTTACTATTAAAAAATCATTTGGAGTCTTATAGTCTACAGTCTTGTAGGCTACAGTCTTATAGTAGCAAATATTCAGGAACTAAAAAAAGATTTTTGGTTCAAATTACAGTTGAGTCATGGACTCTACCAGTAATCTCTGAGGACAGGGCTTGGAAAATGTGTGAGTGAATGTAGAAATTCACTGATAAAGAAATCCTGCTTTAGAGTTGAGGTAAGCAAGGGACTAAACTGTCCCAGAGTGCTGAGCTGCAGATAAAGTCACAGTGCAATCAATGATATGTCAGCACCAATTTTGGTTAGATGTTGATACACAATTTGAAGAGACATATCCAACCTGAAGGAAGAAATTCATCACAGAAGATTATAAGAATTTCCATACACACTGGTCCATCTGGTCTGGTATTCTGTCTCTTTGACTGTGGCCAGTGCCAGATGCTACAGATGGACACAAATAACCTCTTTGATATGCTTAATTGTATATCCCAAGGAAGGGTTGTATTTTTTTCCTTGACCTCACAAATGGTGATCACCTTATGCTGTAAAGAACTGAGGAGGAGACTCATTGCAGTTTCATTGTGGTGATAATAATTTTATATGCCATTCCGTATTAGTAAGTCTTTTTCTTTTACTAACTTTTTGTTTAGCTATTTTTACATTGCTGTCTCAAAACATTTTATGCAGCTTCTTAGAACATCACAGCACTGAGAGAGGGCAAGCAACCAGTTTTTGTATTTCTTATTCTAAGATGAGAAAATGGAACATGGAGAGGCAGTTTGCTGAGTCAGAAACTGTTGACACATTTAAACAGTCCGAGGTCTGCTGAAATTCCAGGGTTTACTGCTTTCTGTCACTTCAGTCCAGGTTATCAGGGTGCCTAATTGGGAGCACCTAACAGGCTTTGGAGGTTAATAGAATTTAGATTATCTGAATGTGGCTGTGCACAAAGCCAAAGCTGACAGTACAACCTGGCACTGCTGGCATCTGGTCCAGTGCACTTTTCACATTGCTCTTGCCTGGTGGCACGATTGTGTTTCTGTCTAGGATTTCTTTGCTGAAATATGTACGCAGGCAAGGGAGGCACATGAATAATTAGTTTGACACTACCAGGAAGCATTGACCATCATGATTAATCCATCCATGTACTTTGAGTCTAATATGTCTAAAATACTTACTTTTTTTCCTTTAAAAATATGATTTGTGGGTAGATTGTTGGTACAGTGCTTTTCCATATCTTCCTGAAATATTTGGCTTCCTGCACATGAAGTACAGCATTGAACTTCTTTTTCTTCCTAATAGCAACCCACATCTCAGACTTCTGAAGACTAGAAGTATGATGTGTGTGTGTGAGAGAGACTACACATTGCTTTGCAGAAAAGCTGGTTTTGTTTGCATTTGTGTCTAGTAATAAAACCTCAGCCATGTTAAATGCTGCCAGAAATGTTTTCTCTTCTGCCTCCAAAATGTAACATTAAGCCTGTTGTGTCCAGTGTCAAACAGCAGCTGCCACGTACTTACAGTGTTTCAGTTACAGTCCATGGTGCATAGAAATAAGTCTTTTCTATTCAGAGTTTTCATCTAAACTAATGTAAATCTTCCAGAGAGCAGCTTTCATATAAGAGTATACCACAGGGAAAGAGGCAGAGCAGTCTAAGCAAGGAATATGGAAACAACGACTTGTGTGTATGGGCAGGGTTTGACCCTGCCTTCTGCTGTCCCTCTAGACAAATCAGAGCTTCACCTCTGCATGTTCCAAACTCCCAGGTGGTAATGGGGTGTTGAAATACTTGCATATTTCTTGATCTTGGGAGACATAATCAGCCTGATTTTACTTTCACCATTACAAACCAGAAGACATTTGGCATCAAGAAGAGTCTGTTGTGCTGGTCCTGTGCTTTCAGCTGGCTACAGGTCACGTCAGTTCCCTTGCTGTCACAGCCTGTACCTGCCTATCTATAGAAGTAGCTCTGACCTGAGCATCCCAGTTTCAGCCTTGGCTGTACATTGTGCCAACTTCAGATGAAAATCTTTATTGATCTCCTGTATTTGTCTAGCAGTTGGCAGACTCAGCCACAGAAAAGGGATTCCAGAGAACTTACGCCCTGGGAAGGAAGGACTTCCATTTGTTGTTGTAACGTATGATGTGAGTAGAGTAGGGTACAGAGAATTTCCCATCTGTTTTACTCAAGATTTTTTATTTTTTTCCATCTCTGATATGGACAAAACCCCAAAAAGCTGAAAATGTTGAGCTGGCTGTTCCAAGGAATTCAGAGGAGATCAGTCCAAGTATCTTCTTTAAACAGGTACTGCTTGAGGGAGATTGGTCACATCTTTTTGTGAAACATCCAAGAACCTGATGCAAAGTAACAGTAGTACAACCCTTTCTCCGTGCACAAACACACCCATTGTATACACCTGCTTATGGCTTAACACCATATGCAGGAATTTAAACAGAAAGCCATTAAACTTCTACAGGAAAACTAATATAATTAAAAGATGTCCCAAACTCATTCCTTCCCTACAATGCCTGTAGCCTCAGATTACTTCTGCAACACTCTTGCCAAATTCATCCCCAGAAACAAAATTCATTCAATGAAACCAAGCCACAGACTGCCTAGTTTCTGTAGTCGCCATAGTAAAATGTCACTCACAGTAAACAATCCAGAGCCCTGGATTTATCACATATGTAGTCCAGCCTATTAATCACGGTTGCAAAGTCATCCAGTGCTTGCAAAGGTCCTCATGGAACCAAAGCTGGGGAAAACAGAAAACTGCTGTGTACCATGGCAAACTCACGCAGACACTCAGTAAATAGAAACATCCAGTTAACGTGGGAGAACGTTTTTCACAAATAACCACTCTAACCTATTAGCCCTGATACTCAAGAGAGTCCTGCAAAACAGTTTCAAAGAAAGATCTTAGAAACTAAAACTTGTAACTGCTAAAAATCAAGGGCTGAGGATAGCAATAATGATTTATTGTATGTTGTATTTCTTATGTCCTGCTGCCTGTGAACTCTTAATATCCTATAGGCAATAATTAGTTCTCCCTCTGTTCGACTGAGGGAGAGAGCCTATTACCATTGCTAGTACCACTCCCCATGGATCTACAGGTAGCAGTACTCTTGCCTCAAATTGACTAATTTATTAGATTGCAGTGTTAAATTCAGAGCTATTGGTATAAACCTGCATGCAGTTTTGAAAGCTGTTGCTACGTTTTTAGATCCGAACAGGGTTTATGTTCCTTATGTTTTGAATTTTTTTCCTTCTTTACTGGTTGGTCTACTAAAGGCAAATCTTGCTGATTGATAACTATTAATCATGATGGGTATAACAACATCATTACAAAAGTTTCAATCTTTCACATTTTTAAACCTTTTGAAGTATTTACTTATTAAGCTTTCCAAACAAAACATGTTTTTAATGGATCTTATTGTTAAATGCCTAAACTTGTTTAAAACCAAATATAGAATAATCCCTAAAAATAGTTTACTTCTGATGAATTACCCTTCAGTGGAAAATTCTCAACCAATGCTAGTCATAAAATGATTTGTACACAAATGCAAATAAAAACTCACATCTATGCCATTAGAACTATTCTGAAAGCCTGGGTTACATGAGCATTAATCCATTTAGGAGGCTCTCAAAATAGTTGCTGTTTATTGTACTTGATACATTGTCGCCTGAGCAGCAGGAGGAAGGAGAAAAATTTCTGGACTTTAGCTGTAGGTGACTAGGGCTCTGGAAGTAAGTATTCTAACCATGCTTCTTTGCACGGTTTTAGGCTTAAAACTGAATGTTTGTTGTATTATGACTCTGTAGCTGGGATTTTAATTGAAGAGGAATTTTTAAATTGAAATTGCTGCCAGTAAGATTCTGAGAAAAAGCATTCAAAGACTGTGGAGCAGTGTCATAGATCAGTTATAAGGTCATTGTATTATTTTAACTGCCACTGTGTAATAACCCAGTGCTGTAGGTTTTTCCAAACCCAGCTGTAGTTGTGGGCTTGTTTAAGTGTCACTGATTCTGTTATGAAAAGATTTCAGAGTGAAGTTCTGCACTACTTCTGCACCAAGAAATTTCAGTCAGTAACCTCCTATTGGAGCAAGCCTGAACTGTGGCTCAATCCCACCATGACTGCTAGGTACCCATATTTTTTGGATGTTTAAAGCTAAATAAATTTAAAGCCCAAACAAGTCACTGTTTAGGCAATACGTTGTTTAGGATAAACAATCTGGTACATTAGTGCAATGCATTACAATAACTTGTTCAGACACATATAATGCAGTCACATTTGCATAAATGAATACTTCTTGCATGTCTCTAGTCATTATCGATTTGCCTGCCTAAACTAGATGTTTTAAAATTTGTTTCTCAGTGGCAGTTATCAAACAGAATATATAATTTTGATGAGATCACAGATGTGTGGGACAACATTCAGTTTTCATTTTGCAAGATTTCTATATCTTTCTTACCGAACTGTTTCTTGCTGACATCACTGATACACAGTGTTTGCAAATCCAGAGGAAAGCAGGGTTTGCGAACCTTTTTCTATATCTTGTATGTTCTAGTTTTATAATCCTAGCCAGTGCTGCAGTTTCCTCTTATGTGTGAGAATTGTGATAGTGACACAGCTTTGTAAGGAATTTTCAGATGGATAGTAGCTTTTGATTATGTAAAAGTCAGGTACTCTTGTAAGGAGACAGATAGAAAACCTTATGTGTGTTTGCAACTACATACTACATTTAGAGTCCTTGATTTTAACCTTAATTTACCTGCCCTAAAATAACGTATACCAGAAGCATAATCATTTGCATTGTGTGGTTATCAGGCCAGGTATTTGGTGGTATTTTTAAAGGGCATATTCGTTAACACCACGATCTTATCCAGTTCCTCATTTAATCTATATTGAGCTGCCTAGATGTTATTCATATTCCCCTACCACCAGCAAGTCAAGGTCTTAGGGAAACAGACTTGATGCATTCTGTTTATCCATGATAGTTCATCATCTAAGATAAGCCAGGGTTGTCTGCAAACTGCAATCTCATCAGGCAGGCTCAGATAACATCTCACTTGACTTTTTTTGCTCATTCCATTAGCAGAACTGTCCTGGAGATTTGGGATGCTCAGCTTTACCATGCTGGTAAGAGCAAATGATTAACTGGGGATTGAGATTTAGCCATCATTGGCTCCATTTAACATGACAACCCTTTTAGTTGTTACACAGAACCTCTGCAAGGCTGTGCTCCCAGAGAGCATTTAAACAAGAGGGACATCTGTACTCTTTAAAAAGATTGTAATTCATGTCTCAAAAAAGGATTTGCTTTTCTCCCTTCCCATTGTTGTTGATTTCACATGCAACTATTCACTAGCACTGGCATTTTAGAGGTGAAAGGCAAGTAGGATCCCTAATTCCTATCCGTTGGTCTTTCTTCTTATAGCCTAAATAGCTCTAGAGACCCAAGCAGCTACCACTGGTGTGCGCACGTAGCAGCAGTGGTTGTATACGTGTGGCCAGGACCACTCAGCATCCTGTGTCTCTTCTTGCAAAGCGCCAGTAAAGCAGTTCATTCAGACTGTCCTTAACCTGTATAGTTCATAATTTTTACGTGAAATTGTGGACAAGTAAGTAGCTAGCCCCCGAGAAACACTGCTTGGTAGGTTTGTAGGTAGGATGGTAGACTGTGGAAAATTCAGGCTGTGTTGTGTTGAAAGGAAATGAATGCTACCCTCATTTCAGTGTGGAAAAGAGAGGAGAGAGTACAGCAAGGAGTGAGTTAACTGCCTGCCTTTCTACAGAGCTGGGCTGGAAAATGTTTCTCAACTTACCCTTTCAATATAGAGGTTTTGGTGCATTTTCTCTTCACAGGGTTCAAAATAGATTTGGTTTTTATGTTCTAAGGGGGTTTACTACAGTTATAACCATTTTGATAACAGTTCCAATAACATTTTTGATAATAGAATTAGCATTTAAAATGTTGTAAAAATGAAAAATGTTGAAAAGTAAAATACTGCATTTTTTAGAACACCACTTTTCAATTTAAGAAGTCTTTAGTTTTAAAACATTAAAGCAACTGTATTATCTAAGAAAATCGGCACCAGAACAGTGCCAAAGGAAGCAGAGACTGGGGACGAGGAGGGGTAGGACAGTCCTTCATATCTAACTGTGATGAACTTGCCTTGCATGGGAAAATTGCTTGTCCTAGAGAAGCATATCTCTAGATGACAGTCAGTAGCATTTACAGGTGTGACAGGAACAAGAAGGCATTGAGTTGATTGAGTTGAATCACCTTGTGTTTATTCCTGACATGTAACATGAAAGTATTTTAGTCCTTTGCTCAGCATGTCTGGTATTAAACTTTCCCAATCCAGCAGAAATCCCCAAAGGCTGTTGACCACAGTCAGCTTTGTTTTTAGACAAATAATAACCACATCCATGCCTGAGATTTTCAGGGGAGACCAAAACTGGATTATTTCTGTTGTTGCAAGACACAGCTGAGAATTCTCAAATGTTCTCCTGTCTGCCAGTGCTGGAAAGAGATATGAGGCAAATACTGAGTCTAATGGACCTAATTTGGAAAGCTTCACTCTGCAGTGAAGGGCAGTGCATAGGTCCTGCCTATGGTGTATGGTTTGTGCTGGGATCCGAAAAGGACACTGCTGCTTCTGTTCTTCATTCCCCATTCCAGGCTGCAAAGCCCAGCCTTTCAGAGCATGTAAATAGCCTTTTTAACTGGCTCCAGCAGTTAAGAGAGAGAGAGAACTATACAAAAAGTTTAGGGTACCTTCACGCATATCCAGCACTTTCTGTTTCTGGGCTGTTATATGTTTAAATACCATAAGATTTTCTCATCATCTGACAGCCTCTCAGCTGTGGTTTCCTTTAAATCCAATTTTTGGACATTTCTGTTTGTGCAGTCCTCTGGATTGAAATACATTTATGAAAGAGAGTTCTGATGTTTCCCCAGGTTAAACAATGTGTTCATGAACTAGTACAATGTGCACAAGAAGAAGCAAGAATGCATACTGCATACTGCCAAATTATGCTTTAAGTTCAGATACAGCAGGAGAGTACTTGGGTTTCATCATAGGTCTGTTCTGCTGTCTTAACTGCAATCTTCCAGGTTTGTGTTGATACCAGTAATAGCAGAGTGTGGACCAATTACCTTGTAAATAAAAAAAAGCAGGTAGATAATTGAGTTTTGGAAGCCTGCCTAGGCTATTATTTTTATTTCTTCTGCTTGCACAGGGAATTTTGTGCTTGACACAGAAGTGTGGCAGCAGAGCAAGGCGTATTCTGGGGCAGAAGGTGGGTGGATGGGAGGAGGAGGTTGATCAGCAGGGGCAGATGGGTCCCACAGTGCCTCTCTGACTCAGGCAGGCTTATTTTAGCAAGCATGTGTGTGTGTGCTTGTGCTCATTAGGGAACTTATATATTCATTAGGCTGAAGATCTGAACAGATGAGGTGAAAGCCCCTTTCCCTTTTCCTTCATGTTGATTCTGGTGTTAGTATTGAAGATAACTTCTCTGGAACAGGATATAACAGGATATAACAGGATAACTTCTCTGTAGGTATCAATATATTGACTCATTCTACTCAGTGACTATAGCAGAGCTATGCCAGCTTACACCCAGTGGGGATCTGACCCCCCCTCTCCGGTTTTTATCTGCTTCAGGTGTCTTAAAAAAAGAGAAGGAGAGAAAGTAACAGATTGCATATGATGTAATTTCTTCCCTGGTTTATCCGGTGTGTCAGTCTTTCCTTGTCAGAATCCAGAAGGGATGCTGTGACTTGGAAAAATAATGCAGTCAGTATATTGTGCTACACCAAAACTCCAACCAGTTTGTCCCTTGCCCTAAATCTTAATATGAAATCTTATTTTGTAACTCGAAAGAGGACAAGATCAAAGGACAGTTATCATGTTCTTTGCAGACCCCATATTTCATTTATGGATGAACTCACAAAGGAGTGGGAGATCTGGAGTTGTTAAACATCAATATTAATTATACAAAATCTGTCAAATTCTATTTTTAACTGAGTGATGTTTCCTTATCCCTCTGGTGGATTACCAAGAAGCTGGTTCAGCATGGTTGGTTCAGCAGCCACACGGTGACCATTGACAAGGCAGCATGATGGGTCTTTCACTCTGAATAAGAAACATGCTCTTTCAAGGCTTATGCCCAGAAATGAAGATGAGACCTAGGAGGTACAGAAGCACATATTCCCAAAATGTATCAGAGCAGATTGTAGTTAATAATGTTGTTGTGGCTGCAGTGGTGTTAGTGTGTAAATGAAGCAAAGTTAGTAAACCACTGATAAAACTGGTTTGTAGTGGACTAGTTTTTTGACATGAATAAGATTTTATGTCTGATATTTTTCCTGTTTATTCCAGCTGCATAATTTTTTCTACTAGATTACATCAATTCCCTCTTACAGCAAGGTTTGCTGTCCTTTCACGACAGGGTGTGACACTGGTTACTGCCATAGACACATACTGCACTATGTGGACCTAGATTTCATCTGGCACTTCCAGCATTTTAGCACCGAGCTCACTCTTCTTGGGGCAGGTTGTTACTTGTGGAGATATTTTTGGTATAAGACATGCAACTGGGAATCCTCATCATTCATTGTCACTGATGTTGTCTAGTGCTAATCCTCATTTCTGGCTATGTCCCAATTATGTTATTTTTATGCCAACTTTTTACATTCTTCCTGCAGGCTTACTTGGATATTGACTTTTTCCTCACGTCTTGACCTGCAGTGTTTCATCATGCCATTGTGAACTGCTCATCAGCTTTCATGGTTCACATCAGAGGCAGTCACACCTCAGGGCAAGGCAGGGAGAGCAGAATTAGACCACCAGTGAATGCTTTTGCTGCTTCTACTCAGTAATATGGTTTGGACTCAGGGCTGGTAGCGAAGCAAGGTGTTGTAACCTAATAAGCAAAGGCTTTCTAAAGATAGTGCCCTATTCACCCTGCCATTCAAGGAACAGAGCAAGATTGCTCTGAGGTTGGGAATTAGTGAGTGAATTCTCTTTTAGTCCTCCAGGTAGCTGATAAAACTGCACACATGACAGAAAGCTTTTAGGGAGGTGTCAAGTGTGGGAATGCAGCCTGCTGGATAATACACTGTACTTGGGCTTTGGGATTAGAAGATACCACTGCCAAATTCTTAATGCAGTAGCTAAAACTCTCAGGTTTAAAAGATTATTACCATTTATTTGCTTCATTTGCTCCCACCCCCAAACCTGCACCCCAACAAAGCAAAATTTTTCTAATCAAGCATGTAGCTCCTGCTGTGCTAGCTGGCTTTATTTATTTATTTATTTCTCACACTTTTTTTTACACTTTTTTTTTTACAATATCTTTTTTTCAATAGAAAAAGCCTGAGAAGGAAAAAAATGGGTAAGGATAGCTGAAGCTCAGCTAAGAGGGATTGGGACATGCTTTTGTAATTGATTTAACTCTTTATGCACGCCAAGGGTTGCAGTGATTTTTTTCTGCAGCAAAGCTATGTTTTCGCATCGCAGCAGCGATGTTTTTTTTAGGGCTGCAGAGCACAACATGAGATGAGAAACCAAGAGTTCTTGTAAGGCTGCAGGGCTTGGAGAAGCAGAAGAGGGAAGGAAGGGGCTGCTCCACTCCTGCCCTGAGGCAGCTCAGAGCCATGGAGCAGAGAGCAGAGGATGTCAGGGAGCTCCTGTCTGTACAGTCACCCCTGCAATCTGCTTAAATTCTGCAGGAGACCAGTTTAACCCTGTATCATCAGTATTTTCCATATGTTTTAAGTGTGATAAAAGGGGTGTTTCACAGAATTTAACATATGTCTAATTGGGGCTGGCATGTTTCTAATTTATTTTCCATACCAGATGAAAAATGTTTCTCCTGCATGGTATTTGAACAAGTCATGTATGTAACTGCTAAGGGATTTTCATTTGTTTGCTGTACATTCAGCTGGCAGTCCTTTAGTATGGTGTCATGGCATGAAGATTTGCGATATTTAAGTCAAGATGTGAAGTTTATTTGGTACATCAAAATCACATGTAGTTACTAGAATTTCTTCCTAAATACTGGGGATGAGTGACTTGCATTTTATTGTGTGATGAGTGGCAGGTTAAAATTCTAAATCCTCTCTCCAGTTACAGAGCAGAAATACATGAGCATACAAAGAGTTACAATAGTGTAGCTGTAAGCAAGTGCAAATGAGATAAATTATTATTTGCAATTTCACAGCTGTTTACATGTCTAGAGCCAGCTAAAAGTATCCTACCGAAATAGGACAATATCATTAATTCCATTTCGTTGAAAATTGAGTTTCATAAGGAAACTAAATATCATGAAATTACTGAGGCCTAGAGAAAAGAAGCATCTCATCTCATCAGGTGCACAAAACAATTCTGTTGCAGAACAAGTAGAATCCAGGAGCTACAGTGTATTCCAAGTTTACTAAACCAAGCCATATATAGGTGGTAGCAGTGGCAGCATTCTGTTATAGTTTCATCTATTTTTGGATTTATACCTTTAATCTCAATTCAAGTAACCTACCACAGCACCCGGGGAATGGTAACCAAATTTAATATCCTGATGATACATTTCCTAGACAACTACATTGATCAATACTCTAGAAGTACCTTAGCTAGGAGGAGAAACTGTATTGTATCTCATTTCTGCGACACCAAGAGCTTGGCTGATGTGATCTAGCTAACAACAGAAGAGTACATGCCATATCATTGTGATGATCAAGCCTCAACAACAGAGAGGTTGAGAAGTACCATTCTGGGGCCTCTACATTGTGAGTCTAAAGCCAAA
Organism: Dryoscopus gambensis; assembly: GCA_013389985.1. Classification (NCBI taxonomy): domain Eukaryota; kingdom Metazoa; phylum Chordata; class Aves; order Passeriformes; family Malaconotidae; genus Dryoscopus; species Dryoscopus gambensis. The sequence goes on along the minus strand of WEIT01031568.1, from coordinate 30,844 downwards.
AATGTGGGGTACAAGTGGACAGTATGCTGCTCTTTGATTTCCAAGGGCCAAGTGCTTGTAAACTCTTTGAACGGTTGGTACATTTTCCCCATTGGGGGAAGTCCTGTGCCATGGCAATACCGTGATGTGGACATCCCACCACATAGTTTTAAGTGATTTTAGGTGTGGAGTTTTTCTAGAGATGCTGTCCTAGAGCATTAACAGAATCCTTTTCTAAGTAGCTTTCTCTGGGATGTTTGGCATCAGTTGCCTTTCTTCATCCAGTCTAGTCTTGCCTTCTCAAATTCTTCCCCAGCTCCACCCCTCATTTTCCTACTGCAGCTTCTCCATTCCTGCAGATGGCTGTACCCCACAGTTAGGGCTTTATCTAGACATTCATATTTAGCTGTGTGTAGGAACTGCAAGTTACTTTTTATTTATTTACTTTGAAAGACTCCCTTAGCTCCCATCTGTTTAAAATGCTACCTCTACTTATTCTCCCTGATGAAAGCTTGAAGGAAGGGAGGGGAGAATAAGCTCTCCCTAACAAGCAGCTTATATTTAGCTGAGAAACAAAATTGCACAGATCTTTGGGCTACCTGTGGAGATGGAAAGATTAGGCTCCTGAAGGCCGGAGTTCCTGCTTCTCGCAGTCATCAGTTCTGGGCCAGGCCCATGGAGCAGGTTCTTCACCCACTGTAACAACCACCCCAGTCCATTGTAAATGTTTCTTTTGGAGACAGGGAGGGTTGGAGGGAGAACAAGAGTAAAAGTCCTGTTCCTTCCTTTCTGCCTTTTCTCATTTCTTTCACATAGAAACTAAACTGCAGCCCCCCGAGCACCTTGAAGGATTAAATGCTGATCAAAGGCAGGTTTAACCATATCCCCAGGACAAGCTGCTTAGACACCATGCAGCACAAGCTGTGGGTTAGCACAGCAACCAGAAAAGCAGAATAAATTAACAATTATCATTTCTACATGAACAGAGCAGAGTTTTTGAAGAGGAGGCACTGGGAGAGTTCAGGGGAGCAGAGTATGGGGGATACGGATGAAAATGAAGTCCACATTTATCTCATACATATAGCCAGAAGACATGCTCTGCTTCTGATCTTGGCTGATTTCTGGCATCTACTGCTAGACGCTGCCTTTTCCCTCCTTGGGTTTGGGCTTTCCAGCATAATAGCATTAGTAGCATTAGATAGGAGTTTGTGTTATTAGTTACAACCTAAGGGAGAAGGAAATCTTTGGGGGATAAATTAACAGACCCCTCAGCTATCCTGATTGGCACTCAGCCCTTAAATTCCTGCCCACTCTGTTCCAGCCCAGCTTTTTATAGGCTTGCAAAATGCGGAGTATCTTATTCAATGTGTTTATTTTGCAGTGATTTCCCCTAGCAAATTCTTCACTTACAATATCTGGCTTGGACATAATCAGAGCACACAATTCTGCTTTGGGTTTTCTTAGCATTGGCAAAACCTGGGGAAGAAAGATGCACTGACTGTTGAAGATGATAAGTGAAGGAGGGACTGAAAAGGATTGTCTGTCTTTGAGGACAGATGAGTTAGCGAAGGCTACTTCACTGTTAGTGAAAGGACTCTGAAGAATGAGGAAGCAAATGATCAGCAGTGAGTTCTCAGAATCTTCAATAACATGGGACTAAAGGGCCAGCCAGTAACACAGGGCAGAGATGTGAAAAGAAGTATCATTTCGTGCTCTGAACAAAACCTACATCTTTATACCATCTATTGCCACAGGGCAGCAGAACCCAGTTCACACATTCACTCAAAATAGTAACAAGTTGCTGTTATAAGATGCTGGATTGTGTGCAGCCATCTGAGAGCAGCAGGAGGAATGCAATAACTCCCATCTCTCTCTCTCAAAGCTCAGTGGCAAATCTTTTGGGGACTTTGAAAATGGTGGCAGGCTAGTGCTGTTGTAAGAGAAAAGCAGGCATGGGCAGAGGGAAGGCATATATAGGGTCTCTTCATCTTCCCTCCTAGTCCAATGTAGAATTAAAGTTGAGAGGGTCCGAAGTCCTGTTTGCAGTCCCAGTTCACTCCCTGCCCCTACAGAGGAATATGTGTCAGAGGCATATTCGGGCTCTAACAGAGGGTTATTCAAATCACAGAGCTCAAGTCATTATTTAATGCCTGTAGAGGTCAGGCAGGAGTCTCTCCCTGTGGTGCCTTGCTTTGCTGGATGAGCCAAGTGTGCTGCAAGCTCTTTTTACTTACCCTCAGAGGAGCTTAAAGGTAGAAAGCAAAATATGGTGGATCATCCATCCAATGCTGTATGAAAACTCAATATTCTTCTGAAAATTAAGCAGTTTCAGAAGAGAGCCCCTCTTGCACACTGGTGTGGAGCAGGCAAAAGGCTCTAGCTGCTTGTTCAGCTATCAAATATGAAAGTGAGCATCATGAGCAGCAGAAGCCTTTCATGAAGGTATATCTTTATCTGTACTAAATAATGAAGGGAATTCCTTATGAGTGAATAAACCTGCCAAAAGGATTCAACTTGCTCACTAAAACATTGCTGTGAGGCTGCAGTACAGCATAGGTTAGAAGCCATCATTTGCTACAACGTTAGCAATCCTTTACAAAGAGAACAGAAATGCAATTGCCATGTTATCTCACTTGAAGAACAAGCACACACTTCTTTGTTTTGACCCCTGGGATAGTTGTATTTGAATGAAGAGTTTGGCTTAGGAACCTGCAAGTTTTGATGTGTTTGGAGTGAAGAGTGAGTTACTGGTCCATCAAATGCTTGGAAAACAAAAGGGCTAAGCTCAGGGTCTAAGAGGTCAGTCAGTTTTAGTTCCTGATGCTTATTCTACTTCTGAATTATTTGATGTATACCCAGAGCTTTCACTCTGTATGGCTACAGACAGTCATTTAAACCTTGGATTTTGGGAGGAAAGAAAGAGGCTGAGCTGTGCATGCCTTGAGGAAACATAGTGAAATGATAGCTTTGTTGAACTGGCACTGGTAAAGTATACAAGTATATTTAAAGTATACAGCTGTTAAGATGTATTAGGATGACTAGTAGAGGAAAAAACAGAGGTCAGAAGAGCTTGTGGCAGGAAGGGGAGTGTCTGTCTGGTGGAGTGGGATGTACTCTGGAAGTTTTATGGCTTTAAGATGGTTTTGTTCTATTTGGGAAGCAATCAGCCTTCCCTGAACACATCCTCTGTAAGCTAAGCAAAGCTTTGCTGTGGCCTCTGTAGATGTTTTTTGCCTCTGTGAGTTTTGTTCTTATGCTAAGATGTGCCTCAAGAATTTTGATGTTTATTCTCAACACTCATGCACTAATTAGGAAAGCACAATTATCTCTGTTTACAAGCAGGGAAGCAAAAATGTCAGGCTGTAGCTAAATTTACTCTGCATGTATACTGTATTGCACCATGAAGTACTGGCCTCCCAGTCATCTGAACCTTTTAAGTATAAGATCATGTGGCACCCTCGCACCCTCTCATTTTTCCAGGTTTTCCATTCATGAAAACGAGAGTGTTAAGTGGGAGAGTTGGTATATACCGAGTTCTTGCCCCAGTTTGGATTTGGGGCAGACTTAGGGGACAGACATGGACTTGGGAGCATGGGAGCTCCCCAGGGCCTTGTGCATGCTCCTTCCTCTTGAGCTGGGGTGGGGGCAGGGGACAGTGAGCCTGGCAAAAATTGACTTTTCTGACTGCCTGGAGTGAATAGTGCAGGAGAAGCAGTAGTTGCGGGTGACTGACAGCACAAGTAGTAGTAGGTGTTTCGGAAAGACAGGAGAGCACCACCGAGCTGCTGCTGTCTGGACAGGCTAACACCAAGGACACAGGAATAGGCAGAGAGGAGGGGAGACGAGCAAGAATAAAAATTCCTAATCAGGTGAGAGAAAAAAGATGGGTTTTGAGGCAGTGGTGAGGGTTTTGTGGAGGTACAGAGACACTTTGGAGGCAATCCTCATAAAAAATGCAAAGTGGCTGTCATTTTAGTACTTCTCTCCTTGCTTAGCTGGGGTGTTGTTCTTCCTTTGCTGGTGTGGCTGTGGGACCTGGGGGATCAGGATTCTCAGGAGGGAGAATTATATACATCTATGCACATGCTCATGTCAAATATCACCAAGTGATGTCAGACTTCACCTTGTTGATCCTTCTTCTGATGCCTAACATGAGACTTTAGAGTTGGATTGCTGCAGGAAGAAAATGAAAGGTTTGCACTGGGGAGCTTAATCCATGGCAGAGGCATCCAGCCACTAGGAGCTTGTGCATCAGGAAGCCTCAGGATGTTTATAGAAAGAAGTGGTTTAGCTGGCTCCTTGCCTGGCATGTTGGATTTCCAGCAAGAGATGGACCTTGAGGGGCTTACTGTGTCATAGTTACCCAGAGCAACTATGTGATCTGTAAGGACACTGAATGTCCTCACAGCATTTCAGAAGCATGTTGATATTTGATCCCTTTTTCACTGCTTTGTACCATGTATAGCTACTACCTGCCACCTCAGGACGGCTGTGGTCAGTTGTACTGTGCGTATACCCTGATGGAAGTACCTTGGATCGCAAGTTCATGACTAGAGAGATTGTATTACATCCTACAGAGCTTTCTAATGTGTTTTAAGAAATGATACTTTGTAACATCAAGATAATTTCTTGGCTATTTTTGCTGGGATTGAGGGAAATCTCATAAAATGCCCTTGAGGTTTTCACGCAGCAGGTGTGCTCCTGGCTGGGCTTTGCAACATGTCAGTGAAAAAGAAATTACATTAGCATAAGTGGGTTTATTTCAGCATTTGTTTTTTAAATTAGTTTGGGCATTTATTTGGGTTTACTGGGAATTGGGATTTCCCATCCTGAGCTCTGATATGAAAGACTCTGGCAAGTATTGATGCAGCATCTCCACATCAATGGAACTATGATGGAATGAGGTGCTGTACTGATGGGCTTCAGTCTTTCTTAAGCCTGAGGGTGAACTTGAGAGTAGTTCATGTTTGTTTTCTTCCTCTGATGCTCTACCTCCTTTGTAGCCTGTGGTATACAGGCTGATTCAGATAATCCATAATCAGGTCAAACACCCATAGAAGTCAAGGGAATTTGTGTGGTGTTAACACTGCAGGACTTGGTACCACAAAGAACAATTACAGTTATTTTGGTTATTTATGTGATGTTGGTTATTTGCTGTGTTGCTTTCATGGCAGTGCCAGAGTTCCATGTCCACAGCCCAAACAAAAGACTAAGGTAGCATGGTAAGACCAGCTACAATGCACACTAACCTTCATTGGACCAGAGGAAGAAGGTGCATTCTCAGGCTGTTTATTGCGTTTATGACATCCAGGTGTTGGACAAGATTGCTCTTGTGGTCTTGGCACAGAGAAGTCAAGAGATTTGTACCTGTCCTGTGCAATGAGCTTCCAGGTACTCCTGACCCTGCCTTAGGAAAGGGCTGCAGCTCTTAACAGTGTTTTGACTCTTGGTTCTTGTGTTGCTTTTTTTCCCAGTTATTCTTCCTGCGTATTTATCAGTTCTCCTGGTAGTTGTGCTTCTGTTCCATATACAACTTGTAGGTGTAAATGAGGCAACATGTACCCCAAAATACAGGAACAACATTTGCAACCAAGGCATATTATGCACAGCATTTCCAGATGTGTAAAATATCTCTGACATTCATTTACCTGTTTTACCTGTTTAAAGCAGGCGAAAACTCTACACAGCATGTTCTCCAGTCTTCTGGCAAGTGTGGAGCAAATTCAAACCTAGCATAAACAGATGCCACTCTTCAGGCTTCAGCACGTTTAAAGTTGGTGCACAGTGCCTGCAGGCAAGCCGTTCTGTGCTCTTCCAGCAGGGAAAGCAAGAGAGTCTGCCTGAGAGTGGGAAAGGGTGTGCCAGGATGGGAACATCGATCCCTGACTGGCAGAGAGCTGTGCGCCCTCAGCCGCAATGGGAACTGCGCAGGGCAGATCAAAGGGGTACTCTCCCATCGTGCTCATCTTCTTCACAAATGCTATCCATCTGCACCAATATTTGCACATTCTGCCAAAGTGACAGCATCATTACCACTTGCTCAATATTTGAGCTGCTGGAATATTTTTTGCATTATTTAATGCTCAGATGAGATAATGTGTTTGGGTGGACAATGAGGCACTCTGAGCTGCTGGCTCCACATGCACGTGGGGAATGCTGCTCCTCTGCTTTCCAAAGGGGCACCTGAATTGCTGAGAAAGCTGCTTGACACCTAATCCTGCTACCTTCAGGTGAGGAATCTGTCTCTCTCAAGCCTGAATGGGAGGAAAATCCAAGGAATCTTGATAATTATAACATTAAAAAAGTTCACCCCAAAAACCAGAGAGTAGCTGGAGAAGCATACAGGAGCTGAAGGGAAAGGATAGAAATGACCCTGTGAGAAAACTGGAATGCTGTGTTTCTGAAGCCAAGACAGCACTTGAGAGCTGAGATTATCCTCACAGAACATAATCTTCTTAGGCTTTGTTCATGGCAGTGCTGGGCTGTTTAAACAGAGGAGGGAGGGGTTCCAAACCCACATGTCTCTTATTTAAATGCAGGCTAATTTTGCACCCTGTGCTCCTCACCCTCCCACTTAGGATTCTGTCAGTTGGCTCAGAACAAATGGCTATAAATCTAGAAACACACTTTTTCCCTCTCCGGTCTTGCCGTTGTGCTTACCACAATACCTCCTGTAGGCCTCTGACTCTTGGAGGATGGAAACAAGCTGAACAAGCTCCCTTGGAGCTGTGAATTCCTCAGCAGTCCCTGCCTTGTTTTATGGATGCAGCACATCTCTGTGACAGCTCAAAGAGAACAGGGGAAGGACCAAGTGCCCTTTTTCTTTATCCACCATCAAGGGTTCAGAGATGTTGTTACCTTTGCCAGTTTCCCCAGGCATGCTGTTATGTGGCATACACCAGTGTGTGGCAGGTGGGACAAGGCTATAAAAGCTTCTTCCAATTAGAAAAGGATATTTTCTTCAGCAGGAAAAAAACCCCTCTGCTTTCCCTTATCCTAATCTGCTGACTTTGTTACCAAAAAACCCCAAAGGTTGAAGGGACAGTCAATTCCATGAAAAATCAAATTCCTATCAGGAAAATGTAGGTTATTCAGTCCTGTTGTTTCTCCATACATGCTAGTCAGGTGTATTTCTCCCCATTAACACGCCCTTGCCACATACCCTCAATGCAGACCCTGGAACAGCAATGTCAGTCTCAGAGCCTTTTGTTTCAGATACAGAGAGGCATCCAGCCCCACAGATGGGCGATCTGAAATGTGGAGAAGGGTCATTCCTGCTTCACTGAAATGTGCCAGCTTGCTTCTTCTGAGCTGGTCTCCCAACATGAGCCTTTCTTTATGCTTTATCCAACAGAGTTGGCTTGTTTTCTCTTCTTCACAGTGCCACTGCCACCTGTATTGCAACATCCTCTGAATGAATAAGAATGTAGAGTTGTGCCTTAAACAGCTGTTTGGAGAGGAAAAACATATGTAAAGGAAAATGATATCTTGCAAATCCTTTTCACAGACCACCTGGCACTGAATGGCTCAAACAGAGGGTAGTCCAAACATTCAGAGATGAAATGTCACTGATAGACTGAATTGTATTGTAAATTGAGGGCAGCTGAACAAGATGCATTTTAAAGTGTCTGTTTCAAAATGCATCAGTTTTAAAACAAAGTAGGTAAGGCATCCTTATAGAGTACCTTAGGAAGCACTGATTTTTGTGAAAGACTTCAGGATCATGTCTGTTACTCAGATAAAAATGAGTTCTCAGGGTAATATGGTGGCCAGAGGACTAAATCGCTCTCTGGATATGTTGAAGGACAGTATTGAGTAGGAACAAATGTATTTAGTCTTGGTATGACTGTGAGTGATATGCATTTCTTATGCATACAGGTGCTATTACTTTAGAGGAGAGATAGTTCTTAAATATAATAATTGGTAAAAGGACTGAAAAAATTGTCAGTGAGAGATGAGTAGTATTTAACTGAAAAAGAAGAGACAGGGGAGACCTTGTTTTTCCCTACAACTACTTGGAAGAAGGTTGCAGTGAGGTGGGCATCAGTCTCCCAAGTAAACAAATGATAGGAAAGAGGAAATGGCCTTGAGTTGTGACAGGGGAGGTTTAGATTGGATATTGGGAAAAATTTCTCCATGGAAAGGGTCAAGCATTGGAACAGGGAAGTGGTAGAATCACCATCCCTGAAGATATTGAAAAGACGTGTAGATGTGGTGTTCAGAGACACGGTTTAGTGGTGGACTTGGCAGTGTTACGTTACATGTGGATTCAATGCTGTTAAAGGTCTTTTTCAACCTAAATGATTCTGTGATTCTGTAGGATGGAGGGGTGGCAGTAAAATTCTACAGTTACCTACTGTAGTAAACAGCACTTTAATAAGGGAGCTTTTAAATTTTTAAAAGTGAAAGCATGACACAATTGTGTGGCTGGAATTTTAAGCTAGACAAATGTAGACATGTAACAGTCTGCACATTTCTGTTTTCTATAGTGTGGGAAAACCATCACTGCTGGCAATTTTCTGGCAAAAATCCCCTCTCCCACCCCCACTAAAAGAATTTTAAAAAAAAAGGCATTTTGGACACTGCTATTGGACTTCAGGTAGGAATTAAAGTAAGAAATTTAGCTTTAGTTGTGCTAGAGTTCAGGGTAGGTTTCTTCATGGCCATGAAAAAATAAGTCAGGTATATCTATCTTTTACATCTTCTGCAGAATCTTCACTGTTGAAGGCTACCACTGGAGGGCAAGAAGCAAGAGCTTCTCCTCCCTCCATGGTATTTTTCTTTGCATTATCTGAACTCCCCCAGTCCCCTCCTCCTGTGTATAGAGCTGCAGGGTAGGTGACTTACATCAGCCTGTTCATTCTAAGAGGAAGTAAGGTAAAATCTTTCTCAAATCATTTAAGCATACAGAATTTATCTTGCAAAAGCCTGCCTGCTAGACTTTTCTTTTTCCTGCTGACTTGTCAGAGCAAAATCACATAATCTGTATG